>VZRH01004693.1:1602759-1623452 GCA_013397555.1 Urocynchramus pylzowi | reverse complement strand
TTTTTTTTTTTTTTTTTTACCCTTTTGCAATAAATATTTTCAAACATCTCCTGCAACTAAAAGAACATAATTATGTCAAAACCATTGCTGTTACCAGCTTTGCCTAGGCTCATCATGCAGGTAGCATTTGTGCTCTATTTTTTAACTATTTCTTTATTCACTTCCATGTCTTATCCTGGATCCTTATAGCTTTTAACTTAAACAGATGCCTGCCATGTGGAACTTTATTGAAGGCTTTCTGAAACTCCAGATAAATCATGCTGTATGCATTGACACTGTCAACCTTGTCTGTAACCTTCTGAAAGTCAGAAGAAGTTAGGCAGATTCCTGCTTTTCCATATTCACAGTTTGACTTTATTTTTTTTTTTTTTGTTGAGGAGATTGTGGGCCACACTCTAGGCTGATGTAAATTTCTACATCTCCATGGAAATCAATGGAGTTGTGCCACTTTACACCCTACCTTAGAAAACTTTGCCTTGTCTGACTGAACAAAATTCCTATTTTTGATGCATGCTGTAAATGCCCAAGTTTAATGATGCAGTGAACATTTACTTAAAATATGGACCCTGACATACATAAGTTATCCACAGCAGATTAATACTCCAGCATCTGTGTTTTTCCCTTTTGCTTCCAAACCTGCTTAAAATGAGCTTTCCATTTCTTTCCAAAAAAATGAACGACAGCACATCACAGTCAAAAATTTTGCAGGAGATGTTGGCCCATTCAGAAGGACCAGAATCATGTCATATCAAAGTCTGGTATTACTCAGATTGTATAATGGAGGAATATGCATTGCTTATAATTCTCTGCCAAATAGATCCAATATCTTTTTTTGAGAGAGTTCACAGAATTTTCACTGAAAGGACACAGATAATCACAGATTTTTCAGATCTCATCACTTTTGTGATCCTGTTTGTGTTTTCATCACTGAAATTCCCAGGAAAGAAAATTCACCTTCAGCAACAGTTTGAATATCAAACATGTTGAATTTTGTTTGTTGGTTTTTTTGGTGGGGTTTTTTTTGTGGTTTTTTTTTGGTTTTTTGTTTTTTTTTTTTGGGGGGGGTTTCAGCAAAAGTATTTCCACCCTTATTGAGTAAACCCTATCAGGTAACAATGTCAAAAAAATGTAAAAAAAAAAAAAAAATCAGTTTCTGGACATTATCTACTTTTCTCCTTCTGTAACACTGATTTGAAAAACATTACTGGCACGTTTTCTTCCTTTTCAAACCAGTAAGGATAACCAATTTTTCCTAAAGCCATTCACACTTTTTCACAAGCAAATTTAGTAACCAGGCACAATTCTTCATCTGCTTTGTTGAGCTGGATCTAAGGCAGTCCCATCCCTGGTCTTCCTGAGAGCTGCATCAAGATTGCCAAGCTTTTGTTCTACCCTGTATCAGCATGAAATCTGATGTTCCATTCATTCTGCCTTTGGCTGGGACAGGGGTGTAACAACCCATGGTGTTGCTCATTGCCCAGCAGAGCTGTGATCATGACATCCTCTCCTTACTGGTTCAGAGGTCTTTGCCCATTTCTAACATCTCATTTTGGAACAAAGAAAGTGGGAGTTGGAAGTAGACTGGAAGGAAGAAAGGATCCGTATATGGAGGTAGAGGGAGTTGGTTTTATCTGTGCCTCACAGTTTATCTATGCTTTAGAGTGTCTATCTGATAATTCTGTCTTCAGAGACTTATGTAATCCATGACAGATTTTCCCATTGTTCTTATTAGAAAGCTAATAAACATATTAGCTGTCCTTGCTCTCACCCAGACTATTTAATGACTCATGTAAGGAGGTGGTATTAGGCCCATTTGGTCATCAGTAATATTTGAAGCCATATCCTCAAGCACCTCAAGAGTTCTGAAGGCAAGACAAGTTTCTTATGGATTTTATTTTCCTTTCACTGAGACCTGTGTTTGTAAAGAGGAAAGTTGTCCACTGGTGAACTTTAAAAATTGAGGATGATCTCTTCATCTTCAGTGTTCCTTGAGTGTCATGTCAAGGAACTGAAATTTTAGAAGGTATCAAATCTGGAATGCTGTGACTCTGGCTCTCAACATCCTTTGGTCCTGATTGTGGCCTTCACAGAATTGGAACAAGTCATTAACATAGAAAATTTTTTCCTTATGACTGAAAAAACAATAACCCCAATCTATAAAAATATTATAAACACGAATACCCATTTCTAGCCACGACCCAGACAAACTACAATCCCTCAAAGATTTTGAGAAGCATAGTACCATTTTGGTCACCAAACAAGAGAAGAATTATCATCCTTCTGTCATATCTATTCCTGGATTTTTTTCTTTGAAGGCACTCAGGCATTGGTAATGGCCAACAGTCACAAGCAACAGTATTAAATTCAGTCCTGGACAAAGTCATAGCTTTTCCAATATCACTTTTATCTGGGTAAATTCCAGTGTCAGAAGATCTGTCTTACTGAAAGCATTAGCCAAAAATACTGAAAGCTGCTTTTACTTCAGAAGTGAGACTGTCTACCTGCTTTACTGGCATCCTGCAGGGGAAGACAGATGCTGTCTGAAAAGGTGTCTGCAGTGTATTAAACAGGATCCAGCTCAGACATTAACTGTTGCCAATGTTTTTTCCACAAGAAAATTAACTCAAATGTACAAAATTACACATCCATACTCTCAACAACTGACCATTCTTTATGGATAGCTACACCTTTGGGCTTTTTCACCTTGTAGGCTATTGCTGCTCTGCCCCGCTTCTATTTTAACAGAAATATCTTATGGGAACACACCTATTTAAAAATAAAATCAACCAACATTTTCAATCTGTATCTTCTCTCTGTTGCTAATCCAAGGACAAATAAAATAAATGAACAAAATGAAGGACATAAATGAAGATAAAGGTAGCAGAAATTTAATTTAATAGGATGAAATCCTAGTCCTTGCTTCTTAAAAATAGGCAAGATCAAATTTTTGATACCAATAGAAATCAGGACAGTAAAGAAATGCGCATGACATTCTCAAGTATATATCAATTCAAATCTTAAAAGACAAAATCATGAGTCCAGCACTTAATAGAAGTTCCCTCTCTGGGTTTGTTACTAATACGTGTGACATTTTAATGTCAGGTGATGTTCTTAGTGTAATTATGGCATGCAGTTTCTCCTTGAATGCTGAAAAGCTTATGCTGTTTTGTCCTTTATGTACATATTTTCAGATCACTATGAATTCCAATTTTGGTGTCTTTTCCACATTGATGCAGAGCATATCAGGGATTTTACTTTGAAAATAATTATCAAATATTCACATATTACTATGACAAAATAAAATGCCTTGGAAAGTTATAGGTCTTTTAGAGATCTTTTGTCCTCTGGCTCAAGTTTTGGGGATTTCTAAATATCCATATAAACTAAGGCTCCCTTCCCCCAGCTCCCCCCAAAATCAAAATCAAAGCCCACAATACCCAAAAAAAAAAATTAAACAAACAAACAAACAAAACCCCAACCAAACAAAAACACCATCGAAACTGAAAGCAAAGGAATTCCTCACAGATACATCTATTTACTAATGGCCTTCATAATTTTGTGTTAGATATTCTGATGAAAATCTCAAAGTATATGGAAGTGCTGAAAATCAGAGAAGTTATAGTACTAAGGCATTCTTCTCTCATTTCCACCAGGGATCAATAGGAAGGAGATCAAAAATCATATAGAACTTGGGGAAAGGAGGGGGCTTAAATTTAACATAAATAAATTTTTAGATGGACTGAAATCTGCCTTGGATGCTGCAAATAGATTCATCACCTGGAAGGATATTTTTCCCCAGAAATAGACCAAAAAACAAACAAACAAACAAACAAACAAACAAGAAGAAAAAAGAAAGAAAAAAGGCAAAAAAACCACAAAGAGTGCTCAGGAAGATGGATAGATAAGTGCACATGCTGATAGAGAAGTTACAGTGGAAGTCTTGTTGCAAAATACCTTGTGCATTGGTAAGAAATGTAGTTTTATTTGGGAAACTTGGTCTCCCATGAACCTAACTCTACTTAAGCACCTTCTGTAGAAGCTGAATGGAATAATTCATCTTTCCTAGCTGACACAGTATTGGCAGTTTCAGTCCAGATGATAAAAAAATGGCAATTTTTCGTTCATGCTGCTCTCTGCAGAAATGTCATTGCAGAAACACTAAACAACTAAATATTCACAGACAGATTTTCAATGAGGTTAAGCCTCATTGATAGTTGGGTTCTAGCCCTAAGTTTTTAATTTATTCAGGCTTCAGTATTGTTGCTTTTTATTTACTTTTCCCTAGCTCTTTCTCTTTCATTTTCTTTTCTTTCTATTTTTTTTTTTTTACCCCTTTCTCTCCAAGGAGGAAATAATGGATCATATTTTTTTATTAATAAAAAGAGGAAGAGGAAAAATACCAAAAGAGCAGAATTTGTCTTTATGAAAGAAAATACTGTAGATATTTTGCCAAAAAGGACACATAGTGAAAATAGATTAGTTCATTTGAGCAGTATGTGGAAAATATATATTTCCTGAAGCAGGTACTGCGAATGAAGAGGATAGGAAGAAAAATGTCTTGTGTGGAAAGTATTCTTCAAAATGTGATTTCTCTCATCACGTGAAGAGGCAGCAAAACATTGCACCACTGAGAGCTGTAGTGTTTCCTAGCAGGCTCTCCTTGGAATCTTCATTTGTTTAGTTATAAACACAAATCTCTTGGCTGGCAATGTTCTCTGACTTTTTAAGCCTTTCAGGGAAGAGGTAGGTAGAAAGATAAGATGGTGTATTAGGTAATGAGGTGAATAGAAACAGAAAAAAGAACATGATTCTCAGGGTGAAAAGGATCATAACTCTGTAGCAATAAAGGTGCTTCATTTGAAGAACAGTTTCTATTCAGCAGCCAATACTTCTTTGTTTATTTCTTTGGTTTTGTCACCCATTATGAATAGCAAAGTAAAGGCAGGTACTGAGTTCATTTGGCAAGAAAAGAGTCACATATTTCTCTAATTAATAGCTGATTTGCCAGAACATAAAATATGGGTCAGCCAAAACAGTTCATAATCATGCGCTGAATTAAAAAATCAACATATTTTGGCTTAGTTTTCTTTGGAGTGAGGAGCTGAAATACTCTGGAGAGAAATCAATGTCCATTTTTAGATGAAATAAAAGTCTGATTGTCATCACCTGGTAATCAGACCTGGGATTATCTTCCCTTTTTCTCTATCTGTAAAACCTTTCTTCTGTCAATGCCTCGTAGACACTGACAGATGTATTGTAAAATGTTTGAAAATCTTCTTTCAGTAACTAAGGAGAGCTGAAACCAGTTCATGTGTTACTGTACTTACACAAAACTGGGAGAGAAATAGGCAAGAGCATTAGAACTCATCTCTCAAGATGAAGATGAACACAACTGGCATTATGGAGAATTATAGTTTTGTTAACATGTTTTAATAGTTCATTAGAGTCAAAATATAGGGCAAGAGACTCCTAGTATTTATTGCACTCATTTGGGTAGGAGGGTCATTGATTCCAGTCCACATTTCAGTCACTAATAATTTTTTCCTCAGTGACTGCTTCATGTGAACTTCAAATATTTCTTTAGTTCAGAGTTCAGGGGTTTTGCCCTCTCAGATGAGTGGTATAATGTTTGGGAGATATGTTGTCATAGTTTTCTTACTTATAATCCCTTTCTCTGGACAAATGGCACAGAACAACTTTAGTCTCTCCACATTACATTAAATACATTTAAGTAAAGGCTTAATTTTAGTTAGACAAAGTTTTTGATCGCTCTAGGTGCATCCCATCTTAGGGTAGGAAGACATTCTGGAACACTGAGTAATGAAGGAATATGCTGGTGAACAATTGAAATATTGTTAACACTTGACTGCACACAGACTCCCAGAAGTACAACTTCAGGAGCCAGAAAAACCCAAGTGTTTATAAGTTAGAAATCTGTATGCTCAAAGGAGCTTCAGGGCTATGTAACAGAAGAACAAAAATTTTAAGAATGAAAAGGCAGTTAAATTTAATTATAGTGACAGAAATTAATTTGAGGATTTGAATTAAAGTGATTGGGAACTTTCACGACACCTACAAGGACTGAAGAAATCCACCAGCCCCTAAAGGTGTAGCTATTTTTTGCCTCAAAATAGGCTCACAGTAGAGCAGCAGATGAAGGAAGATGTGTTGATGAGAAGCCTTGGGTATAATAGATGCCTTCCCTACCTTCCCTTTGTTAGGTATTTAAACATGAATAATTAAACATCCTCTAACAGTAAATGCAAAACTCAAGTTGCTCCAAGGGAGATTTAGATTTAGGATATTAGGAAAAATTTCTTCACTGAAAGGATTATAGGCATTGGAACAAGCTGCCCAGTGAAGTGGTGAAGTCAACATCCTCATAGGTATTTAAAAAACTGGTAGATATAGCATTTAGGGACATGGTTTTGTGGTGGACCTGGCAGTGGTGGGTTAATGGTTGGACTTGGTGATTTTAGAGACCTTTTCCAATTTTAATTAATTTATAATCCTGTATAATTTCCAAGCAGTTTAAAGAGGCAGCATCAGCAAGTAACAAAAGTAAAAGGAAATATTTGCCAGATGAAGATGGAATTGAAACACAATGTTCTTCCATGTCCAAAGAATCCCCTTTCTGTGCTCTGCAGGGCTTGATAACTTCCACATCAGCTGCAGAAAGTTTCTCTCTATATGAAAATGTCAGCAAATCTAAAATGTATGCAGAATTAGAAACCAGGTTGATGAGAACTGAAAATGTGGTTGGGTGTGGTGGCAACTTCCAAATCCACTATGTGCTCGTAAATTTTACATTGCTATTTTTAAAGGTTGTTTATGCTAACACATTTTTTTTAATTGGAACTTGACCAGATTGTGCATATTTTACGATGCCGTCACTTTCTAGAATATCATTCATAGTTTCTTTTTTTTTCTAACATTTACAAAATTTAATGACTTTCCTCCTATAAAAGATATAGGCATCTGCATTTTTTTGAAATACAATCAGTTTAAGCTGTTTAAAAACAGGAGGGGGGAACATCCTGCTTGATAGTTTACCAATAAAAATGAGGAAAGATATAAAAAACAACAACATGAACAGACACCCCCTACTTCTAGCCTGAGATTTCTGCAAAACAGAGTGCAGTGTTTTTCTGCTTGGAATGAAAATGCAGATATAAGAATAACAGGATAGAGGAGGCTAAAAGTTTTCCAGTGAAATTGTACTTATTTTAAAAAAATGGCATTTCATTGATCCATATTGTTCAGAAACTTTTGGGGCAAATGGACTATTATACAATTGTGACAGAAATTTAACATTCCTGGAGGACCAGGATCTCAGGATTTTCAGAACTCTGGTATTTCAGCTGTGGGAGAAATATTACTGTAGTTTTCTTCCAGCAATTAGAGCTGAAAAAAATACTTTTATTCACTCATTGGGCTGATATTATACTGAATTGGTTTGGCTGACCTAGATTTTTCTTAATTATTTAATTTATTTGCATAGGGTTGAATATGAAAACTGATCCTTCAGCTCAACTTTAATCCATCCTGTTTGACCCCCCTAAGGAGATGAGAAATCACATGATCCAGTGCTCTGAGCACCAGTTTGGTATAAATACCTTCCCTGCAACCTTGAGTGGATAACCCACATGATTCTATCAGTCATCCGTGAAATGGAGGAACTCCATTTCTGCACCATATGTGGAAATTCAGCCTAATTAACAGGGTAAAAAATACTCAATTTATTACTTATTGTAAATTCCTCTTTAAAATCCCAATTGCACCCGTATTCAAGAAGAGTCACTGAAAAAGCATGAGACCTTGTCTTGTTTTACTCCTTCAAAAGCATCAGATAATTTCTTTAGAACAGTATCAGCTACTGATACTGTATTAGACTTAAAACTTTTCAGTAAATTATTTTCTCTGCCTTCATTTAAATGAGAGACTGAGTTATCAATTTTTCTTGTATATTTTTACTACTTCTGAAGCTTAGATCAATGTGTCTTTCTTTTCAAAGAGCTGTCCCTTTACACAATTGACCTTCCTACAAAGACTTTCTTTGTTCAGATGAATTTCTTATTTTTTTCTTCTTCTTTTCTTCATCTTTTTTTAAATGAACCTAAAGGTAATTGTGTTCATCACTGTAAGCTGAATTATAATAGCCACTTTTGAGAATAGTGCTTTGTACAATGGAGACCACTTGATGATGATCTGATATAAAAATAAGCCTAGGAGAAAAGATTCGCTGAGGAACAGTATCCCAGAATATACAGTAAAACACCTGTGAGAGAAATGGGACAGTGATAATACCAAAGACAGAAGGACTCCTTTGACCTGCTAAAGTTCTACTGTGCTGCAGCATAACACAGGTAACCTTATAATTGTCCAGCTTTTAGTAGTACAAGGGGTCCCAAAACTGTAAGAGGTAGAGAGAAGGAGGGAGACAACCTGACTAAGAAGATCTGCAACGCAGAAGACAAACCAGAAATTTTTGTCCCAGACTGGAGATAGAGATGTTGTCTGTGGTCTTGACTTCTGTCCCTATTTAGGAAAGGTGTAGAGCTAGTGCATCCTCAGTGTGCAGACTCTGATTTTGTCAGAGTCTTCTTTCTTCAAAGAACTTTGTTTGCATGCTGCAATCCAGTAGGAAATTATTCCTATACTGATTTTCCTATTTCAGTCCCAGGTATTAAAAAAAGTATAATTTTTGACTTACGGAAGCCTTCAGAAAAACAGTGGCATTTTAGAAATACTATTCACAGGGTTCTGCTTTGCTTTGCTATGTTTTTTAATCGTTAGGGATCTTATCCACATGTCTTCCCTTAAAAAAAGCCAGAAATTTCTCAACTGGATAGTCCCCTCAGCTGCATGGTGCAAATATGACCCAGCAGAAGAGTTGGAGAGCTCCTTCCAGCATCCTTCACACTAACCATTGCTGTCATTAGAGGTACAAAGTGGCAGCAATATTTAACATTATGGACACTGAGGCTGTGGTTAGGTCATTGATTTAGACAAGGCAGGCACAGTGTCCATGTCAAGCAGTGGGAGGCAGAAGGGAAGTCATAGTCACTGTGAATCTGCCTTTGGACATAAATAAAGAGCAGAATGAACAGGATCATAAGGACAATCAGTTACATGTTCTGTTTGCTGTTGGTGTTTCCTGTATCTTTTCAGCTGTGAGGCAAAATACTGGGAACTATAGATTCATCCCTTCCCCCCTCTTTTGGCTCTTCTATTGGAGTATTTTGAAACAACTTTTATAGTTTGAAGAGTTTTCTGCCATTGGTCACAATTTAATAATAAAGAATACTCCCCTTACATATAGGGATGGTGATAAGAAGAACAAGAATCATTTGTAGTATCTGTTACATATCATTGGAAAATAGTTTCCTCACAGTGAGATTTAAAGACAGACCTTTAAATGTTTGTTTGATTTTGGTGTTTTGTTTGTTTGTTTGTTTGGGGATTTTGTTTGGTTTTGTTTCTATTTATTTTTTTTTTTTCTGTTTGTTGGGGTTTTTCCTAATTGCAGCAGAAGATGATGACTTAGCACACCTGAGAGTCTTGGCCTAAGAGGTTTTGAGCTTTTTAAGACCACACAACCCCTGTAAGCCCACTGAACTCCCAGGAGGTAACCCTTCAATATAATTCCTGGTTGAGAGGAACATGATCCCCAGGACATAAGGCAACCTGTTTGCTTGGCATACGTACAGGTACAATTATGGGATCCCTGTACACAGGTAATAAGGCAGGGTGCAAAGTGGGCCATGCTCATAGGAAGTATGCCTCAGACTCCTTTCTGAGAGCAGTTATTCTGTGTTTAAGCAGAGTTTCATGTTATTAGATGTCAGACTCTTGAGCATGTTCTCAGCTCTGTGCAAGATTTGCAAAGGCAGCTGGAAGAAGGCATCAGAAAATAGAAGGAATGTCTACATATGTAATAGAAGAGTGTCCTTAAGTCGTGTGTCCTTGGAAATGTAACTTCTCTGTTCTCCTGTGAGAATTTATATGTTCTCAGGCATTGCACCACATCCCCTCTGCAGAGGGTATAATGGCAATAGAATCAGCCTTTTATATTCTCAAAGAAAGGTCAACATATGCTTTTATAAACCTTGACAACATCCCTTTTGCACTTTCTAATAATCAAATGTGTTGAAAGAACAAATTAATTCAACGTAAACATTTCATGTTCAGCGGTGTATAGTCATGCAGGACAGTGCATAATGAAAAGCTCCAAAATAAAGAATGGACAAAAGTACATCCCTATTAAAAGCATAGATTTATTGACCTATCGATGTGTTTAAAAGGTCTCTGCTCTGAAACTAGGCTATATGTAAATAAGAACAATTGAAAGCAAAGGACAAATTCACAGGAAGAATTGAAACTATATGACTCACTCAGGCTTTCTGTAGCTGGACTTACAAATTATTTTTAACCTGTGCTAGTCTCTAATCCTGAATTCTTTGGTAGGCCAAAAAAAAAAAAAAAAAAAAAAAAAAAAAAAAAAGAAAAGCCTGTTTCTATTCTACAAAGGCAATTCTTACCTAAATTAAAAGGTTCTGTCTTAATACTGCTGACTGGCTTATTTTTAAATCATAAACATTTTAAGGGACACAAATATAAGAATTTATGGCAGCCATATTTTAAACACTAGGAATAAGAAACAATGCAACATGAATATTTAAAGAGAATATTGAATAGAACTATACTCATTCCTTTAAAAAAAAATCACAGTCAAATCAAACTAAACAAACCTAGACAAACAAAACAAAACCATCATAGTTCTTCTTACTTTTAGACTCTTCTTATTCATTCATTCATATCCATAAATTTTCTTTTTCTTACAAAGTAGACAGTATATTTTACACTCAACCCTGTAGACATAAAAATAATTCCTCGAGTGTATTGTTAGGATTTCTGACCCTATTCAGGAAATAATATTGAAGAAAATATCTCTATATATACATACTTAAATGTACATCCTGTTTATAACTGACACCAACTGTTATGTGGACATCATTGCCTCAAGATAACTTGGGAAGTAAAACTTCAGGAAAATCTTAGGATGCTGACAAATTTTCCCTGGGAAATCTCTCAGTGTTTAGGCTCTGCCTGCTTGGAAGTTTACCTTGCCCTACTAAGTAACCACAGCACCCTAAAAGACTCAGTAAAAGAAAAATACCCTCTTCCCTGAGATGTTCCAAATTGGAAGAGTTTACTTTGATTTGAATGAAGATGCTTCATTCAAATCATTCATGGCCTTCCAAGGGTACAGCTGAAGTCTAATCACACCCAGTCCTTTGCCAGTGCTCCCATAGTTCTGGGAACAGGGAAGACATCCAGAGCAGCAGACAGCAAGAGGTAGGGGTGTCTGAAACCACTGATGCAAAGACTTGCAAATCTCACCTCATGGAGTCTTCAGATATTGTACATACAAAAAAAAAACCAACAACAACAAAAACACCACAAACAAAAAACAAACAAGAAACAAGCAACAAAAAACCCACAAAAAACCAAACAAAAAACCACAAACAAACAAAACAAACAAAGAAACAAACAAACAAAAAAAAGAACAAAACACCCAAAAAACCCAAAAAAAAACCCAAAACAAAAAAACCCACAAAATTAAATTCAATGGGGCAGGAAGGTGGTGGAAGTAGAGGTTCCTTGATGGATTTCCCACACATAACCTTTATTTTGTTACCAAATCTTCCATTGAAACTGATGGAAGCTTAAACAGCTAAATATATCTCCAAATCTGACTCATAGACTAAGATGCTTCAGTGCATAAAACGATGAGTTAGAAAGAAATAGAAATGCACACATCATTAAAGACTCACTGATGTGGGTGAAAAGAGAGAAAGATTTGAAGTGTACCCATTGAAGATGAGCAACTGGTTTTTGGTCCCAAACCTGTTCTTTGGGAAAAGACTGATCATTAGGGAAAGCTAACTTGAAGGTAACATATTTGGGGAGTACCAATTCATCCTGGTGTTTCACTTAGACTATCTTTCCAGTGCCATGAGTCCACCAAATACAATTTGCAGCATTCTTGGTGGACAAAAGACAAACTTGTTGGGTCATTAAAGTTCTCATAGTAACCCAAGAGAAAAAAGAGAAAAAAGTGGAGGGAGAATGGGAAAAGACATCATGCTGAGTTATATTAAAGTTGTTCAGACAGATTGGCAAGGTTCTTCAAATGGAAGGAGGAATGTATCAAATATTGTTTAACTTTTATACAGACTTTCAACATTCTGGATGAAATTAGAAAATGTGGAACAGCATTAGGTTGGGGATTTTTTTTTTTTCATATATTATTAGCTATGGAGTTCAGCAATTTTAATTTGCTTATCTGTTGCCATCCACTTACTTGCTCACAGTCAGATACATGCTTACATCAAATAAAACATAAATAACAGTGCCATCACTAACATCACTGAAGTTATACCACCTTAATCAGATATCCAAAAGCACTTCTTATTTAGTCACAGCAAGAACCCATGGAAAGGGAGGAATCACATTTTCTGAGACTCTTTCCAACCATTTTTGAAAATAAAGAGCTTTCAGGACTTCATTCCATTAGCTATCACAGTACTTTCTTCAGAATTCACTTGCAGCTCAATAAAATAAGTGTCCCTATCCATATATCCCACACCATTTTCTTGCAAAATTTAGATTAGTGTAAAATGGTTAGTAAATCAAAGAGCTTGGAATGCATCAAATTAATCAATTAGTGAATGGTTAATAAAATCAGAATCAGGTGATCAGGGCTTATAATGTGGATCTCTTTTGGGCTTCCTTTTATGGAATCCCTTTGTGCAACATCTGAGGTCAGAGTTACCGTACCAGAAAGGTTAAAGTCCATTGGAAAAGAAAAGAGAACAAATATTTTAATTAGGAAAACTGAGAAAAGAAACCAAAGAATGAGCCTTTGAGCACATGAGTTCTGGAGAAGAAGGATACAGGTTGGTGTAATAAAGTTGATTTCTTCTGCTGTAATCTTTATCTTTGACTACCACAAGCATAAGGATACCATTATTCCTAAACATGTTGCCATACATTTAATATGGATAGCCATGGTGATAGTCCCCTGTTACTTTTAAAGAAAATGAGCAAGAAAGTAACTTAGGAAAGCTGAATTTTAAAAATGGCTTTTCACAAAGCAATTAAAGGAAAAAACACCTTCAAAAGCCAGACGTATCACCCTGTTTGATGAGGTAACTCTTCTGAAAAGAAGATAAATTTTTCCCAGAAATGTTGGGAACATAAAACTGAAGAAGACACCCCTAGATCGAAAGGTGTTTCCAGCTCTAGAACAGCTGGTAAAGGAGCTGGGATCAAGCAATAACTTTCTGACTTTTCTACTTGGAAGATAAACTGAATGCTGAGACACAAACCAACCTTTCAGCACACTCCTTTTTATTTCTTTTTTTCCTGGAGTGAAGGTTCAGCTCTCCAATTTCCACTCACGTTGCTCATGCTAAACTTTTGTGTCTCATGTTGCTTATGTGTCTTATGCAGGAATCTGCTTTGCTACGTAAGTAAGTAAAGAATCTCCCAGTAAAATCAGTGAATGTTAAATCAGTTAATCATTTAATCAACTTTTCAATGTTGTTCCTCTTACAAATGAACACATCAGACTCTGGCCTGTATGATCAAGCAAAGTGCCTCTTCAAAGAGCCTTGCTGACGCTGTTTTATTACTCAAAGCATGACCCCCACATCTGTGTTTACGTGACAGAAGAGAATGGCTCTGTAGCTAATAGATTTTGCCTCTTAAAAGAATTTGTGTTACAAAAAAATGCATTTAAGTGGAAAGAGATCTAAAATAATAAACGTCTTAAGAAGCTGCCTCAAAATGTATTTACCTGGCAAAACAGCTGTTCTGGTCTCCTCAGGAAATAATTAAATATTTTGAAAGAACTGCATGCATATTTACCTGATAAAGGGGAACAAATGCAGCCAATATTTTTTATTGTACTTGTAATATATAAAAATTATTTCTTCAAGGACATGAGCCTCATGATATGCAAACCTCTAATATGGTCCTCATGATCTTGCAAACCTCTCCTGAGGGACTGCTTTAAACCGGAGGTAAAGACAAAAAAATCCACCCCCCGCAAAAAGACCAACAACAAAACAAAACCAAAACCAACCAACTAATAAAACACACCAGAAAGAGCTCAAAAAAAAAAAAAAAAAAAAAAAAAACAACAACCAAAAAGCCCAAACACAAAAATGCTCCGCAACAACACCAAGGGAAAAATAAAACCTGCAAACAAACAACCCAAAAACTGCCAAAAAAGCCCCAAAAGCATTCCAAAGACAGAATTATTTTTTATGGCAATTTTTATATTTCTTGGTTTTTGGGAATAATGATGGGAAATTCAAAATTGTGAAAGTATTCTGGTTTTACACCCTGAAGTTGATATTCTAATTTTCATCACTGACATACATTTTCTGCTATATATAGACATTTTCTTGGTTTCATCTGGTAGCCTAGTTGCTTTTCAGTCCAAGGAAGGTGGGAACACAAGCCGGAAAAATAATACCAAAAGCCTTTGTGCAGCCTGTGAGGGTTCTGAATAGTTTGGAAATGAGGAACGTAATTTCAGCCTCACAGCCACAGCACTGTGGGGGGACTGACCCAGATCTCCAGGCTGAGCCTGCAGAGGCAGCAACACGAAAACACAGCCACGTGTGTGTCATGTGTGTCGTGCACGGGATCGTCCGCACAGCAGCAGGGGCCAGGAAAGATGTTCAGCTCGATGGCTGCTGGTGTTCATTGACAGCTGGTTTCTGTAGGGGGCTGAGCTAGAAAATGTCATGTTTCATGAATTGACCCCCTTCACCTGGAGGATCCCAGTGAAAGACAGAAGCAGAGCAAATCTCTGGTGTTAGCAACATAGAAGGCATTTCCAATACTGATAATTTGGCCTAAGGTATGGTATCACTAATTTTTCAGCAGCCAATATCAGGTATAAATAGAAGAATGGAAGAATAGAGTAAATCTTAATCATTAGCAATTCAGTCTGTTTTGTTTGCTGCATTTGTTTCACTCCTGGGATATTTTTCCCCTACAAAAATGGTCCTCTTTACATATAAAAGGAGTTCTCTGTTGCAGTTATCAGGAAAGGCTTTATTTCTTATAAAGCAGCAGGGATACTGTGACATTAACATAAAGAATGGACAGGAACTTCCAATACTAACTTTGGTTTTCCACCATCTTTAAACCTATCCAGAAACTCACATGATTAATTGTAGATGTCTACAACGCAGATATCACCTTAGAGGCTCTGCATAGTTAGTGGGCATTTCTAGGATGCAATTCATCTTAGACCAAAGTAGAGATTTTAAAGAGATCAGATGAATTGTGACCTGGAAGTATCTATTGTTCTTCACCAAGTATAATGGAAGATGAGTGAGTTGGTAAGATACTGATTTCTGTACCACTGATGTCTAGATTCAGCTGCAAGCACGCCTGTCTCATTCCTGGTCTGTGCAGGAGCAGACTCAACAGCTGCAACTCCATCCATCAGACTGCTGTGACTCATGTTGGATTGGAATTTGGCTTGAATAAAGGTCATAACAAAGTCACAGCAAATGACATTTTCAGTCTAGTCACCTTTTCATTTTACAGGTATGCACACTGCTCTAAGTAGCACGTATGAGCAAGAGAGCCTCTTTGTTTACCTAGAAAAGCATCAAGTTATTAAATCTGAAAAAGATGACAAACAGATGCAAGGGATTAATTCCAAACACGTCTGACAGCCATTAACAATGCTATCTGAGCTTCTCTCACAAACCTGAAGAGTGTTATTTCTGCTACATATAACTTTCCTATTGCTTAAGCAGTCACCGACGTTTTGGAAACACAAAACTGAATTCTTACGTATTTTCTCAGGTGAGATTTCTGAAGTGTGCTTTTCACACAGCCTGGGGTGATGCAATATTTTGCTATATGTGAATTAAATATCTGGATTTCTGTACTGAAGAGCCCCAACTGGCTTTGGCAATGACATGTCTGTGAGCACACTAAGAGCACCAAAACATGTATAGGTGTAATTGTGGCACCAGATTCCATTTTTTTCATCCACCCAGAACAACATCTTCTCAATCTTAAGGAGAAAATGTGACTGAAGAAACCATCACATTGAAAAAAAAAGTACTTTTAAGTAGCCTTATCCTCCCTGAACATTTCAATTCCATAAGACAGCTAGGATAGATGAAGTAGCTGCTGATAAGATCTGGTGACAGAGAGCTCATATGAAAATAATAATTAAAATGCTTGAAAGAAGGGTTTCTCACTCAGTTATCTGCTTTACCCTTTATGTTCCAACCATTAAATAGAATCTCTTATATGCAGATGGTTTCTTAGATGTTCAGAGAAAAAAGAGGCTTGAATCATGAGCTGACATGGACTGTGAGAGTGCTTCAGCCTCATGAACCCTCCCTTGTTAATATGAGAAAAAAATGACCTGGCTTGTTTAATTATGTGAGAGGATTTGAAGCTGGGAGACATCAGCAGCCCAGAGTCAGATTTCGTCTCTGAAATGGATTTGAAGAGGTTTCTGGACACTGTCTGTCATGAATTGCAGTTTTAGGTGCCTCACTTTTGTCCTCAAGTCCCTGTGACCATGTCAGGCATCTGGCTGCCTTCAAACATCACAGCAAGAAGAGTAGTTCAATCACAGCTCAAGAGTAGTTCTCATTTATAGGTTGGACAGCTCCTCTTCCTATGCCTCAGTCAGCATCTGGAAAGTGGCACGTAGCTCTTGCATTTTTTTCCCAGGAGTGGTGAAAATAAGTATTAAAAAATTGCAGCCACAGTATCTTCCTAATTAAGCTGTTATAGAATAAGCTCCCATTTAACTTACTCTGGTGTAAACCAAAAATAAATTACAGCTACCTTAGTTTGTATCTGTATATGTTGTCACAAGAAAACTAATTTGATAATATTTTTTTTTAATTCTAGTGTGTTATTTGTTTGTTTGTTTTTATAAGATTACAGTGAAACTGTTGATTAGAGGGGAGACACTTTATTCAAACTGTTTGAAAGACAAGGAGAAAGGGCTGTTGCACTGCTGAAGCATAATCACATTAATACTTTATTGCTGTATTTGTCAATATATTAGAGCAATATTTTATTGTATACATTATTAAATGTTGCTGTTAAATGTTTTATGCTAGTTTGTTCCTTTTTTTTATTTTTATTTTGACTGTGATAAATTTTGATCAGAAAGATTTTTTTTTTCCTTTGGAACAAGAAAAAATTGTATCATTACATTAAAGAGAATTTATGAGATCTAAGTCAAACCCAGTAAATAAAAAAGGAGGTATTTTTCTGTTTCTTCTAAGTCTTTCCCCTTCCCACCTGCTCTCTTTGTGTGAGTTCTCCCTTATTTTCTCAGAAACTGCAGGGTTTATGACTTTAAAATCTGTATTGTTGGAGGCTGAGAATTCTGCCTTTTACAGTATCTCTACAAAACATCTGTAAGACCTAAGCA
The DNA here is from genome assembly GCA_013397555.1 of Urocynchramus pylzowi. Lineage (NCBI taxonomy): Eukaryota > Metazoa > Chordata > Aves > Passeriformes > Fringillidae > Urocynchramus > Urocynchramus pylzowi. Next base: position 1,605,949 of record VZRH01004693.1, on the reverse strand, counting down.
ACAAGCAGGAATTGGTTCAAGAAGGAAATATAGATGAATCACTAAGTAATACTGTCTACAGTTTGACTTCCCAGGGGAGTGGAAAAAAAGGAATAAAAAAGCAACATACCAACCAAACTACTGAAAATAACATAGTAAGTTTAAACTATTGAATAGAAAGTTAGGAGAAAAAGGAAAGAATACAGAAATCAGGGTGATGCTAGCTCCAGAAGCCAGGAAATTAAATGCAAGACTTTTGAAGTCTCTCAGTACACATAGATCCTTAATAAGATTATTGTGCCTGCCTGCCACTTGAACTTTTGAAAACACCTTCCTGAAATCCTTTATCCCCTTTTCATGTAGATGTGTCATATCCATAACAGTCATGGAAAGTCTGCACACCCTTTAACATGGAAGGAAGGAGGGAGGCAAAATGTAGATTTTGTTACATCACTATGTAAAAAGCCAAATAAAGCACTGCTTCAGAAATGGAAATCCAAAACCTGAGGAATCATGGCAAGGAGTCTAAATGCTTAGAGAAAACCTTCAGTAATTTCATGTGTGGCTGAAAAAGAGCAAGTTAGGAGAAGAGGAGACTGAGAGGAGACCTCACCACAGTCCAAAACTTCCTTGTGAGGGCAAAGGGAAGAGCAGGCAATGATCTCTTCCCTCTGGGGAACCCTGAGAGGACCCAGAGCAAATGCAGTTGTGCCAGGGGAGGTTGGGATTGGATATCAGGAAGGGGTTCTTCCCCCCAAGGGTGGCTGGTCACTGGAACAAACTCCCCAGAGCAGCAGTGGTCACAGCACCAAACCTGAGAGAGTTCAAGAAGCTTTTGAACAACATTCTCAGGCTCAGGTTGTGACTCTTGGGAAAAGTCTTTTGCAGGGTTAAGAGTTGGACTTGATGATCCTTGTGGGTCTCTTCCAACTCAGGTTGTTCTGTGATTCTGTGATTTGCTTTTGCTCCTAGCTTTTCTTACTGTTTTGTTGCTGTTCAGAACACAAAGCCTCCACCCTGAGCTGGCAGTCTTGCTGCTGCCAAAGCATCCTGCTTCAGGGAGTTTGAGAAAAGCTCCCCAAGGAACATCTCCTGAGGCATCCATGTCTTCTGTCATTATTACTGTGAGGTGACTGCCTGGAAACTGAACAAACTGCTGCATGAACAGTGGTTGTTCAATAATCACTGAATAAATGTTTAATAAACTTTGTAAGACCACAGACTTTAAATACACTTTTCCATCTTATAGGTGTTACTTTTTTCTCAGAGGAGCCACCCACCCTACCTATTTCCTCCAGGCTGTTTTCTGATACCATCTAATAAAGAATTTGACGTAATTAATTTAGAATTTCCATTCAGTCATGTGTGTGGACCATGGATTCTTTTGAAGATATGTTGATAACTAGTCCTAAAGCAAAAGAATAAATTTCTTCCTTTTGCAAATCTCATCAATGTACAGCAGACCTTACCCTTTTTTTTCCTATAAGGCCAGGGTATTTTCTCAAATCCCAGTGGAGTACTGTTTATGAGTGTGGTTTTTAATTGCAATCATGTTACTAGATTGAACTGAGCTCTTGGTCATCCTTGACTGATCCTTCCTTCATCATCCAGAAAATCCTTTTTCATCTTCCACCATAATTATAATATGGCAACCCTATCTAACTTAGTATGTTTTATAATTGGCTACTAATTATTGAATTCTCTCTGAGAATCTTTACCACTGTTCCATGCCTATATGTAAATTACTTTGTTATTGACAGACTGACTATAAAGTGCAACAGGACTTTTTTTCTTTAGATTTTTGAATGGAAGCCAACTTATATAAATTTTTTCTTTGTAAATGCCTAGATTCACATAAATGTGTACAGCTGTTATTTGCATGCATACATAGGTACATGCACTCCCACATACATGTAGAACAAAATGCATTTTTTGCAGATTGTTTGGGTTTTGTTAATTTGTTTTGTTTTGTTTTGTTTTGTTTTGCTGTTACTTTTTTGCACACCATAATACCTTGGAGGGGTGGGAAGGTAGGTGTTTTTTCCTCTCAAGGGAGACAAAATTTTCCACATGAAACTTTAATATTTTAGCTTAAATGAATGTATATGTTGTAAACAGTCATTAATATCATGGCAATTTTTGTTAAAGTTATGTCAATATTATTCTTTGGCAAAGATGTGCAAAGAAGAAACCTTGGTTTTCAAGACTGCAGTAAGGGAGAGAGGTTAGGGCAGCCAGTTTCTAGATGCACACGTTGATACCTGCTCTGCTATGGAACAGTCAGACCACTCACAGGAAGAGACAATATCACACCAAATTGCTCTAGGGGACTTCTATGTGTGAGAAATGGTGGCTGCCACCTCTGAATCAGAGTCAGGTAACACTTCCCTCTCACCTCACATTTGCATTTCCCTGTGTAAATAGAGTGATGAGGGTCATGCTCCAAGTTTTTGTCTCTGATTCCTGGACTAGACATAGTGCTCAGCATCCTAAGTGAGACACAGGACACTCAACTGCAATTATCAGTGACTCACCTTCCTTTGCTCTGGCGACAGAGGCTTGTAATTTTGGGGCTGGACACTCTGAGCTCTGTTTCTGCTGAGATATTAATGGCTGAGGATAGTACAAAGTGTATTGGCAGCTGCAGCATCGCTGAAGATCATCAGCTAGTTAATCACAGTGTATGCAGTGTAACAACTCCATCCTATTAGCAGCATGTTGTGGGATTTTTTTGCAAGAAGATTTAGAGTTTCTAAATGACATTTGGTCCCGCATGCCAAGTGCTGTATTTTCCCAAACCAATAGGCAATCCCTGCCCCAAAAAGCTTAGACCCTGATCCACAGAGGTAATTCAGCTCTTACTTTCTAGTCCATCAAGATAAATTACCTTGATTTACCTTTGTGAATCTGGGCCCCAGAGTTGAAAGAAACAAAGCATAATAGGAGAGAAAGTGTGACTGTCCCCATGTTGCACAAAAGCACAGAGAAATGGAATTGCCCAAGGTCATGTAGGGCACAACAGGAACAGAATTCAGGTCTCTGAGTCCCAATCTAACATATTAACTACAGATTCTACATTCTTCCCCTCTGTGCTTTTATACTTTCATGCATGGTACAGAAAAGACCAAGTGCCATGTATTATTGAACCAATCTCTCCTATTTTAAGCTCCTGACTTTCTGTTGCAAAGGTGCTTAGCAGGAAATTAATCAA
>VZRH01004693.1:1592300-1602690 GCA_013397555.1 Urocynchramus pylzowi | reverse complement strand
AAAAAAAAAAGAAAGAAATTAAAGGAATCTATAAATGCATTTCCAGCAATTTGCAAATAGAAAGTTAGATCAATACAATATGAATCAGAAAATACAATGGGAAAACAAACAAAAAAAGGCCTCTACATTAAAGAGTGTCATACTTACATTCCCACTGTGTTAAGCCCTTTAGAAAAATCTACCTCATCTGTATTATTTCCTCTCTCTTTCACTTTAAAGACAAATCTCATAATTTCCACTTTTAAATATGTCAACACCCAAACTAACTTCAATAAGGTTTCTTCTGCCTGGACCATGCCCTTGTAAGCCCCTCCAGCACCTCTGAAAGCTGCTCTGGAATTTGCTTCCTATTTTTTTTTTTTTTAAATTTTTTTTTAAATTATTATTATTTAAGGATCATAAAGTGTAAGTCAGGTTGCTGCATTTTCAGAGACAGATGAAGCAAAGTGCTCCACTGGGAGTATTCAGCCCCAGTGCCTTGCTGTATTACGGCATATGGAGTTGCGTCTCCAGGCGCTGACATTAGCAGTCCTGCTTCAGGTAACTCATTTAGCTTTGGTGTCATTTTACAATAAATATACCATCCACCGACACAAATTAGACAGCTATTGAGATTAATTTTGAGGGACTATCGGCAACATCTTAAATCAAAAATCATTCTTTATTAGCATGCTTGGCTGTACAGTGCTCTCTTCTCCCCTTCCCCCCCTCCCTTCCCTGCCACAAGAATAAATGAGCCCCCATGGTTGACACAGCGCATCAAGTGTTTTATAATAGTCTAATTGTAGCTAATGGTTTGTGCAGCTAATTAAGGCCCTATGAATTACAGTAATCAGTCAGCCTCATCTTCTAAACCAGATAGTTCTATTCAAGCGTCCCTTTAGGAAGAAACAAAAAAAAAACCCCAAAAAAAACCATAGAGAGAATCACGAAAAAAAGAATCTGAAAAGAAAGAGAGAGAAAGGAAAGAAAGAGAAAAGAGAGCATAATAATGTGGTATGTTCATTATAGTGCAAATAAATTAAGATAACTTTTCTTTCCATTTCTTGTTAGTTATTAAAAAAATGCTTATGTAAAGCATTTATTTTGAGTCCTGGCATTTTTATTTGCAATAGCAGAAGAGGGAATTATGGTGTTTTTATTTCTGATGCAGGATATAGATTGCAATGATGGTACTTCATTGGCCAAGAATATCTTCAATTGGGCAAAATTCTCTGGCTGAATTGTGACCCATCATCATTTAAGATAAAAGGTTAAATACAGGAAGGGTACACGTAAGCACTAATTGCACTGTAAGCAGATGTTGTGGGTGAAACTGGAGGCTGTAAATGGAGAGTATGTCATTAAGTTATGGAGAGAGCTTTTTTAGTGCAAGATGGTGGGTGGCTCCTTTGAGAGAATGTCTGTACTGCCCAGGACATTTACTCACCAGCTCATCCATGCTGTTTTGTGTTAAGCAAAGTACTCCATAAAAAGTCCTTCGCTGCTCCCTTCTCCCCACAGCAGAATGGAGGAAGAGGAATGAAAGAGTAAAAGCAAAGAAACACAAGGGTCAGAATAAAAATAGCTTAATAAGTAGAGGAGTGGAAGAAGAGAGAGGAAACACAAAACCAAAAAAAACTTTATGTAAAGACAGTAACTGATCATGTCCCATCTTCAGACCAAAACACAGATGGTACCCAACCAGAATATGAGCTGCTCAATCCTCCCATCTCTCCTTTATTTTTGGGCACCACAATGCGCAGCATGGAATCTCTCACTGGCAATATTGGGTCCTCTGTCTGGTTATGGCTTCTCCCAGCCTCTGTGCACCTTAAATAAAATTATTGGTATGTTAATAAACAGAGAAGGCCTTGATGATGTGTAAATACTGTTCAGCAGTAGCTAAAATAGTCTGTTGTCATTTTGGCCACTTTTCTCAAGCAGCACCAAGCAAACAGCTATGAAGTACATCAACTGCAACCCAGACAAACCCAACACACAAACATTTTTCTGCCTGCAGGGTGGGTATCTGTCATTCAGATCATGACCTCTATGTTTACAAAGCACACTTAGCAGCAGACAATGCTGGGATTCACTTTGGAACATTTTCCTGTTTGGGAGAGACTTACAGAATAATAAAGGAGATAAAGAGAGGTGCCAGTTAAGCACAGATCAAATTCCCTTAACAAAACTTAACATAGATATGTAAACTCACCATCTTAAGCCCTCACTTGAATTAGTAGTGAGTGGTGGGCAACTTTAGTAGATGATACCTCTAACTTGTTTTAGGTGGCTAAACACCTACCTTTAGCCAGGTGAAGTCTAGTGAGAAAAAGCTCCCAAACAGTGTGCACACTGTGTCCACCTTGAGGACTGATATGCACTTGACAATAATGGTGGTAAAGGATAGGTCTTCTTCTCCTAAAGCTTACTCCTCTTTTATCATGAAAGCTATGGGTCAACATGAGAAAATTTTGGACTTCATCATGAGGCATATACAGAGATGAGGACTGAAGCAGCAAAAGAACTAAAGCATTTTGTTTAAATTTTAACAATTCAGACCTCAAGACTTCTATATACATGCACTTTGATTATATCCACACTAGTGAATTAAACTGTGCCAGGGGATTTTTCCACATTTTTTTTGAAATTTAATATTGTTTAATTATACAAGAAAAAAAAAAAAAAAAGGCTCATTCCATATCACTCATCTTAAGATTGAACAGATGATCCTTGGTGGTGTAAAATTACTGCTGTTCTTGCCAAAATCTACAAGTTGTCCATGTTGTTGAGTTACAGGTTTGTTGTCGACAGCAGCCCTGATCAGAGATACCAGACATAGCTCCATATAAGCCAGTGTGTTTAGGCATCCCAGGATTTCATTGATTAGTTCTGTTACACAACTGTCCAACTTATGTCCATATTTATGGTCTGTTTGCATTCAGAGCTGAAGAGTTTCCCTGTTAGTGTTACATGCAAAGCCTTGTCTTGCTGTAGCTTTCAGATCTTACCTCCAGCCTGAGTTGAGGATGTCACTCTGTTCATGTTCAGCAGAAGGAGGAGGAAAGCTGTGTCCTCATTGCAGAAGAGGTGTACTCATGATGCAGCCCACAGTCAAGGTTCTCATCTTCTCACCATGTGGAAGATGGTGTATTTCTTGCTTTGGTGCCTAGAAAGACATGGGAGATGGTATCTCCCTGATTCTTCAACCTGGATGAGCAGGGACCAGGAGCTCTGAGTGCACTGATGAGCCCACTCTCTCTGCAGTGTGGACATGGGGACAGTTGTGAATGGTTTTGCTTTGTAACCCAGTGCTCTTAACAGTCATTTAACATGTAAGAAGCACAGATTCACTGGTTGCTTTGCATTAAAGCAGACAAAAACACCTCTCCAATGATGAAAGGCGTAGAGAACTGATATTGATTGCTGAAAAGAGAAGGCTTTGAGATGAGCTTATTGTGACCTTCCAGTATCTGAAGGGACCCAACAAGAAAGATGGAGAGTGACTCTTTTCAACAGCATGTAGTGACAGGACAAGGGGGAATGGCTTCAAGCTCAAAGACAGTAGGTTTAGATTGGATATTTGGTAAAAAAATCCTTACTTTGAGGGTGCTGAGGTCCTGGCACGTGATGCTTGGAGAAGCTCTGGCTGCCCCATCCCTGAAAGTGTTCAAGGCCAGGTTGCATGGGACTCTGAGCAACCTGGCACAGTGTAAGCTGTACCTGCCCATGACTGTGGAGTTGGAATGGGATGGTCTTTAAGGTGCCTTGCAGGCCAGGCTATTCTATGATTCTGTCTATGGTGTGTTGATCCCAAATTTAAACTGATAGTACCTTTTACTGTTCCACCATTTGTCTGAGAACTTCTGAAAGTCTCAACAACCTCAACAAAAATATTTTTCTGTTTGAAATTCTTTCTAATTTCCTGGGTTGTTGTTTGGTTTTGTTGTTTTACTTTTTTGTTTTTCTTTTCTGTCCTCCCACTTGTCTTATGGAAATTTCTTTTTTTGCTACTATTAGACTATTATAAAAATTTTGAATAATTTTTCTGAAAACTTCCAGTGGCAGACAGATTAGCAGACTACACTGCCTGAGGTGCTGCAATTTCCCCCCATTTACAAAACATCCTATCACAGCCTCTCAATGTCAGCTGCTTCACGTTTACAGTCCACAGTCCAGCTCTGTATTTCAAAAGTTGCCAGTCCATTTTTGTGCAAGAGCAAACCTGAGTTAATGTTTATGAATGGCTGATTCCCTGTTAGTATAGGACTAGCATAAGAGGTCTGAACCATTTTTAATGCATCTAAAGCTCTGCTTCAGGTAAGCACTGGCTGGGACTAGTGAAGTACTAAATGTTATGCATATGTTCAAGTACTTAGCTGATTCAGGACATGATGAAGGTGCATTTTCATCACTCCATTTAAATCAATCCTGATCTGTAACCCCTATACTCACTGCTATGTTTGAATTTTGTTTTTCATTTGCAGACTGGATTTGAGTATTGCTGTTATGATGAACAGAATAGGAAGAAGGTTGAAAGATTCATGAAATATGTGATCTATTCAATGTGAAACAGACCTTGCATCTCCAGAGGTGAAAACCTAACACAATACCTAGGATTGAACTAAAATTTGGGTTGATAAAATTAGTCAAACTTCTCACCTTTTTTAGTGGACCTTGCTTTTACTTACTCCATTTACTTACTCTGTATGGCTCTTCTAGTCCCATACTCATTCTTTCTCTTTTTCTTTATGTTTACTTTATATATTAGGCTGCCACTTGCCTCAGTGCAAGGCAAATATGGCTTCAGATACAAAATATGCTATTTCTGCTTAGGTGATGATTTTCATTCATTGTGTATTCTTCCTTTTTGCATAAACACCCATAATAAAATGAGGATGAAGAATCACATCAAAAGAATGCCTGACATAATAAAGCTAAGGGTGAGGTCATGCTGAAGCTTATGCTATATAGAACCAGAGCTGAAAATTTAGAAGTATTTGAAATTCAGATACAGCTAAAATCCCCTAAGTGGTCGTGGCTCCTTCAGTAAACTGTATTCAAAGTGAAATTATCTCCTTTTCCCTGACCTGACTATTAAGCTATCGTCTCAGCACAGTCACTGTAGAATTTTCTAAAATTAATGGATTTATTAGTGATTCCTGGGTCTATATGGTTGGTTTTAGCTTAAGGTACAATATTGTCTTTTATTCTCATTTTTCCTGCATTTCTACAGGTCTTTAACATTTACAGAAATGTTACATTAGCAAAAAAGAATAACCCCCATCTCTGTCCCAGATTTATATAGGCTACAAATGGTGTAATACCTCTCCAAAGTACTATTTCTTAACAATAATATAGTTAAAGTAATTAAGAAATTATCTAAATAAGCAATGAGGAATATTGACAAGGAAGATTCCCTGAACAAGATACTTCTTCTGGATCAATTATCAGATAAATATGAACTGGGAAATAGGATGACAAAAGGTATTGCAATTTATTAAGGATCATAGAGCAGGATAGTAGAGCCATAAATATAATCCAGATCTCCCAATTCCCATTCCAATGTTCTGTCATTTACATCAAAACTGTTGTAAACTGACTGCATGGGATTATTCTGCTCAAACAGTAATGGTAAGCATGGCAATTATTATTGTTATTATTATTAGTGCATGTTGGAAAATTAAATTAAAAAATGGCCACTCTTTTCTAAGTAGGGGCTCAGCTTTCAGAGCGAAGATAAGCAGATGTGTCTGTATGTATCTGATTACTTTAAAATACTCCATTCACGAAGGATTCCATTCACAAAGGACTCCATTTCCTTCTGGACAAGTATGGAGCTAAATGTCTGATGGCCTTGACCCAGAGTGGGCAGTTGAATGAAGGCTTGTCTCTGTACACAGTGATATCAAACATCACCAGAAAAGCAGAAACTCACAGTCAGTTTGTTGATGTGCTTTCCAAACTTCTTCGACTAACTCTGCAATCAGTATGGGGATCATTCAAATGCAAATATCAAGAGGGTAAACAAGCCATACCATGTGAATTATCATTATTGGGACAGCAACATGCTGTTGCTACCCTGCTCTGACATGCAGTCAACATTCCTGAGGGATAAAAAACCCACCATGAGAAGAGAGACTTGTACTCTCACTTTTAATATTTTCTCACTTAGCAAATTCAAGATTAGCTAACAACTGAGCAAGAGAGCATAGGAAAATGAGGATCACTTTGGTTTCTTTGCTAGAAGGAAGTTCCTTGTGTGTATGTTCCTTCATTCACAACTTAAAAAAAAAAAAATTTTTTTTTATCCTACAAAGTGAAAATGAATCCTTAAAGAACACAGGGCTCTTTGTGGCATCTGACTATATATTCATGCTTTATGCTTATATATATACAAGCATTTTTTAATTTCTTCTCATATTCCCAACTTTAAGAATATTGATATTGAAACAGGTGAAATAGGAAGAAGTGGAAAAAAGTGTTGTCACAGTTATCTATAATTCAGAAGTTGGATATTGTGTGGACACAAGAAAGCTATCAGTTTGTACCTCTTCTAGGAGTCTGTGCTTCATTCTCAACAAATATTCCAATATTTGAGCTGCTGCATAAAATCAGTTTTGAATGAGCCATTTCCAACACCCATAGAGACTTCTAAGATACAGTCCTGCATTAAGGAAGACGTGTAATGAGTAAGGTTCAAATCACAGCAAAAAATAAGATTCAAGGAAGTAATTTAACAGGTGTCTTTTTTGTGAATATCAAGCTGAGATGCATTTCTCTCAAGGCACTTCTTAGGAGCATAAACACTTGATTTATGATTGTAGATTCTATTTCAGAAGTTATTAAAAAAATGTTCTGTACAGCTAGAACACAGAGGTTACAAAGTCCTTTTCAGATCTCAGTTTATAAATGCGTGAATAAAAGATGCCATAGAAAAATTAACTATCATTAACAGAAATTATTTTTAATTTTTATCTTATTTTTATCATATTTCATTTAATTTGCATGATTGTATTGTCTCAATTTCTTAGTCAAAGTCTTGTTTGTGCTCAAACAATTATTCTGAAACTTATTTCCCCACTGTAGCTTAGTTCACCTTTCAGCTTGTGTGATCTATGAGAACTAAACTTAAGCTTGTAACTAAGATTTCCACTAAACTGAGACTCTTTACCGCAGGAAAAAACTTTTGTTATCTCTCCTACACTGTTCATAGATACAGGCACTTGTAAAGACTGATTTTACTAAAGTGCAGTGAATATGTACATCCATTTTGACTGTTAACAGTGGGAACAGAAAATGTTGACATTTACATGCAAAATCCTTCCTCATAAAAGCAGTGGAAGGCACTTTAAACTCCTGACTATTCCATCAAAGAAAAACCCAGATTCATGGATTTTAAAGTCAAAAGACCTCACTGAAAAAATTAGGCTTGAAGCAACCTTTGAAGACCATCCAAATATAAGCTGAACACAGAATGATGCGGATCTCAATCATGTTGCTCAGTTTTTCTTTCAGATGAGTTTTGAAGATGTCCAGAGATGAAGACCTTTTTCGTCTCTCCTATCAACCTGTTCCAATGCTTAACAATTTTTATCATTATGTTGTTTATTATTCCCTTTTGTGTAATGAAAAATTCTCTTGCCACATACTGAAACTATGGATTCCTGTCTGTTCTGAGTGTATCTCTGAGAGTAGTCAACTTCTATCAGCTCTATTATGGTGTAGATGGAAGCTGAAATAATATTTATCATTGTATTTTCCAAAATAATGTATGTGTGATATATTCCAGCATTCTGTCTTGGTCATTCCCTCCCAAACTCACTGTTTTTTCATTGTTTGGGTTTTCTTGTACTTGAAGGCCAAAATTGGACACAAGACTATATGACCTCATATGACTCTGGCATATGAGTGTGCCAGATAGAGGGTCATTCTTAAAACATGCTGGTTACAGATTTGTTAATGAGAATCAGTGTTTGGTCATCCTGGGTTGGCAAGGGGACACAGGACTGCCTAAGAAGAGTTTTGGCCCTTTTCTGTGGAGCTGCTATGCAGCCATCCCCAGCCTGTTTTGTCTGCACACAGTTATTTTGCCTTGGTGAGGGCTTGGTTAATCCTATACTTCAGACTGCTGGCAAAAGTGTTAAACTACTCATACTGATCCCAGGGAAGCTGCTCATTAACCATCTGTCTTTCTGACTCCACAGAATCATTACAGTTGGAAGGGACCTCTGGATATCTTCCTGTCCAACCACTATGCCAAGGCAGGGTCACCTGGAGCAGGTAACACAGAACATATCCAGATGGTTTTGGATGTTTCCAGAGTGGAAGACTCCACTCCCTCCATTGGAAACTGTTCCAGTGCTCTGCTACCTTCAGCACAAAGTTCTTCCTCATGTTGAGGTGAAACTTCTTGTGTTTTAGTTTATGGTCAATGCTCCCTGTCCTGTCACAGGGCACCACTGACAAGAGTCTGGCACCATCTTATTGTCACCCTCCATCAAGGTATTTTTACATATTAATTCCCTCTCAGACTACTCTTAGCCAAAATAAACAGGCCAAAATTCCTGCAGTATCTCCTAATAAAAGGGATGCACCAGACGCCAAATTATCTTTGTGTCTCTGCTGGACCTGCACCAGTGTTTCTGCTCCATGAGTTTCTTGTGTTGACAAACTCAGAACTGGACTCCACACTCCACATGTGCCTCACCAGGGCTGAGTAGAGGGACAGGATCACCTCCCTCAACCTGCTGGCCATATTCTTCCCAATGCACCCAGGATACCACTGGCCCTCCTGGCTGCAAGGTCACACTGCTGGCTCATGGCCAGCTTGTCACCCAGCAAAGCTCCCAGGTCCTTCTCTGCAGAGCTGCTCTCTGGTAGGTCAGCCCTCATCCTCTAATGGTGCTTGGGGTTATTCCTCCCCAGGTACAGGACCCCACACTTTGCTTTGTTAAACCTCATTAGGTTTCTCTACGCCCAGCTCACCAGCCTATCAAGTCATGGAATCCTGGAATTACTCCTTGCCAATAGAAACTGAGGCAAACATTGAGCATCTGAGCTTTTCCAGAAGTCTTTAGCACAACCACTCCTGTCCTTTCAGTGGCAATCCCATTTTAACCTTGATCTTTCTCTTGCTGAAAGTATTCTTTTCTCTTACTAAGTGTTGCCCTTGACATTCCTTATCAGTTTTAACTCCAGCTGGGATATGGCCTTCTTACTTCAATCCTTGGATGCCTGGACAGTGTTTCAGTGTTATTACTCACAGTTCCACATCGAGCTAGCCTGGCCCCTGGCCATGCTGGCCTGTTTTGTGTAGATCAAGATGGATCATTCTGGTGCTTTGAGGAGGCTGCCCTTGAAGATTTTATCTTCAGAGCACAGGAAGATTTTATCTTCAAGCTTTCACACACACCAACTGCCTAAACCTACTCTCCTGATACACAGGATCTTTACATTAGTAATACCTTCCTTTATTCCCCCCCTCAATGCTAACTCATGGTCACTGTGGCAGAGGCTCCAAGTCTCAGATTCCTGTTCAGGAATCTGCTTTATCTGAATAATGAATCCAGCACAACATCTCCTTTAGTGTGGATATTCACCATCTTCAACAATAAATAATGACAGCAGTCCAACTTAATCTTCTGAGTAGCACTAGTCACAGAATTTCATGTTTGACTCCAGGGTTGAGCCTAGTAGCTTGTCTTTGGGTTGAACATCTTTTCCAGAAAAGCATTGAGTATTGATCTGAGGACAAAAAAGTGGTGAATAAGCCAATTTTGTATGTAGTTTTCCTTCTTCATTAGAAGTAGGTTCTTATTTTTTATTTTAATTCACCTGATTTCACCTTTCAGTTTTGGTTTATCTAGCCTTTTCTGCTAAGTGATTCCTTTGGCCCTTTTTTTTTTTTTTCCTTATAGAGACATTTACATAGAAAAATCATGATAGTGTGATAAAAATAGATGATCAAGCTTTTATATTGAGAGAACACCTTTTAATATTTTCTGCTTTCTGGAACTTGGAAGTGTAAAAAGTTTCATTAAGGAGAAAAAGCAGCGACTTCTGATATATCTAAAACTTTGTCTAAAGGGTTGAACTAGTCCATTCAGGTATTCACTGAGGCAATCCACTCATTCCTTGGTTCTATTGTATATGTAATAAGTATTACTGTGGGCCTCAGGTAAGTCTTGAGCTGGAAAGTAATAGTATAACCTTATCAGAAGCAAAGAGTGTAGCTTCTGAAACAATGACTTTTACATAGTGAGTGTCATAAATGAAAGCATTTTCCTCTTGTTTAAGAAACTAGGCTTTTATGAGTTTATTGTAGGATATTTAAAAGGATGGAGAAATCCTTTATTTGAGTTTGTAAATTTTATTGGCACTAGTGGTTCCATCTTTTTTTTTTTTT
>VZRH01004693.1:1577832-1588658 GCA_013397555.1 Urocynchramus pylzowi | reverse complement strand
TTTTTTTTTTTTTTTTTTTTTTTTGTCATTCTTTATGGATTCAGATCCTGCAGATTAGAAGCTTCGGGGATTATCAGGCAGCCACAGTCAGAACTGAAGAATTATCAGAGGATAATCTTGTACTATTGCAAACTCCCTGCTATTAAGTATCATCCAATCATTCATTCAAGGAATTGTTATATATTTGTTCAGCTGCTCTGCATTGTTAAAGTCTCCTTCATTCCCTTTCAAATTTACTTTTGTGAACTGTATGAGCATTATAGACGGTACATAATAAGTCTCTGCTGTAAAGAAAGAGCTGACTCTTTTTAATTTTATTTTTATTTAAACCAAGGTCAAGGTTGAAGAATCAAGCCCATGCACAGAACTTAAGATAATAAAAAAAAGTTATTTATAACTTTTCCTCTTAGTTTCCATGGGCATGCTTCTCTTACTCTCTCTTCAAATTAAGACTTTGTAGAGAGCAGCTCAGAGGCCTAACATGAGTGGATCAAGAGTCATCCAAAACGAGGGCAAACAGGTCTCAATCTCAGAAGCTGCTGCTTTTGCTATTTCAGGCTGGCAACTTCTAGAAGAGGAAGATTGAGAAGTCCTGAAAGAAGACACTTTACACTCTACAAACTCAGAGGAAGAGGGTACCAATCATTCTGTATCATTGGCTACAACTCCTCCTTATCTTTTCCTATGATGCCAGCAAGGAAACAGTAACAGAATTAGGCTGAAATGTCTCAGTGGCTGCACTGAGTTGTCCACTAAGAGATTGATGAATTTCCCTTCACATGGATGTCACTGATGACACAAATTGCAGGGCCAAGAGGAATAAGGCCTTGACATTCTAGAGATAACCCCAGGCAATGGTGGGAACAGGTTGAAAAATGACACCACTTGGGCTAATTTTTAGGTCATGAGTAAATGTGAAGGGCTGGGCATTTTCTGAAAGGCTAGAAAGTAATGTCAGCAAGACCTGGTATTTCATGCATTCTCCTATGCGTGAAACTCATTGCTCTTTTACATTGGAATAAGAAACTGCAGCCCTACATGTTTTAAAAACTCATGAAAAAAGATGACTTCTCATCTTTCAAAAAGGGCACCAATCAAACATGTTAATATCTGGTAACTTCAGAAATTTTCTCCGTTGACTCTGCCTCTGTAACTAACTATCTATGTTCTCAGAATGTTATTATTTCTAGAATATTTTAGCCAAAATAGGATTAAGCTCATATTTCATAAAGGCCAAGAATACATCTGTGGACAGTTACAGAAGCTCATCTAATGGTATGAAATGATATTAACTCATTCATTCTGTGCACACATTTGTGTGTGTCTATCAAAACAAGGCTTTCTCATTTACTGAAAGCTGCTGGTAGACTCCTTTTGGAGTCTTGTTTCTGCACTAGAGTGACATGCAAGAGTCACATCTCCTTTAACATGCCCATTATCTAACCTACCTCCTTAAATATATTCAGGGCATGAATATATTTATATTTCTTTCTGTCTGAGAAAACAGACAGCAGAAGCATTTTTTGGCTTGAATAAATTTCATATCTACAAGTGAGACAAGATTCCAAGAAAAATATTTTCCCATCTGGAATTCTGGGCATCTGATAGGCTAGATGTGAGTTTGTCTGACTGTAAGTGAGTGCATGCTGCACCCCATGGAGTCATGGCTTTGGCTGGGATAGAGTTAATTTGTTTCTTAGTAGCTGGTACAGTGGTGCAATTTGCATTGAGTATGAGAATAATGTTGATAACAGAGTGATGGCTTAGTTGCTGCTCATTAGAGGTCACCAAATCAAGGACTTCACAGATTCCTGTGCTCTTACAATGAGCAGATGCACAGGAAGCCAAGAGGCAGCACGACCAGGACATCTAACCTGAACTGGCCAAAAGGCTATTCCATACCTCAGAACATCACCCCAGTGAACAAACTGGGCAGAGCTGGCTGGAAGTTGCTGCTCACTTCTGGAAAACAGGCTGGGCATTGATCAATACACAATCATGTGAGCAATCATGTTGTGAAACATTTGTTTCCCTTCAGTTTTATTTCTCTCCCTTCCTGTTTTTTTGTTTGGATGATGATGATGACAATGTTTGAGTTGTTTCAGTTATTAAACTCCTCTTATTTCAAGCCAAGAGATTTACCTTTTCTTTGTCATTTTCCTCCCTGTTGGGTGCATGGTGGGGGCTGAGTGAGTGGCTGCATAGCCCAGAGCTGCCAGCTGGAGTTACACCATGGTACATGGGCATGTCAGCACATACTTGCACAAGGAATTGGGGTAAACTACTAGTGTAACTTATGAAAATACATATTGTTTAATGACAACAAATGAGAAAAATATATGCTTCATACCATCTCAGTTTTCTCATAAACCGTATTGCTCTGCGTGAGAGCTTCAATGCTGGAAACTCTAAAGGGAAAGAGAAAACTCCCAGTGTTTATTTATTTATTTATTTAATGGGCAATTCTCCAGTAATTAATTACACAAAATAAGCTGAACCCTTGAAACAAAGGAAAGGGACAAAAGTGTGAGTCCTCTAAGGCTCTGAATATTTTTAGCTTGCCACACAACCCACTTGATGAGATTTATAACTTTTCACACGGAAGTAGCAGTTTCCCTTCTGAAAGGAATTCCTGAATAGAAAATTGTTTACTTAAAACCAAGTCCACAGGGGGAGTTAGCTGTCTGGCCTCACTTGTGTGGCTGACAAGACTTAAGTGCTGCCAATACTCCAAGGGTCAGCAAGGAAATTCAGTACATTCAATGCTGACTGGTAGGACCCTGAATTATACAAGATGATGCCAAAAAGAAAGGATTAGTCCCATATCATCCTGAAGAACTATGGTCTTCCAAAAACTTTAATCTTTTTTCTGAATTTAGGCTATTCTTTTTTAAAGACAACACTACTTTGTTCCAAAACAGAGGTTCCTCCCACTGTAACAAACTGGCATCTGCAGGTCTTACCTAAAGTGCAGAACTTACACAAGCAGAAAAATGCCTCAATAGACTTAAACATTTTTCCAGCAAATGACCAGCTACATGCTTGAGAATAAAGCCAAATTAATGGCATACACCTATTTCTAATCTGGGCAGAACAGTTTGTCTGCTTCCCACTGCTCTACCTAGAATGCCAAGAAACTGTGTGTGCTTCCTCTCTGTTTACCAAATAAAATTACTTTAAACTGCTTTTTGATTTATCATTACAAGCCTACAAATATTCTTACCCTGGATCCATCCCTCCTGTTCAATTTTTGCATTTCACATAAAATTATCCATTAAGGGAGCTCACAGAAATTATCTGCAGCCCAATTTTTATGGTGTTCATATGAAAAGACATCCACAAGTTCTCTGGGTTTCAGAGGGAGAATTTATCCATGGGAATCAGTGTACAGGTTTCTTCCCCTCTTGTCATAGAGCAGTTCAAAGCCATGTTGTACAGAAAAGAGTCCAATTGTCTGAAGGAGGGAGCAGAGTGCCCCCTCAGCAAGTTTGCTTGAAAAAATGAGCTGGAACATCTGCCATTAGAGGAAAAGCTGGGAGAACTGGGGCTGTTAAGCCTCAAGTAGAGAGAGCTCAGAGGGATCTTATCAATGGATATAAGTACTTAAAGGAAAAGTGCAAAAAGGACAGATTCTCCTGTGGCCAAGACCAGAGGTAATGGGCAAAAGTGAAATGCAGGGGGGTTCATCCTGAATGTCAGGAAATGCTATTTTGCTGTGAGGATAATAACTGAGGGCTGGCACAGGTTGCCCAGGGATGTTGTAAGGAACTCCATTCTTGGAGATACACAGAAGCCATCTAGACATCATTGGGCAGCTCACTATAGTTGTCCCTGCTTGAGCAGGGAAATTGGGCCAGCTAACCTCCAGAGTACCCTTCCCACCTCAATCAGTCCATTATTCTGTGATTCTGTTTATCTGGATACACCTTCTTTAACTGCAGTTTTCCTACACCTTTGTGAAAAATTCCTCCTCACTAACAGTTTGTGCAGCGTGTCCAGGGAAAAGTCTTAAGTATGCAAACAATATTAATTGAAATATTATAATTTCATATTTCATATAATATTGAAATATTATAATTTAATTGAAAATTAAAATATATATTAATTTCCCACAGATAATGGTTCTGGAGACCAGATCCTACCCTGAATTTAGGTTCCCTTTCAAGATCAAACATTTGACTCATGTCTAGAGCAGAATTCTGCTCAGCATACAAGCCCAAGAGTTGGACTGGTAGACAGGTAGACAGATAGAGAGATCGAGTGACTAGGTATTTAATTCTTTCTCATTCAGCTCCTGAGCTATCCAAACTCTCCCAGGTCTGCTTCAGCACATGCAAAATCCTGGCTCAGAAGCAAATGTTGCGTTTATTGTACATAGCTCTCAGACAGATATTGTACAAATGCACACAAATATGAATGATAGATACTGAATAATTGCTATGTGTTCTCCTGACTCACACCTAATGTAAGAAAGATCACTTTGGTCCCTTGCTTCCTGGCTGTTGTTAGTTTGGGTTCATATTTATTTTGTTGCCTTAGCTGTTATTTTGTCAGCTTCGGGTGTTTCCTTTGATTAACACACAGCATGTTTTCCCCTAGTCTGTTGTTTTTTTGTTTTTTTTTTTTTTCTACTAGCTCTGTCATAATCTGTCAGGCACATTATCTTTTTATATGTAAGGGTTGTTACAGAAATATTTGATAAACAGATTTTAAAGAAATCATATGTATATTTTTAATCTAAATACATAGATATGTTTTAGGAAAGGAAAATGGATACATATGACACTCAGACAATTGCAATACACAGGGCTGTGTATGCTCAATGCCTTTTATACTCATAGTAAATGGAAAGTGGTGTTCAAAGCACTGGAAACTCCTTCATCAATTGTTTAGTCACATTATGGAGAAGATTCAGCCTCATATCTTACCCCTTCTCTCTACCTTCTCAAACGTCCCCTATGTGCTGTTTTCCTGTTTTGTATGGAATGCTGGGCTCTTATTACAACAGGCAGTGTATAGAAGCAGTGCCTCAGGAGGCACTGAGGTTTTCCATATGTTTCATGGCAGGACCAGACTTCACCCTCAAACAGAGATTTTACCTGTTGGATTCTGTGTCTTCAAAAACTCAGGTTTTTTTACCAGTGCTATAGCAATCTCCATACTTAGAAGTTTGTGCAAGTCAGTCCAATGGAAGATCTCTGCATGGTCTCTGCAAGGCCCCTAAGATAAATTGCAGTTTGTGGAGGAATTTTTACATGGACATTGCTAGTTTCTCCATTTTCATTTGGGGGGGAAGACAAAATGAAATAGAAATAAAGAAAAAGATAGAAAAAAATTGAGGAAAAAGTACTGCTAATCATCCAAAAATGCGATCACTAATATTAAAACTGTTGTCTTGTGGTGTAAATGACCTGGTCTTACAGCCTTTGAGTGGCTCTGGACACATTTAGAATGTTATTCCAATGAAAGAAAATGTAAAGGGTTGAACAATGAGTAAACCCATAGCAGTAAGAACCAATAAACCTGACTTCCAGTTTTGAGTTTGCCACTGGGTTGGAGCAAGGAGGTGTGGTGTATGTTAATGTTATTTATTTCATTTTTTTTTTTTTTTCTGATTAAGAAAAGTTTTCTTCTTTTCTCCCATTCAGGATGTGCCTTGAAATGTCTGAATTCTGGTAGAGATTAAGATCAGAGTGAAATGTTACAGGTAGCTGAGCAGACACCTGCATGCACACAGATCACTGCAGAAGTCAGGGAAAATTTTCTTAGCCTCCTACATCCACAAAAGACTGGAGTCCTATTGAGAGTCTTGGAAAGACTTGAAAAACCCAAGGAAAGAGTTAACAGAAAGCATGCTGCCTCTCTTCAGCAGCCTTGAGCAGTTGGTGCCTTTGCCATTAAATATTTTCACATGTAGGTTTTCTATTTGCCTTGAATTACTGAAATACACTAAGCACATCTCTCCAAGGACCCAAAGTGATGGTGTAATAGGTTCTTGCTAATAGCTTGAAACTATACAGCAATCTAGTTTTAAAATACAACACAAATCTTTATCTAAAAGCACTAACACCTCACTCCTGTGTTCGCCGAGTATGTTTTCACATTTCTTTTTGCAATGCCTAGCAGGGAGGGGGTGGGTGGTGGGGAAACAGCTACAAGAGAAATGATGCATTCCAGGCAAAGAGCCAATTTAAAAAGTCTGTTCCCTCCAGTTTGCTGTCACTTGTCACGGTTAAACAAAACATGGAATAGAAAAAGAGAAATTGGCTTCAGTGTAAATGTCAACATTCTGATTAAAGCAAACATGAAGCATTCACAACTCTTGACAAAAAAAAAAAATTAAATTAAATTATGAAGGGTATGCAAATGAGGCCCTTCGTCTGTAGGATTAAGGGTATGTATGAATTTGCATTTTCTGTTTATACTATTAAAACTAATGTAACAGAGCTGGGTGCTTAGGAGCACCAGCTTAAGGATGCAGGCATCCTTTTTCAGGGGGTGAAGCTTCCCAGCATATTTGTGTAAACTGTGTGAACAAGAGTGTGAGTGCATCCCCAGGTGAGGGTTGTATGCATTGTCTCACATTAGGCATCTCTGGGTCGGTAAATGCTGCACACACCTGACTTTTGTCCACTCCTGTTTGCATGTAGGAAAAACAATATGGTTCTTAACTTCAGGAGGATATTCCACTTTCAATATACAAATAGGTGAATAATGTACTTGGTTAATGTCAGTAGCAGCAGAAAAAAAAATCTGAAATGAGAAAAACGTAGGACTCGGAAGTAAAAGCAGCATCTGGAAAGCAAAACCAAACCAAACCAAACCAAACAAAAAAGAAAAAAAAAAATCCAAAAAAACAAAAACAAAAAAACCAAACCAAACCAAAACAAACAAACAAACAAACAAACAAAACACCAAAAAACAAAAACAAAACAAAAAAAAAACCAAAAAAACCAAACAAAAAATAAAAGAAAAACAAAAAAATCCAAAACCAAAAAACAAACAAACAACAACAAAAAAAAACCAAAACAAACCAACCAAAAAGCAAGAAACCTTCATCACTTGAGAATACTTGAATTGTGCTGTTTTCCAGGAAGGATAATGGAGAATTATGAAAAATATATTAATAATTTAAACCTGGGTAGGATATGGTCCCAGTTCCTCTGTATCTTGTTAGACACAGATCTTGGAAATTGAATTGTTTGAAACGTGCTTTTGCAAAGCTCTCAGCATGCATTCATAACATAAAATTTTAAAGCAAGTGTAATACATTTGAATTCCATAATTAAAATTAATGGGAAAATGAAAAATAAATGCCCTGCACTGGTCCAGTTTCCCCTTCTGTTTCACTGGTATGCCTTGCTGTGTATCTGGTGTGTTTGTGTGGCATATTTAAGTTTGGTTTGCTTTCCTTTTTCCTTTCCATATTGTTTTTTTCTGTGTGAATCTATTTGTAGCTATGTTTTCAACTATTCCCTCATCAGTAAAAATGCAAATACATGAAAATACTACATAAGCCACTAGACAATATAATTCTTTACCCAGAATTAGAAAGCATTTCTACTTAGACAAAGCAGAGTCTGTGCACTCAAAACATGTTATTCATTACTTCAGGACGCTACCTACTACCTCCTCCCTACTCCCTCGCCTTAGAAAATGTGTGTACAGAAAAGAAATCTGAGGAGATTACCACAGATTTATTTTTAATAACTGAATTTAGAAACATAAATTCTGTTTTAAAACCTGTATAGCAAATTTAAAGACTGGTATGAAATAAGCTTGGCATGTTCAAGGTGCATGAGGATTTATCTGGGTTGCTAAAAGCAATGCCTGCCCACATTTTATTTGTCTGTTTGCTACAAGAAGACTACAGCAATGGGCTCAGCACAGCACTTAACAAAATCATCTGTCTGTCCCCTGTGTTCAGCTTTCAGAGGTTAGCTTTCTCCTGTTTTCTCCCTTCCTTCTTCTGTTCATTGCAGAAAATATAATTTCAAGGTTTTGAACAATCTGCTTGCCTATCCAATCTAGTTATTTATCAACATAAAGGATGGATAAATATGTATTTTACATTTTCTAATGTTTCTTGCCAATAAGATTGCACTTTTACAGTGGTATATAAAAATCCCTGTTACTGAGTATACCAATCCTTTTCATTTTTTGGACATAGAGGCATGAAGTCTTAGGACCTACAATAATTAACATAAGATCGAACACTGCAACACACTTCATGCTCTATGCACTAGATTTCTGAGATCCCCATAAGAGTTAAACATTTTTCTTGCTTATAAGAAAGCACTGTGCTGATTTCAAAGGCTTTTCAAAATGGAATTAGACTCAGGTGTTCCATATTCCTTCTCCAAAACTCTTGTTTTTTCTTGTTTTACCAGCACATTTGCCCCTTTATGCAAAACATACTTTCCTTCCCCTGTAGCATGGAGGGAGAAATGCACTCGAGCAGGAAAGTGAACAAGACCAAGTCACAGCCTGGCTGGACTCAGACCTGATTGCTATAGATGGGTTCTTGCAAACTTGCCAAGCTACAAACACCAGGGGCTCTGCATGGGGCAGCTCTGGACATGGGCACACAAAGCTGATGGGCTGACAAAAATTTAGGCTTTAACCATAGATTTTAAATGGATTTCTACCCTGCAGGCAGAGAATAAGAAAGCAATGGTTTGCCTTTTTCCTTTTTTTGTCTCTAAAATATTGCCTATTGCTACTCTATCCTGGCTTACAAAAGGTATGAAAAGGCGGGATCATAACTTGCAGTGAGGTTATTCATGGGCCTAAATTAAGTCTGATTTAGAGACAACATAGGTTTAACCAGTGACTCAGTAGTGGCTGCAATGGCATCTTCAAGTGGGAACAGGCATAAATGTAAATTGCCTAAATTAGGCATCTATATCCTTACACTGACTTCTATAAGCAAAGGGTTGGACAAGCAGAAAGAGGAAAAGCTCAAAGAATTGTCAGGCCATCTGCCTGAAACCAAATCAAACACAGGGTTCTTGTCAATGGAAAAATAAGTTATAGGAATCACTGAGACCAACTATGGTAGAAATCATTATCTCTCCTTCCCCCACCACCATAAACAAGATTACATAAACTCCTGAAAGCAAAATTCCATCAGTACAAATTAATTATGTTGATTAGAAAGAAATCTTGATCACAGACAGGTGATAAACTACTGATTTAGAGATTAAATGTGGGTGTATGCTTCTACATATTGTTTTTTAGTATTTTTTTCCCCGTACATGCCTGACCAGTCATTCTGGGAGAGAAGATACAGGCTTATCTCACATTTTGGTTTTATACACTATGACTATTTTGATGTACTCATTTTATTCAGCTCTAGAATAATGAATTCTGAGGCTGAGCTGATATTTGTCACTTTAAATTTATAAAAAAAACCCGAAAGAATGGCATGTATGCCTCACATTTCATTAGTAATAACTATGCCTGCATAACTATAAGTGACTCAACTATAAAAAAAAGGTCTAATAATGATTTTGCTGTTTTTAAAGGCATGTTTGGGTATCTAACTCATTACCTCTCATACACACAAATACTGAAAAGGAATGTGTTTTCTGCAGTCTGAATGCATACCCAGATATTATCAGCATTTGCCACATACAGAGCTCACAACCTAAGGCATATCACCACAATGTCATGGCTGAAATTCACAATGTCTCTATGCTTGAGCGTTGCAAAGGGCCTCTAACCTTAGCATGATCAGAACCCTAAATTCCGTGGCCACAGATCAAACCCTTCCACTGATGTAGTCACTCCATTGTTGAAATCCAACAGATCAGGCAGGCAGGCAATAAATTCTTAAAAAGTTCACTTAGGAAGGGTTGGATGGCACCTTGAGAAAGCTGAAGGTGTGCCTGCTGATGGCAGAACAGATGGAACTAGATCACCTCTAAAGATCCCTTCCAATCCGAATCATGCTAGGATTCTATGGCTCTATTGCAAAGAATGAGAGAAAATGTAAGTACTTGGATATCTAGGTATGTGTACTCCCTCAACAAAAGCAACTCGGTATGGGCTCAACCCTGACAGGTAAGTACAATAAAAAGCTGTTCTCTAGAGGGACAGGCATAAAAGAGAAGAACATTGAATTAACTGGCTAAATAGCCAGAGACTAAGAGGGGAGGAAGCTTTTGTCTCAGTGCAAGGTATTTAATGCAGAGACAAGATAAACAAAGGCTGCTACAGCAGCTGCACCTGCAAGTACATCCCAGAATAGGTTAGAAAAGATCTTTTTCTGTCTCTCCAGATCCCTGCAATGCATCTGTATTTGTCTGTAGTCTAAACCATGCAAAATGTGTGCAAACAACTCTTAACAAAACAAAAGCACGTTCTTGGGGTAAAATTTGTCCTCCCAAAAAACCCAAGCCCACTTCACTGTTAATTGTGAATATATGTACGCAACTGAGAAAATACTCCCTCGATCACAGATTAAAATCATAAAGATATCCAGATAACATTCAAACAATAGAAGAAAAGAAGTATGAAGAGAAAAAGAAGCGTCAGGATGAAAATACAGAGTGACACCAAAGGAAAGGAATTCAACAGTGTTTTTCCCTTGTATTTAGATTATATTAGATTAGGGGGGGCCTGTGCTGTTGGAGATGAAAAAAAACAAAGCTAAACAATATCAGGGAACATAAGGTTTATGCCTCTATCCTAAAACAGGGATTAATTTACTACTGATCTAAACAGATGTTTATTTAACTTCTTTAAAAGTCTGGTAGAGACCTCACAATGTAATCTGAAAATCTGCTTCCAAGTTTAACTTTTCTTATTGTTTCAAAAGCTTT
>VZRH01004693.1:1551125-1570582 GCA_013397555.1 Urocynchramus pylzowi | reverse complement strand
TATATTTTGGACTTTTTTTTCCAAAATATATTATTTTCATAGTATTCATGCTGCTCAGTCAAAACATTCTCTTCACTTCACAAAAAAGAGGATTTTGGTCTGCTTTAGAGTTGAAAAGACTTACACAATTTCCTGATACAGATGGAGACAGAATTAGTGTATAAGTTTATGGCTTTTTGGATTGCAAATTTAACACCAAATCTAAAATGAAAAGTAGCAGCTCCAAGTGTTTAAGTAATTCTGAGACACAATTCTCTCCTACTAAAGAAAACTTTCCTAGTAAAGAAAACTACTCCTTAATCAGAGCTGTTTTCTGAAGTTGAGTGCTAATGTTACTGTTTTGTAAGAGGAATAGAGACCACTTCTTATGATAGAAATTATTGTAATTGTTAAATCCCTTATTAAATAGATGATCAAAGATCTTATGACCTAGCTACAGGTGTAGACCCACTGCAAATAATTAATCATTTTTAATGATCACTGGAAAGAAACAAACACTTCTTTCATGAAGATGTGTAGCAAATTTGCCTCTACTTATTTGCATCCCAATTTATATGATGGCTTTAGAAATCTACATTAAATAAGACAGTTAAATAAGCAATTAGAGAATCACAGGATCATAGAACAATTTGGGCTGTAAAGGGCCTCTAAAGCCATCTAATCCAGCCCCCTGCCATGGACAGGGACATCCTTAATTAGATCAGGTAATATAGAACAGGTACTGTTAGACTAGTGTATTGATACAAGAGTAGCAGATCTGATTTCAGTTTCTCCTGGGATTGTATCTTGGGGTGATGGTATTTCAATGCTTATGCTAAAACTGGGTACCTTTGGAAAAAAAAAAAAAATAAGAGTTCAAAGAAAGAGAATGACTTTGTAACATATTTTGTTAGGCCAGCTAGTGTGTCAGAGTGTTGGTTCTAGTCCCTTTTCCCCAGTTTGGGTTTCATAGAAGCATTGGTTTTCAGACCAAATGTATCATGAACTCAAAAATATTTCTTTTTTTCTTCTTTTTCAAAAGTAGACTATGTCAAAAATAAACGCATGGAAATGTGGGGTTTTAAGTTCTAAGACAACAAACTAAGCATCCAAAATATTTTTTCTCTTTTTCAAAAATGTAACATTTTTCTCTGGAAATCATACAAACCACACTGCATTTTGAAATATGGACCACAGTATTTTACTTAAAGAGTACTTCATTATTTCCTTGCTGATATATTCTGGAGTTGATGCCCAGACCTGCTTGTCACATATACATTGTGTCTTATATATAACTGGGGAAACAAGGGTTGCTTTTGGACTTTATAGTTCAACCAAAAACAACTACCCTTATACCACCCTGGAATCACAAAATTTACCATATCCCAGCTTCTGTGAGGCATGTACACCTCAAAAATTCAAATCCATTTATACTTTTCTCTTATATACTGGCATTTTATTTGCCCTTTTTTTTCTTTATATTTTAAATGGGAAATGTTGAAAAATATAACTGTGTATTTATTTTTTTTTCACATTAAGAGGAAAAAATAAACACCATATGCACATTTCCTATCAATTTTTTTTTTTTTTTTTTGACAGAGGGGTTGGTGAAAAAATATTGACTTCTGAGATTTTATTTTGGGTCTACATGTAAGTGGAATCCACATAAGTGCTCATCCCTTTCTGTGCAGCTCAATAAGATGCTCAGTCAGTCTAGTAGGTCTCACGTCCTGCACTGCATTACCATCTCTATTAAACATACCATTTTGTTAAAGATATGTATCCAAAAGAATGATTCCAATTAGGTAGTGATCATTATGAACGAGTGCCTGCTATTTTTTCCAGCAGTATGCATTTGTGTCACCTGAAGAGAGAGTTCCATCTCCTATTAATTTTTATCCCTGATCTTATCCCTGCCACTGCATTCAGGTTCCCTCATCCATTTTAGGACCTTCTTATTCACACCAATACCTCTAACCAAGGTATGCATGGCTGCTAATATCACACCTTAATTGGGGATATTAGCAAGATAGCCCAGCTTTAGTCTTTTAAGCACCCTGGGTGGAATTTCTATGGGAACAGATTTGCAAATCACCACACGCTTGCCAGAATATTCTTTCTGAAAAGCACAAGCGAGCCTGAGCACACACACTTTCACACACAACCCCACACAAACTCCTCCTCAAAGCCTTTCTTTTAAGGGACTAGTCATTTTTATTCATTTCAATAGCAAGTGTGAAATACAAGCTTGTCATCTCCCTTTCGCAGTACTGCAACCCAAAATTATAAATGGGTTGACATTTATGTGAGACCAAAATTTAGTGTCGCATTGGTAGTGGGTATTGAAAATGTTTTGATATGACAGATGAAATACCTGCTGCAGAAACCTTTGTTAGACTTCAGCTAACTACATCTGGCTAGAGGGAAAAAAGACAGGGCTTCAGGCAACTAAATTTAATGGTATTTCATTAGCTCCCTCCCCTAAGCCCAACCCAAAATACTGTAGGATTCGTCTTCAGATCAAGGTTTTAAAAACTGCATCCACTTGACAAGTATGTGTGAAGTCACCTCCTCAGCCTCCTGATAATTGCTGGTGACCTGTGCAGAATATTCAGTGTTGACTGAACAAGACAAGACAGGACCACATGTGGCAGATTGGATCCTGAGACTTCATTATCTGTATTTCAGAACAGTCATGGTACTTGGTCAAAATCCATATCTCTTCACATTGAAATTGCATTAGAAAGATGCTGCATGTAGTGAGCTTCAGTCAGAATATGTTTGTGTGAAAACTGTCTTAACCAAAATTTATATACAAAGTTCCTGTTTAGTGTCTGCTAAATTAGGACTGAAGTGCAATTTAGTCAGTCAGTAGCCCTTAGCCCAAGTTTTCCTATATTCAGAAACAGGATGCAAATACTCTCAAAACTTTTCCAGGGATATTTTTTTCAGTTTCCTCCAGAGAATCAATGCAGCAGTTATTTTCTGGTGACAGTCATTTATTCAGGTTCTTACCTGAGCTGCCTCTACACAAGGAATAAGACTAAAAATCTCATGGGACCAGTCAGAATCAAGTAAGGAAGTAAACTAAAATAAATTATAGTAAACAGGGGAGCTTTGCTTTACATTTAAGACTAGCTCAAATTTACTTTGAATATTGACTTAGACCTCTGAATAATTTTTTTTTTTATCTGAACTGTTCTGCCACGACATGATTTTATAAATATATTTCAAAACTCTTCGTATAAGGAAACAAGACAGAGTGATGTACAAATATAAAGGCTGCACTTCATTAAAGTTAGCAAGTTAATTTTCCTTGGAATCAAGGCAGGCTGGACTTCTTTTGAAGATTAAGTTTGATGGAAGTCCAAGTTTGTAATTATTAGTATGTCAGCAAAGCTATCCTCCCCTTTTCTTTATAAACCTTAGTTCTTTCATATAAGTCCTTTCTAACAAAGAATTTTTGGAGACATAGAACTATGCTAATTATGAAATCAGCTCAAGTCCTGCTATTAGACAAACCTAATCTGTCGATCATAGAGACATGGGGAATAATGAAGTAAAATAAGTCAATTCTATCTAAATAGATTGCATGTCCTAGATAAGATAACTATGAACACAAACTTTCAGCTGTCTTTTCCTGTGGAATTTTGCTTCTCAGAGGATTTGAGGTTTGGCTTTCTTTTTACACTGTGCTGAATTTCTCTGTCATAAATTGTAGTTAGGGAAAGTGCTACATGAGTAACTGAGTCCCATCACTAGCCAGAGTATTTACTAATTTTTGAAACGTGAAGATTTCTCTGTACTTGGAAAATGAATTAATGCTGTGATATAAAAGGAGTAACAGCAGTTTAATAGCAGTAGTAGTCATAGAACATTGTGGCAGTAATAGTAGCACTACTACTACTGCTACTTCTACTACTACTACTACTACTACTGCTGCTGCTGCTGCTGCTGCTGCTGCTACTGCTACTACTACTTGCAAACTAGTAACACTGGAAAAGGGTTGGAATATATTTGAGAAGTCTAGCTATCTCCCCAAGAGTAGTCTTAACTATATGTTATCATATATAAGATCTTTTTAAAATTAAAAATGCCACAATGTCATGTTCCTAACTATGTCAACTTGTTCTTTCATCAAAATATCTCAGTCAAATATTAATACAAACACTAAGTAGGCAGGTTTTTTTACATACTCAATCTTTTTACTTTCATTACCAACTGCAGCCATCAAATGCACATGGTATTGTATCTGTGGCAAGGTTTTGGAATCTAACTTCACATATTTGCTGCAATGAAACCTGCAATCCAGGTCAGTCCTCTTAAAAAACCAAAAAAAATCTCATGCACCTAATTAACAATTATTTGAGGTAGGATAATTCATACATTAGAAAGCCTGATCTCTCTAAAGAGGAATATTTTGGATGCTCAAAATAAGAGCTATGAATAATTGGATGATAGTCTAAATCCAAGTGAAAGCAGTCACAACTCAGATATCCAAGCATCGCTGTGCATCTTCCCCTGTGAGTCCTGGATCTATTCATTTAGAGTGCTGTTTTTTACCAGCTTTGTGAAGCTGACAAGCAGTGTTGCAAAGCAAAGGCCTGATTCTGCATCTCAGTCTGTGTGCTTAGACAAACCCCTCTTTGGTGCCCAACCAAAAGACACAATTAAGCCTGGATCTCCTCTACTCATGGACAGATTCATTCTTCAAACATCCCACACAGTATCCAATAAGGAACAGGAGACTGAGCAAACACAGACTTATTTATCAGAGGAAGAATTTGCACATTTCAACTTTTCCCAACATT
This sequence comes from Urocynchramus pylzowi, assembly GCA_013397555.1. NCBI lineage: Eukaryota > Metazoa > Chordata > Aves > Passeriformes > Fringillidae > Urocynchramus > Urocynchramus pylzowi. Next base: position 1,565,792 of record VZRH01004693.1, on the reverse strand, counting down.
CTGTGTTTCTCACCACTGCAGGCACCCATTAGTTTTCTTTCTATGATTTTAAAGTTAATTGAACAATTTCCTTACATATGCTCACACATACTCACAGAAATGCATACCAAGAAACAAGTTCACATTTAAGTGTCATTTCCCACAGACCCAAAAATGTCCCATTGTTATAAAAACATGGATCTTAAAAACTGATTTTTAGAACTGTACACTTCAGCTTGTGTACAACATACACATCATTGGTTAAAAAGAAGATGCATATAATGTAGGGAATGGACTGTTTCAACTTTTTTTTTTTCCCTTTCCTTGCCGCTATAATTTTTATATCTCATTTTACCTCTGTAATTAAGACAGGTCTGGTAGGTATTTAAATTAGCCTGGCTTTCATCTCTATCACACATTCATTTCAAAACTTTTATGAATATTTAATAGAGGTTTTATAATTCATGGTGATGTGATGAACAGCCTTTTGGCCGTTAAGTCAATTGACAGAAAGGAAAAAAAAAAAAAAAAAAGGAAAAAAAAGAACCCCTCTCTTCAGGCAGAAATAATAACGATTCTATTTCTGTTCCTAGATTGGTGATTACACAGTCACCTGTTTTCACATTAAACTTTGATGATAAATTACTCAGCAACCATGATAATATCAGAAGTTTTACTGGCCAGAACAAATTGCCAGTAATTGCTTGTATGATAAAGGGAAAGAGCTGTTTCGTAGTCCTTCTGTCCTTCCCCTTAGGGAATATCTGAAACACCACAATCAAACTGGTTGTCTCCATATATATTTCTTTTTCTCTCTTTCCTTCCCATCTCTGTTCTCTTTTTATTCCTTCCAGCCCACGCCCTTTTTTTTCCTTTTTTTTTTTTTTTTTTTNCCCCCCCCCCCCTTTTTTTTCTTTTTTTTTTTTTTTTTTTTTTTTAATTTCAAATCACTTCAAAGGCAACTCTCTCAGCATTTTAAGAATATATTAACATTCCATTAACACTGTCATGGTTTTTGCATGCCTATCAAGAACACAGGCTGAGGAGGCCACTTAAATTTCATACAAGTCTGAGTTCAAACATGTCCATTTATTTATTTATTCACTTTCATTCAGTGAAGTCAATATATACTGTAAAACCATATTTGGGTGGGGTACTGGCATTAGATTTTCAAGCCTAACAAAAGATGAGTCATGAAGCATGCATTTTGTACAGAATTTTTCACAGAGAACTAGCTCTTATTATTATTACCCTCATCATCAAAGATAAATCACCACAGTAAATCACCACTGCTGTTCTTATTGCTGTTATTGTTATCATTACTGTAATTTTGCAATTATTATGATTATAATTTTTCTTATCAATGTCAAAACTAGGAACTTTGTCAAGTTCAGAGCTCTCTTTATGATAGATCTCTTAAAAGCAGAGAGGACAGTAGCATTTCCCCACTGTGAATCACAATAACAGCATTCACTGCACTGGGAGAATTTATCTCTGTGCTCTGGGCAATAACATGACATGGTTCTGTCTTTTTGGAAGCCCTGGCAGCAAGAGACCTTCACTAGTGCAATGGTGGTCTTCCAGACCTATCTAAGTTTCCAGAACCAGTGAGTCTCCATCAAATATCAGCAGATAGCTGAGTCCTCTGACCTTTTATGTGCCTAGACTGCAAAGCAAACTGCACAAACAACAACATTTAATGTATGTGTATTGTTGTATGAATTTGTACTACAGGGGATTTTTCAGAGGAAGAACAGGCTGTGGGGCAGAAACCTGTCTCTGTTAATTTGTTGAGGGGAGGTAATGTTTTTTGTGTTTGGGTTTCTTTCCCTGAAAGATTGACAATTTGTTAAAAGAGCCCAGAAACAAGGGTCTTGATCACATTCACCAAAAAAAAAAAAAAAAAAAAAAAAAAAAAAANNNAAAAAAAGGGCATGGACTAAAATCAACAAAAAAAAAAAAAAAAAAAAAAGAGAAAAAAAAAGAAAAAAAAAAATTAAAGCTGTTGGTATTTCTTACTGTGTTGCAACTATTCACATGTTTTAAACCACACACATGCAATGCTGAGCCAGTATGCATAAAATCAGAGTGAGAAAAGGAGTGGTAAAATCAGTATATTGGGCAGGTTTGTGGAAGACACAGAGAGAGGAAAGACAGGATGATAATAATAAATAAATCAATAGCAAATTTACTTTCCTGTTATCCTAGAATATGAATTTACTGAGAAAAGAAGCATAATGGAAAAATGTGTTCATTATTATTATTCAAAACCTTTTCTCAGAGGGAGCCTGGGTTGTGCCAGTACACCATATGTGAAAAAAAAGGTCTCACTGGATAGATGGGGTTTGTACCCCTTTTCTTCAAAGGTTTTGGTAAGATAAATGTAGCTCAAAATTCAGTAGGGGATGACCTAAAGATGATTACTTTTAGCTTAAGGGGTTAAACTAATCATCAATATTTTTATCTTAAAAATCCTTTCTTCCCTTCTCTTCAAAGGAATCTTCAGAACTTCAGCTCTAAATAAAAAGGGGGAAAAGGCCTTGTCATGCAAACGTGAGCACATAAACATGAAGCCTTATTTCTATTGCTTTTGATGTGTGAACACAATGCCATTCTCTAGCTGGCAAGTACCCAGATCCTTTCTTCTTTATTGCTGGCTGGAGCGCCTAATAGGCATAAACTAACTGCAAACAGGACCCACATGGATTTTAGCACATTTAGATCTTGAATAATTTAAATAATTTGATTTCAGTGATGTGAGATTGATTCAAATAAGCAAATGTTTACAGGATTGTAGATGTGGAAGACTATCAATCTAACATTTCAGATTATTTCTCCTCCAATATTCCCTATTTCTTTTGATATTATAATCTTGATCAGGGGAAATTTCATACCTATTACTATCTTTAAGGCCATGTGTTTTCACATGTAATACAATCTTAGAATCTTACCAAACTGTGGCTGTACAAGATCACAGATACCATCTAACTCATCTGTCTGTCCTATGGTCAGAGCAGATATGCCTTCATCATTTTTAATAGCAGGCTGTTCAAATGATTCTTAAAGAATTCAATGGTGATGTCTACACACATTTCCCAGCAGCTGATTTCAATGCTTCACTTCCCTTTCCATTGGAAAGGCTTTTGTGATTTCTAGAGGGAATCTTCTTGCTGAGCTTTTAAGCTCAATCCTTATCTTGTACAACGAACAAATTATCCTCTTCCTTATTCCAATTTTAACTTGAGGCCATTTCCATTGTCCCTCTCTATCATCTATACACAGACAAAGCATTCATTTAAACTCATTCATTTAAAAAAAAGGAAAAATTGAAAACAATGGGTACCATAACAGCAACACTAAATTGGAAGGTTGAGGGATGAGTTTATATGTCTTCTTTGCAAAACTCTGTTCCATATTTAATGCCCATAACTGACTGTTCCCTTTCTTGTGATTGAGAAAATCACATATTTCATTGTTTCCTATGCAATATTTATGTACCTTACCATGCTTGCTTCAATGCACTTATCTTCTTGGCTGAGCATTTTTCCCTACACCAGGGAAGGAATAACCCCATGTAATGTGGGGAATAACCAGCAGAGACAGCCCTGATGGTCATGATGGCACCAAGGTATGCATTAGCCAGCAGCACACCTTAGAGCAAAGGCCAGCAGCCACCTGAACTGTGTTAAACAGAGCTTTGCAAGCAGGGAAGGGAGATAACCCTTCCCTTCTGTCAGTGTGTGTCACTGGTGTGATATCCCTATTGTGATATTTCTAGATTTTGGTACCCAGAACTGGGCTACCCAGTAAGGAGAGACGTGGAATTAATATAGAGGGTCCAGTGAAGGGCCACAGACACAAAGAGAGGACTGGAACATCTGTCATATCAAGAGAGGCTGAGACAGCTGGGACTGTTCATCCTGGAGAAGTGTCATGGGGAATCTTACCTGTAGATATAAATATCTCATCTGAAGGAGTGAACAAGGCAGACTCTTCCCAGCAGTACACAGGGACAGGACAAGAGGCATCACACAATGAACACAAGTAGTGATGTCTGAGCTGTACTTGTTCTTGTCAACTATTCATTCTTTCCTGGTATTCCTCTTCTTACAAAACTGATTGAACTAGTACTGGTGGGAAGCAAATGAGCTGTTCCTGGCAAATCCACTCAGGTGGTTGTGTAACACTTCCATGAAAACCAGGCTTTTACAAATTGCTAAATATTGTATGATTCCTCTTTTTCTTGGAACTGAATATAGCCTGACTAGGTTATCAGTCTCACCCTTCTTACTCAGCTTTGTTCCTCTACCCCACTTTCTAGAAGTTATTTTGAATCAATGGCAGTGATTACTGAGAAGTGATTTGGGGAAGTGGACTTTTTTGTGACAGGTTCAAGTACCTTGATTTTCAAAAGATGTACAGAACATGCCAAAAAACATGTTGTCTTTTTCAAGTGGAATGCCTTCAGAATCTTTCTGGTTTTGAACAATCTTCTCATGTTGTACAAGGATTTGAAATTATTTTTTTTCACACAGTAAAATCTTTGTTCCCATTGAAGTTAAAGGATTTTTGCAAATATATAGAAGGAGAAGATTTGACCTTAAGACAGTCCATAGAGCGTAAATTGAAGAATATAATCTTTGAAATTATTTTTAAAAAAGGGATATAGATTCAACAGGACAGATACTATGTATTATCTCTTACTTTATAGCAAAAAATAAATATATTTTCTTAATGTGAATAGGCATAGAGTGTTCTACAGAAACAAATAAATATCTTGTTCAGGAAGAAGTCAAGTCTATATTGTAAGGATTACTTTCTTATTTGCAGTGTTATAAAGAAAGGCATCTGGACATGTGGGTGCATTAACCCACTTCTGAGTTCTTCAATGGAGTGTTTTATTACTCTGGGGAAAACTTTTAAGGTCTCCTTTCCATTACTTTTCCATGGTGATATATTTTGACTCTATGGTGTTATTATGTTTTTACTAAGGTACTGTATGGATGTATAAAATAATTTTCACAAAATGTGCAGGCTGTATTGCACATGCACAGTAGCAGAATTCTCTCTGAAACACATAGTATGGTCTCTTCATCTGCTTATCTCTGTTTTTCTGCTTTTAGATTTTTCTCACATATACATCCAAAAAAAAACAACCAACCAACAATCAAACAAAAAAAAATAGCAAAAGNCATGTGGGTGCATTAACCCACTTCTGAGTTCTTCAATGGAGTGTTTTATTACTCTGGGGAAAACTTTTAAGGTCTCCTTTCCATTACTTTTCCATGGTGATATATTTTGACTCTATGGTGTTATTATGTTTTTACTAAGGTACTGTATGGATGTATAAAATAATTTTCACAAAATGTGCAGGCTGTATTGCACATGCACAGTTATAGGATTTTATACTGAAAGGGGATAGGTTTTTCGTTTCTTGTTCCTTTTGTACTTTTCCCCCTGAATCTGCACATAAACTTTTAGTTGTGGTGTTCAGTTCTTCCCACTGACTTCATAAACAGCCTGAGAACCTGAGGCTCTGGGATTGTTTCACCAACTCCAGCATCCCATTCTTTTGAAAATCCAGAGTCTCTACTGAGCTCCTGAATAAAGGAATTACAGAGATGGTCCATGGCAAATATTGCAGTAACAGCTGGGAGAGCAGAGCATTCAATGGCCCAAACAGAGAGATAAAAGCACCCCTGGTAAAGGTGGCAGCAGGTCTCCAGAGGTTGCTGTTCTCACCCTTCCTCTTCTCCAAGTATTGCACAAGTGGTGGCACCTCACTACTTCAGGGGAACCTATTTATTAAACACTTGTTTAACACACTTACTGATTTTTCATCATGCAGTGACTTTTTCATCCCCAGCCCAACATGTTCTGGATTGATCTTCCAAAGATTGATACAAGGTGAGGAAGACATTGCCCTACAAGATTTGTGTTATTTTACAGTAGTCGTCTTGAGACAATGCATAGTGGGGCTTGGGCAGCATTAACAAATATGTTAACTTTATGTGACAACTGATTAATTTTGGTGTAAGGTTATGAATACAAAAGAAAGCATGCTGGTATATAACGTGAATTTTAATGATGTCACTGCACTAGTAAAAGATGAGAAAGATAATTTAATTTGCTTTCTCTGAAAGGTCAGTTCTCTTGAGATGATATTTTCCCTGAGGGTGTCAATGCCCCTCACTCTTCTTTCTTGCTGTTTCTCTTTCTTTAGAAAGTCAGCATTTATATTTAAAGAGAGGAGTATCTGAGTTTTTCTTCTCAGGTTTTTTGTTCTTTTTCAATTTGAAAAGTAGTGTCAAAGAGAAAAAAAAAAAAAAAATAAAACCCAAAGAATCCCAGATGTTTCATTTTGAAACTCAAGCCCATAAATATTTAGACAATGTGCTTCTTGCTATTTCAGTTCCCTGTGTCTGTTCATGTTGCAGCTAAGTAGTTAAGCGTGGCACGGAATCTGGAAGCATAAATACAATAAGTTTCTGGAGTCATTTTACATTTGTACCTTGGAATGTGGCAGTGTGGAGCAAAATATAACAGGGAGTGGAATCATTCCGTTTTCATATTAGACAGGAAATATTTAATTTGGGAAGTTATAACCACCTCTGGCAAGTGCTGACCTCTTTTTGTTGCCAGGCAGGTTGACCCTACAATTCACTGTTTTGCACCAAACTCTGGACACTTCAAACCCTAGGGATCAAAATTGCATTTTTTGTTAGCCAATCAACAACACAGTAAACTAATTTCTAGTTAGCCTTTTTCACCACCATTTGCATTTTGTAACAATTTTTTAGTTATATAAATAATTTACTAACATCTTGGGAGAAACTGGCACTGGGGATTGGGTTGACCACATGTAACTCATTTCTGTTTGAGAAATGCTTTCTCCTAATGATTTGTATTCATGTCATCAGGATAATGCAATTTACCTTTGTTCTTCTTGGAGGCAGCATATACAGACTGTCCTGAGATTTGCCCTTTTTTACCTCTCTGGAAAAAATTGTAAAGATATTTAATTTAAGTGAAATCAGAGTGTTATAAATGTGATGGTGAAAAAATAAATAAAATCGCCAGAATGCAAGCTGATTCAACTGAAGCTAAATCGGAACCTAAATAAACCAAGGTTTACTTCAATTTCTACAGGATAGTTTCTGACAAATGAAGGGAAGCTAGCTGCACTAAAGAGATCAGGATCTTGAAAGAAGAGCAACTCTGGAATTTTTTCAAGCTATGTGGTCTGAAAAAAATCAAGAATCTATCTCCCTAGTATAGGAGTAAGGGTGTGAGAAGAATAATGACAATAGGTAGAGGTGGACTGAAAAAATATGAATGTGCTCAAAGGCTGCAAGATTAATTAGAGAATGCAAAAGAGAGCACTTATTAAGGAAAATGAACTGAAGTTGGCCCAAGAGTGAAACAGGTCTATTAGGGTGATCAAAACGATGGAAAGCCTGTCAATAGAGAGGATCTGAGAAAACAAGGTTTGTTTACTCAAGAAAAATGAAGACTAAGAAGGATATGATGGTTGTCTATAAATAAATGAAGGGAGAACTCACCAAGGAGAGACATGAGCTATTTAGCCTAACACTAGTGTTGGCATAAGAATAAATAGAGGGGGTTGACTCGGAAGAAATTTAAGCTAAAAAAGAAAATGAAGAATATTGTAAATTGCTAGAGCAGTGAGGTTTCAGAGGTGCCTTCTAGTGAGGGGGATGGTGGAGAACAGTGAAGACATCAGTAAATTTATGCATATAATTTTAAATTTTACTATACAATCTCTATAGGCACAGAAGTCTGGCTTTCTTTACTTTAGAGAAGGTTGGTGCTTGTCTCTGTTCGTATGTTGCTAAAGTAGAGAGTAATGATAACTGAATAAGAAAAGACTGTAAAAAATATAACATCATTTATATCACATAAACCAGCAAAATTAGTATTAATTAACCATTCAACTAGGACAGCAATAATGCTGTCCTAAATTGAGGAATTTTTATTACTTATATCTGCTTGACTCACACCTTTCACAACCTCATTTTTTCACGGATATTTCTTATGTTTGATGTTTAAATAATGAAATTTCTTTTTTTTTTTAAATTGTGTAAAACAAGTAAACAAAACTCACTCCCATCAACCTGTCTTCAGTTCTAACTTCAAAAACATCTTGTGCATTATATATGGACCAGTACTGTGTGTTTTTTGTAATCTGTTCCATGTACATGTTTATTATAGATTCTGAGTCATATAAGCCCAAGGATGCAGAGTCAGATCCTGAACTCCTTGAGAGCATTGCCTATCCAAGATCTTACTGAGACTGGCAGAGTAGCATGTAAAGCATATTTAAGATTTCAGTTTACTTCACTCTGGGAATTTAATATAGATGTGACTTCTTTTCGTCATGTCATTTTATGATGTCAACCAATCTTATAAAAGATGTCCCTGCCCATGGTCAGGTATTTGGACAAGATGATACTTAGGGTCCCTTCCAAATTAAATAATTTTATAATTATATGAAAAAAAAAAATGGCTTTGAGAGTTATGCAGTTGAATGGGCAAAAACCTCTAAGTCTAGATCAAAATGCAATATGAAAATTCTACTGAAATGCTTGCAAAAATTTATCAGAAATATAGTCTTTGAGACTTTGAAGTGGGTTTTGTAGGTGTGTGGGTGTGTGTATGTATGTTTAGGTTAATCGGTTTGGTTGAGTTTATTTTAAAATTTGTTTTTAGTGTTCTAAGATTTTATTATACAGGATATTTTCTTAGGTTCCTTTGGGCATTTACTTTTAACATGTGACATACAACTTCTCCATATGAGAGATCTATTCTTAGTTTCACAATGTCATCACTGTTTTAAAGGCATAAATTAAATATTAGTGGCAGTCTGAGAAGTGCACAGCTAAGTGTACAGCAAATGTCTTACATGCTGCCAGTGAAATCCCTCACAGACACAGAAAAGCTATCCAAGTTTTATGAAGCTGAGAGGAAATAGGAATAAGATAGAAAAAAAAAAAATCTGCTTATGACCATTCCCAGTATTCAGGAGCTTGAACTGAACATTACATTAAATCCCACACCTTTATTTATACATATTCAACTCAGCTTTTACATGTCATGGAGGCTGGGTAACAAACTGTCTGGATGGCCAGGCCCAGAGCGTGTTGGCAAAAGGAATTATATCCAGCTGTTTGACAGACACCAATGATGTTCTCCAGGGCTCAGTATTGGGACCAGTTTATCTTTATTGAAGATCTGAAAAAGGGGATTGAGTGTAGTCTGTTTGCAGAAGACACCAAGCTGGGTGTGAGTGCTGATCTGCTGGAGGGCAGAAAGGATCTGCAGAGGGATCTGGATCCAGGGGCTGAGGCAAATTGTGTGAGATTCAGCAAGGCCAAGGGCTGGGTCCTGCCCTTGGGTCACAACCATGACAGACAGTGTTTCAGGCTTGGGACAGTGTCTGGTAAGCTGCTCAGCAGAAAAACACCTTTGCATGTTGGTCAGCAGCGGCTGGACGTGAGAACAGTGTGCCAAAGTGGCAATGATATCATAATTAAAAATAAATAATGCTGGCTTGTGTCAGCAATAGCGTGACCACCAGTGACTGTCACCCCTGTGCTGGGGGCACTGGTGAGGCCACACATCCTGGGCCTCACATGGCAAGAAGGACACTGAGGTGCTGGAGCATGTCCAGAGAAGGAAATGGAGCTGGGCAAGGGGCTAGAGTACCAGTGTGATGAGGAACAGCTGAGGGAGCTCCTGGACAAAAGGAGGATCAGGAGGGACCTTCTTGCTCTCTACAACTCCTTGACATGGGGTTGTAGCCAGGTGGGGATCAGTCTCTTCTCCCAAGTAACAAATGTTAGGGTGAGAGGAAATGGCCTCAATTTGTGCCAGGGATGTTTAGAATGGATGTTAGTAAAAATATCTTCACTGGAAGCATTGTCAGGCATTGGAACAGGCTGTCCAGGGCTGTGGCAGAATCATCATCTTTGGAAGTGTTTAAAAGACATGCAGATGTGGCACTTATGGACATGGATGGCTTAGTGGCAGACTTGGCAATGCTGGACTTGATGATCTCAGAGGTCTTTTTCAGTCTTAATGACTCTACCAAGAGGACAGCAAAAATAAAGAATCAATGTCTGATAATGCTCAGGCTTCAACTCTTTTCAAAACTCAGCTTCCTCCCTCTACTATGCTGCAGAGGGTTAGCAGTGAAAGAGGACTCAGACCTGACTTTCAGTTACAGTGTGTAATTCTTCTTTTAGCAAATATAAGAGGCAAAGGAGGGGGTAGAGTTGATCAGAGGAAAGTTGACATACTGCAGAACATTTGACTCTTAAAATTTTTCTGTATAGTAAATGTTCCTTACCCTTTTAAGTGTATATTTTAAGTGTATATTCTTCCAAACTCACTTCAGAAATCCAGCCCCTCTAGTTTCCCTCATGGTACATGGGAAACACTGAACTGCTGTATTTAGTTTGGTGAGGAAAAAACTCAGATTAACTACTTCATGTTTAATGGCTACAGAAAACTTTAATAAAGATTTGTCTTACAATCCTATACTTCTAAAATAATAATTACAGACTTACTCCCTCATTCACCATATGGTGTATTTTGTGATTTTTCACTTCCCTTGCTCTGCCTCCTCCCTCCTCATGTTGTTTGCCATGTGCCTATATCTTTTAATTTGGCCTTGCAACAGTTTTGCATGTGTCAGTCTCAGGTTCCAGGCATCTGCAGACATGAGAAGTCTGAATAGCAGGAGGTAATTATCCTTAATTTACAGACCAAGGTTATCCAAGATACATACAGTCTTGAAGATAACAGGTCCACAGGGGTTTGTAAGACCTTCTGAGATTGTTAAAGTCAGGTTTTGAACACTGCTGATCTTTCCCCTGAATAACCAAGGGTTTGGACAAAGGAATAGGATCTTCAATTTAGATTTTCCTCTTAGAAGGTCCACAAGCCAACATGGTAAAATAAATAGCTTGTATACTGTCAGGAACAGTTAATTATTTAGTTTCCTCTGAAGAAATAGAAGAGCTTTGTGTTTTTCAGTTATGGTGTCACTTTGCTTTGCAGTGGAACAGGTGGAAAGATATCATAGTAGCTTTTCATTCAAGGCATGGAAGAGCTCTAAACAATCAACTGACACTGTGTTTATGCTAGCAGAATGTGCCAAAAATCCCTATTCTGTCACCAAAGCAAACTGGCACAAGTCCCCATTGTCCCTACTATTTAATATTTTAGTATGCCAAAGGAACAGAGTTATAAGCAACCAGTCCTTATCCACTCTGGCTTTTAAATTGGAAGACTGACAGTGAATTAGTTGTTTTCATCTCCTGTAGGTGTAGGATTTTTTTTTTTTAATTATCATAATAGTATTTTGCAGCATGAAAACAGAAAGGAAGCTTGTCCTTGTGGCTCAAATTCCAATTAAATTCCTGCCTCTAATTCAAACTCTGCATAAAGCTCAGTATAAGTTTATTTTCCACAGTTTTCAAATGCTATAATAAAATGCTGACATAAAAATCAGAGGTCTCTTAGGTTCCTGAAATTGTCAGTAGACAGAGACAAGTATTTTTGGGGGTCGATTTATACCACAGGCTTCCAAGTAAAGCGGCTGCAATGAATCCAGGCCTAAAGTTCATGATTACCTCAGCTTCCTGTCGGGAAAACTGTGGAAACTTGCTTTTTATGATCATTTTTAAAAGCAGGGTTGAATCCATAAAATGTAGAAGAGGTATTTTGGCCCTACAACTGGTTTCCAATTTAGAGTAGTATTCCTGTTGTGGGCATGAAGCAAAGCTGCCAGAGAATCACTACATGTCAAAGACTAAAGGGTTTCAAAATACCAGCAACCTGATCATAGTTTTGTCTTTCAGTTTATGAAATTGATGAAAGCCATCTAAACCAGACAAAGCTTGCTGCAGATTCTTAAATACAATTTCTCTTCTTTATATAACTTAACAGTCCTTATCCCTACAATAAATTATGTTTTATATGCACTCTATATGTAAATAAATTCTGTTTTCTACTGTAACTGATATCTACATATACTTTAACCATGTATGAATAGTCCATCACAAAAAGATCTCCATGAAGAATGTTTAGCCACTGGAGGAGAAAGAATACGTACTTTTTTGTTGTTGCTCTGTTTCTCTTCCCTAATACAGCACTTGCTCAGAAAAAAAGTATGAAGAAAGAAATGTAGAATGTGTGGATTGCAGGCAGCCTGTGTCTGACTGAGGTGAAGAGAAGCTGCATCATCATTTCAACCTCCATCCTTACCACCCGCAGAGTAAAAAATGAAATGTTGTCACGCATGACACAGATAAATTCACGCTTACCTTTGTCCATGAAAGGGAGGCAAGAAAAGTAAGGCTGGGAGGGAGCGATGGGGGAAAGAAATAAAGGAAAGAAACCTTCAACTAAATTTCAATTCCAGACATTACATGCATCCATAAAAGAAATGCTACCTCCCAGCAAGACACAGAGAGTAAGAGTGAGCAGCTAAACTTCTTGGCCCCCAAAAGAAATGGAGGTAAACAGCCCTCTTCTTCCTAGAGCTGAGGCTAAACTTTTGAGCAAAGAGAGAAAAGGCAAACCCCATTGCAAGAGGCTTAAAGGTCAGGAGGCTTCAAATTAAATATAAACAATATAAACCTAGACATTTGAGTTATTATCTTTGTTCCCATGAAAGGCAATGAAAGGAAATAAATATTTATACACCACACCACACCCATCATAAAGAAGTTTATATAGTTCTGATCAACAGAAAACTAGAAGTGTCAATCTCTTTTCTCTCTCTGCTAACCATGAAACTAAATTACATTATTAATCTACCTGGCAGATATGAAAAGATAAGTGAGTAACTCCAGTGTAGGATGTCTTTGCAGAAGAGCAGACCTGGATATGTGCATGTCAGATGGGTCTTGGCTTAGTCCCTGATCACCAGAAAGCCAGACACCACCAGGCAGGTCTGTGCCCCACCACCACTGGGGTGATAGCTCACATATGGTCTGTGCCTAGGCATATGTCCAGGCAGTGACAATATTAGGAATAAATAAGACTGAAGACAAGCTTATGCTTGTTCTTAATTGAACCTGAAGCAAGAGATTAATCTTGATAACTCAAGTCTGTTGTTAGACTTGATGACAGAAAGTTTTTTAAGTCCAGTCCTTGTAGTCTAAAACAAGACTGCTATAAAGGCTCCCTGCCTCTATCACTTAATTAAAGGGATTGCCAAGTATTCATGGAATAAGTTAATTGCTCTGCAACACAGTTCTGTAAACAACATATGAAATCTCTGTCTTCTGTTTGGATTTAACTGCACCATTACACATATTAGACCAGCAAGATCAGTATGTCAGGACTGTGGCTTTTCTACAGTATTGTAATATTTTTACAATAACTGCATTTAATTGGCTCCCCAGTTCATTTATATATGTAATATAGCTGAAACCTTTGAGATTTCTGGATACATTGTTAATAACCTTTGAAATATTTTTTTTATGGAGGTTTGGAAAATATTTTAGAAATATTTCTGTACACTGAGTGGCTCTGTAAGGTGCAGGTCAGGACTACATTTTAATGACTTTGACTACTCTACTTTGAAGACTGTAGTCTGCTATTTCCTTTTAGCAGAGTTAACTCAAGTGGTGGGGATCAAAGATTTTGTGTTGTAGGTATAAGAGTCAGCACAGGCTGATGCTCTGTGATTGGAAATATTGCATTCAGCTTTGTGGAAGGATGAGGTTTCTGTCTAGTTGCATAATAGTAACCCTGTTTCTGTCCTTTTTTAATGACATCTTCACAGCTGGACTGATGTAAGTGCTTTTAAGGGGTGTGTGTGTCATCTTTTTTTTTTCTTAATATAGCTCAGACTGCTGATAGCTCCAGTATTTCTATTGTTTTGGGTTTGTCTTCATTCACTACTGTAGCCACAATTTCCATTTCAATAGTAAATCCAACAGAAATAATAAAAATATATGACGAGAAAAAGAACCCTGAAAATAATGAATGAAAATTAGTTGGGGAAGTACAAGAAAATGGGAAGTCCTGGGAAGTCCTGGGAAGGGAAGGGAAGGGAAGGGAAGGGAATGGAAGACTAAATCTAGGATTTATGAGGCTTGGTTCAAAAAATTAGCACATGTTTGTTATAACAGAGAAGTAGGGTTTTTGGCAGTTTTTTAAATGTCAAAATATTTTCTTACTATATATAGGAGCTTTGTTTTGGTTTTTTGTTTGTTTGTTTGTTTATTTGTTGTTGTTGTTGTTGTTTTGGTTTGATTTTTTGTTTTGCATTTTTTTTCTTTTGATTCCTTTCCCTGACCAGGTACTTACCCATTTTGATTCATGCCTCATTAGGGTGCGAGTCTAAACAGCCAGCTGGATGTGCCTGGCCTATGTATGAGCATCCCTGCACCATTGTTCTGTTTGCTCACACTGCTCCCTCTCTCCCCTTTGAAGCTGCTCCAAAGGAACTTTATCCCTCTGTTCCAGCTGCCATTTCATTAAGCCCTTGCTTCACAGGATTTTCCACAACCGTTGACACATCAGAGCAAGGATGTAGCCATTAAAATAATGAAGGGGGAAAAAGAAGAGAGAGGGAGAAAGAGAGGGGAGCAGTTCTGAAGTGAAAATTGAAAAGGAGTACAAGGTTATTTAAAAAAAAAAAAAAAAAAA
>VZRH01004693.1:1499811-1520182 GCA_013397555.1 Urocynchramus pylzowi | reverse complement strand
AAAAAAAAAAAAAGTTGTTTAATTGTTTCTAAACAATTAAAAACTGCTCATATAAGAATTGTCCACTGATCTACATAGTGTTAAAAAATTATTATTAACTTAATCAGTTACTTATTTTTTCTACTTTGCTGCTAAAGATGTGTGCTTCTATGTCTAGCTCTATCTATATCCATAAAATTAATCTCCAAATTAGAAATATACATTGGAAATCTTTTCTAATAGCAAAAAATCCAGACAATTCAGCTTTCTGTTTTTAAATACATTTTTAACTTGTATGTTATTTTAGCAAAGTAAGTACTTTTACTTCTGTTTTATTTATGCTTTATTTTATTTTTTTCTCCAAGGAGAGCAAACCTGCATGTATCTTGCCCTCTTCCTTCAGGCACAGAGGTGTTTTCAGTGTTTCTTCCTGTGTTCTAATATTTCT
Organism: Urocynchramus pylzowi; assembly: GCA_013397555.1. Taxonomy (NCBI): domain Eukaryota; kingdom Metazoa; phylum Chordata; class Aves; order Passeriformes; family Fringillidae; genus Urocynchramus; species Urocynchramus pylzowi. The sequence continues at coordinate 1,519,755 of VZRH01004693.1, read as the reverse complement.
ACAAAATGGGGTGTTCATGTGACCACTACAGCCATGTCAGTGTAAAACTTCAAGTTCAGAGTTCAATGGAAACAACATTCAGTTTCAAGTTCCTTATTGTGCTGGAGTTTTCCTTTCATAAAGTACATACTTTTCTTTGAGCAATGACAACAGCCCTTATACAGACAGTAATAAAAAAAATAAATAAATAAACCCCCCCCTTTATTATAAAATATAAGTTCTGGAAAGGTTACACATTTACTTCAGCTGTTTGTGCTTAATACCTCAGCCAATTATACCCGGCTAACAAATGGATATCTGTAAATACAAATATTTATTTTCTGTCACTTCATGGTTTGTTTTGTTGTTTGTGTTTTTTTTTTCTTTTATTATTATTTTTCTTTTTTTTTTTCTTTTTACTTTCATTTTTCCCCATTAATCAATTGTTTGCATATTTTTTTTTCGGTATACAGGAAACTTCGGACAAGTTTCAGGTTTTCCAAATTTAGTCATTTTTGTGAAGCAGTCTTCTTAAGTACTTTCCTAAATATCTCAGGCACAGCTATTTGTAACCACTGTAAATATCTGCATAAATAGACAAATGCACACTCATGGGCACACCAGTATGTGTGTGTATCCATGTAAAGTGTCCTATATATGATCTCCAGTCGTTGAAACAAGGGTTCTGAACATTATATTGCTGACTGAGGTAAGATGCAGTTCACCTGATTTTATAGTGTTAAAAGCTGTGTGAATAATTAATTTTGTTTGCTTTCCTATACTTTCAGTGGAGACTGTAGTGGGTTGCTCCTGCCAGATCTCATAAATATTTGCCTTAGGCTAATTCTTCCCTCATTCCAGTACATGGGGAGGACACATGAATGACTCATCAGCTCAATTTTTCGTAATAAATCTCAGCCTAGGTAGATATATATTTAAGTGTGTGCTTAACTTTTTATCAGGGAAATTCATCGTTGCTACCATGGAGTTTCTGTACTCCAAATTAGGTTGTGCTGTTCCACTCTGTACAAAAGCTTGAAACTGAAGATTTTGCTCACACGACCAAATTGAATTGCACGAGATGCTTTAGTATTCATGAGATTTGTCTTCTTGTTTGCTGTGCAGAATCACAGGTCACAGATAAAAATCAAGGCTGCATCTCCATGATTAGGGAAGTGATTTTTGGTGTCCAGGCACTCGGACCTTCTGAGAGAAAAGGCACCGTGTAAATGTGAAGATATCACTGATAGTTATTATCAATAATAATAATAATAATAATAATAATAATAATAATAATAATAAATAACAGTCTGAAAGAATACTAGCATTCTGGTGATGAAAAAAATATTTAGCCACTGGTCTTTTCATATTAATGAGATTCGATTTTTCAGTCAGTATGAAGGACATCACCTGTGCTCCTTGCCTCCAGGTTTATCTACATGGGTGGAATAGATTCTGAAAACTAGCACTTAGAGAACTTTCTCAGAAAGATATTTCCAAATGTCAGCATTTTCTATTACTTTGTCATTGACTTCTAATGTGTTTTCAGAATGATTTGGTCCTTTCTTGGGTAAGGAAGAAAAATGGAAATCGAAAAAAACTTATATCATTCATTATTATGCAGCTTTCATATTGCAAAACACAATTTATAGCGAAACACTCACCTTCCTTTCTGCTGTGCCACTTCAAATGTCCAATGCTAAACAGAAAGTGCTATAAAAATGTCTGCCCTTACTCTATGAGATTCAAATAATTGACAATAAAGTGGAAAACTGTTAAACATGTAACCTTGGCACAAGTTCCATGGGATATTTATTCTACCACTGTTGTATTCTTCAGTTTGTTTTGTTGTTTTATTAAATTGTATTCTATCCAGTTGTGCCTTGCAGCATCTATGCATGAGTCAAATGCCTGCAGTGGGACACATGACAGGAATAAAGCAACAGGAGACAGCCCACAGAGACTGAACTTAGGTATTGTGGGCTGCCTCAAAACTTCAGGGACCTGTAACTTTCCACTTTGAGGGGCAGCATTCTGCCTGGGAAGGAGCTGCAGAAATCCTGGAAGGTTGGATAGGCGTGATCATTTCCTGATGCCTGCCACTCTGAGGCAGAAAGTTGCCTCATGGAGTTTAGTGGCTGCTTTGTGCTTGAACAGCTTTCTTTGTGTGATGAGCCAAGTTTAGGCTGGCAGCCAGGGGCTCCTTACTGGTGTTGTGCTGGCTGAGTAGCTGCTCCAATCCAACATGCAAGTGCAGAAATCCTCAGTAGGACAATTGGGAATGTTTACTATTCCTTCCCCCTGAACACACTTTTCTGTCAGTTCAAATACTGCTTTTGCAGCCTAGTCCTATATACTTTAAAAAAACAGAGATGACAATAAATTAAATCTGAAAGAATTATTATGCTTGAAAAGGAATTTAAACATCCACTTTACTGCTTGCTGCCTATTATTTCTCTACCTTTGAAGGAATTTTTTCCTCTTTCCATAGTAAAATTATGAATTATGATTTTTCCCAGAAAGGAACCTCAAAATTTATCTACCCCAGAAATAATATGTGAAATATGATATTTCCAGAGAATGTTGTTGTTTTGTTTTGGTTTTTTCTTTTTTTTTTTTTTCCCATGGTTATTGTAAAACTCCAAATAGGAGTTTATCTCCTTCAGTATGAAGGAGATAAAAAACAAGCAAATGAACAATGACAACAGTCATGACTCTAATGTACAAATATCAAAATAATAATAAACAAAGAATATAAAGTGATCTTCTGTGTCCAGTTATAATAAACAAAGGATCTAATGCACTGACTTCACTCATGCTGAGTTCATTAAGGTTTGATGGAGATGCAAAACAGATGAGATTTTTCACCTCTCTTAAAATGGAGGGTTCCCGTGTAAAAGACTAAAACACTCTTAACCCCTTGATAAATCTGTGCTGGTGCACTGTTATTTCCATGACAGGGATAATCTTTTGGCTGAAAGGGATCAACCCCTGCGAGCAAGACAGATTTCCATTCATGGTTCATTTTCTCAGTGACCATTATGTGTGGTGTCACTGCATTATGAGTAATGGCCTTCAGAACTAAAGAGAAAATCACTTTAGCCAGTATATATCCTAGTTCCTCAGGTGGTCCTAGAAAATCCAACTCTTCACTGTTACAAGAAGTAGTTAAGTTAGTTAAATCATCTAGAGATGATCTATGTCAGGAATTTACTCATGTTTAAGTGCTTGACTTTGTAATCCAAGTATCTTTGAATGTAAGGCATCGGGAGAAATATTGCTGTATCCATTTGATCGTAATATGTGGTGCAGGGAACAGGTGGGTTTTGCTCTTTAGGCTTTTTTCCTCAATTTTGTTTTCCTATTCTTGTCCTTTTTCTTTCTTTTTTTTCCCCATTTCTGGGGATAACATGGGCTATTCACATAGACTAGGAATGTTAATTTCCAGTCTTCTTATACAATGATGGTGAGAGCTACATCTCCCTGTGGGACAATTCAGAGTCCAGACAGCATTCCAAATCACCCTCTGGAGGTTCTTTTTCAATAGGCTTTTCCATTGCCTATTGAACAGAGACTGATACCCATAAGAATTAACATTAACCTTTGTGTATTTTATGTTTCCCGGCATGAAGGCTTTGTATCTTGTTTAAACAATGGAGCTACAAATTATTTTGGTAAACTGCCTCAGGAAGAATGGGAAGCATGTTACTTGGCAAAAGTTTTCTTGTTGAAGAAAATCTTTGTTTCTTTTTAAAGGATACAACTCAACTTTCCTGTTGGAGGCAAAGGAATATAACTCCTTTTCCTCAAACAAGCAACGTAGCAAATTAGAGAATAGAAAGGGAAAAAAGCAAAGTAGAAACAGGTTAATAATGGAAAGAGTTTAATATATGAGGAAAATGCTCAATGCAACACTGTCACTTTCAGATCTTGATTATTTTAACTATAATAGCACTTTCTAACCCTTCTGTTGGAGGAAAAAAAAATTTATATCTATTGCTGAGATCCCCTTTGGCCAAGTCAGAGCTATGATTTCTCAGTTCCCTACAACTTTTTACTATATTATCATATACTATATATCAATACTATATGAGGAAAATATTAATCCAAATTTTCTTGTTTCAGGAAGAGTGTAATTAAGTAAGTCCCTTTGTTTATTTGTTCTTATTTATTTCTCTGACTACCATATTTGTGTCTAAGTACATGAATAAAAGTTCTGTAAAGATCTTCTTGAAAGGCTAACAGCTAAAAAGGAGCAAGAGATTGTCCACAAGAAGGCAGTGAATTTGAAGTCTCTGAATGTTAATTTTTTTTTAGACTCAAGGTTTTTCTTACTCAGAGACTCCATGGTAAGGAGAACCACATCACAGTGAGCTTTAATATAGGGCAGATTTTCAAAGGTGTGCTCAACATCTTCCTTCTGCTGAGACCATCCCATGCTACCTGTTTTTTTCTCTTATAGAGTAGCACAATTCTATCACCAGTAAAAAAAAAAGCCTTATGGCACCGAAAATTTTTTTTGTCTGCCTTTGACTTATGGTGTTCCTTGGCCCATGTTCCATTCCTTTTCTCTTGCTAGGTGAATATCAGAGAAATGTATCAGGGTCACAGATACAAGCAGATTATCCACTACACATTCCACAGGGTGACTAAGCTAGACTTCAGTAACCAAATCATTCAATATAACTCTATCACAGAATGGAATTATATTCTTGGCACACTGTCTTCATTTCTAAAAGCTGACTCCTGTTTTGTTTTTGCATGGGTTATTCTTCTTGGGATTCAGCATGAGATATTTTTAACTGAATATTTTGCATGTGTAATACTCTGCGCTTATTTAACCACATTGATCAGTGAATCAGTGTCCCAATTGAAATATACAACCTGATTCAATGTCATTTTCTTTAAAAAAAAGTTTATTAAAAGGAATGTTTAAAATGCAGTGATAGTAATAATAATGATAATAATAATAATAATAAATAAAACAATTTCTAAAATTCTGCTTCTTTTCACTGGCTTTTACTCAATTAGGAAGTGGTGTTTCCTTGATAAGATGGAGAAGCCAGTAATATGATAGGAAGTCATTAATACAATATAATCACAGCCCAAGATCAAACTCATCTCCTGTCTCTTTACCTTGTCAAGTGTTTCAATATTTTATGTTGTAATGTGATGACCAGAACTGATCACTGTAATCTAAGTGTGGATCTGTCTAATGCATTGTATAATCAAAGATTTTCATCTGACTTAAATTCATTTGCATTTTCTTGCTCTTATTGTAAAAAGGCACCCCTAAGACTTAGTGTGGTTAAAGATCATATTTCATCACAGTTTCTGTTCTGAAGGGCTGTTAAATTCCTTTTTGGCATTGAAAGTCTGCATCAAATTTTTAGATATATTTGCTTTTTTCTCCTTCTTTCTTTTCCTCACTATCTTGGATTTTCTTCCCTTTTCCATCTCATATTTCTCTTACATATTATTTAAAATTTGCCTTTTTATTTCCAGGAGGACAAGAGGAAAATATAACTATGTGCTTTTCTTTCTTTAACCCCATTTTTCAAATACCTTCATTTTTATGAATTTCATTTGTTTTATATATTATTACTTATTGCTTTATTTTGATTGGTAACAAAAAAAAAATAATGTTCTTTTCAACTAATGATAAGAAGAAACAAAACAATTGTGATCTGTGCTGTCTTGCCTCCTTTCAGATGACATGTGAGGCCTGTAGACAAATTGGTGTCCAGAACAAGCCCAAGTAGAGCAATCCCAAGTCCTTCATACGGGTAGTGCCCTACAGATCAGCAAAGGAATCTGTTCATAACACTGAGGTTGATCTATCATACTCCAATGAATGCCTCAGACACCTAAAATCCTTTTGTAAAACTGAAGATGACTTTTTCACCCTCTCTTGGAATAATTTTCTGGTCATATCTGAGTTTAACAATGTTTTGACAATCATTAAATAACTCTAGTGTCAATGATACTCAGGCTTCTTCTTTCCCCCCCTCCCCCCAGGTTTTCATATGCATAAGAAATAGCCTTGCAAATATTTTGAAGCTGTCATTCCCAAATTTTTTCCATGCTAAGTTGCAAGAAAAGGTGGAACTCATTATTCACTGCTTTTAGAATTAATCTCAACATTTAACTGGATGAATTGAAACTGTTTCTTTTCTACACCAAGGGTTTTTTGGGGGATTTTTCCTGTTCTTATCATTTTGAGTTTTAAACATGCATCTAAAAGCACAAAAAAAAATATGCCCTTCTTCAGATAGAAATAAAGAAAATTTTATGGTTTCTCAATTCCAAAATTTTTGAAAGAATGATATAGATATAGATATAGATATTGTTACTTCAAGAGAAGTAGCTTCTAGCTGGCTCGGCAAAAGTCAGCTCCAATAGGAATCCACTGCTGGTTTGGGGAATTTACAGTGCTATTCCTAAAATATATGCTTTTGAATTTTTATCATAATACAACAGATGAAAGGTTGAATGGTTTTATGACTATCTTGGAGGGAGATTTAAAATTCCATAGGTGAATTTCAGAATATTGACAGAAATTGCAGGTCAGAATTGTCAATTGACTTGAGCTGTAGCTCTGACTTATTGGTTTGAGTGGAACAGCTAAAAGCACATAAAGTTGAACACAATCATAAGTACCTACAGGAGGACCTCAGCCACAAAACTTAGCAGAAGGCATTTATCTAAGTCCTCAAGGGAAATTTGAAAATACTAATGAGGTACATTAAATCAACAATACTTTAAGGTTTCCAGAGTGAACATAAAGGACACAATTTCACTTATGGATTGTAAGATCTTCATGACAAGGATATAAAAATAAAGAAATAGTAATAGTTTTATACAAGGTCTAGAAAACACATACATTTGTGAGAAATTAGCTCCAAACATTTATACATTTAATTGAAAATTATAACCTTTCTATATCTTTTTTTATCCATCTTTCTGAGTTTTATAGAAAAGACATAATTTTCTATTTAGTGTTCTAAAACAGTGCAAAAAAAGCCATATGGAATGTTTTCATTCCCTGTTATATTCTCTAGGACTTTTTGTTCTGAAGTGGCAGTTTCTGTGTTTCTCACTGCTAACCTAGTGGACTTAATAGCTGAGCTTCAACAAAACAACCAGAACCCTGATATTTCTCTACTTAGTCACAATGGCACTTTAGGTTAAACAACCATTGACTCAGTTGTGAAAAATGAGATAAATTAAAATAATTTTCTTCGCAAGGACCAAACACTTGGCAAGTAATGTATTGAAGAAATTTCCTGGACATAATGGGTTACATTAATTTTCAACTGCAAAACAATTCCTTCAGCATTATTTTTCAAGCAAGAAAAAAATCTCCACACAACTTGCTATTTGCTGTATTTATTTCTTATTGAAAAGTGAAAATACATTTCAAGGAAGAGATTAAGAAAAGTGTATCAGGAAATATTACCAAACAAATTACTGTGAACTATTTGAGCTAATTGGTCACCCATTTTCCCTCATCCAAATGTAGTCAGTCTTAGCTATGATGGAATACAAAAAAAAAAAAAAAGTCTCTTAGTTATTTTCATCTTAGTATAATTTGCTTGTTTATTTTAAACAAACTTTTACAGAAATCCATCTATTCTTCATGAAACTCCTTCAGTCCCATTATGGTTCTTTGTCATTTGAATAACTTGAAGAGAATGTCATTTCTACTCAAGGCTTCAGCTCTCAACCTCTTCCTGCACAAGAGCTGATAACAAATGTTGTTGTTCTCTGATCTCAATGGCCTCTCCTACCCTATTTAAAATGAATGCAGTCATTACAGACCTATTTCAATAACTCTGGGCTTTATTCACTTCTGGTCTAAATTGGCATTGCTGTGTTGTAGTTAATGGAGCTGTGATGACTTTGATCTGTAGAGAATTCAGCCATCAGGGAGCCCATCACTCGAATTATCTCTGAAATTGCTGTTAATTGAGACCTCTGTGGGCAGTCACAGCAGAGGGGCCAAGGTGCGAACGAGCAAAGATCTGATCTCTGATCCCTTCAAACAATGAGCAGGAGAATGAGCAGAGGAGGAGCCCGGGCAGGTCACAGGAAGACATGTCTAGCCCAGTGTCCTGATCCCATCAATGACCAATTGCAGATGCCTGGAGGGGCAAATAATATTAGCACAAACACTCTCCTATGTTCTCACACTCACCAGTTGTTCATGCGCACAGCAACTTTCTGAGCCATAAGTGGCATTCTGTAGCACAAGACTCCTTAGAATTTTCTTCCTTCAGTTTCTTTTTGTCTTCATTTTCTATTTATGCATGCACTTTTCATACACTAGATTCTAGAGCCTAACTCTGAACTATGGACAAAATCATTATATATTCTATATGGATATATGTGGAGCTTGCCACAGTTCTTATATCAATTTTTTTTTTTTTGTGGCTAAACTGAAACTAAGTGTCTAATTTTGCACCTAAAACAATAAGACTACTCTTTTAAAAGGGAAAAAAACCTAACAGTACGCAGGTATAGCTGTAATTTATATTAGTAATATTCAAAAATATTGAAGTTTGCCAATGACTAAATTAATTGTTCCAAATGAATCAAAACCAGTCCTTACTGTGATAAAATATACTTCAACTCATAAGTTTGTCAAGATATAAGAGAAACCCTGGTTTTCTTTACATAACTCAGCCTCCTGATTCAATCTTTTTTCCTTTAAACATACTTCCTTTCCAAAAAAAAAAGGAAAAGTTGTTTGTCTTTACTTCTTTTATGTAAAAATGCCAACACTGTAAAGTGATTCTCTATTCCAAGACACAGCACAACTTAAATATTATCACTGAATGAATAAACATTAAATTATTCAGAGAGGAATTGTAAAAATAAAAATGTCAAAAAATCCTTAAAATTAAACAATCCAAGGGGAATATGTGTCAACATTTTTACAACTATTTTCATTGTGTGTAAAAAATGTATGACTTTTCTCAAAGTTCATTTTGAAATGGAAATATCAGATTAAGTTGACTACTTCATTTCAGTTAATCAAATAAGGGGCATTATTTAAAAGAAATAATATTGATCAAAATACATTTCCATCAAGAAACATCTTCCTTTAGAATTTTTTAGTATGTTGATTGTTATCCCTTTTTTGGTATATATATTCATGTTAATATTTGTACAACATCACTCTCTACCTTTTCCTAATAGATTTTTAATAGGTATATATTTATTGAATTTATTCTAAAAATATAGATAAAAGTGTATTGAATTATGTTCATTTGTTTTTTATTTATTTATGGAACAAGGTTATAGACTATTATGGGATGTCTCAAAGCAGACAATATCATATGGAAAAACTGTCTTCATGGCTTTAAATACTGTTCAGTTTCAGTTACTGAATAATCCAATACTTAAAAAATAAACACAGACTCAATTGAATAGTGTGAGACTAGGAAACTAGAGCAGAAGATAACAAACACACAAAGTGTTAGGTGGGGTTATTTTCACCTTGAGCTGTGCCACACATTTCTTAGACATGTTATCTCGGTCCAGATTTTTGGAGTGCCTTAGAAATGTTGTAGAGATGAATATCTAAATCTATCCACTGATAAAAGCTATATAAATACTTTAGATGATAGCTAAATGCCATCTGAATAAGTGAATTGATGCCTGAGACAAAACAGGTTCTTTACTTTTTTTGATGTGCTTGACATGCAAGACATCATTGCCTTACCTAAGTTATTGAAATTCAGATACGATTAAACTTCCAGGTGCATTCTGATCCCAGAGAGTGCATGGGAAGCAGATAAATTAGAATCTGCACAATTATAATTTTGTGAAGCCAAGGTGTAGAGTGATGAATGCTTTAAGGAAATACACCTCAACACCTTCAACAATGAGCCATGATTAAGTTAGTTTGGTGTAAACATTTCAGATACCTGAAGAGAGGTTCAGGAAGTCCTCGAGAGACAAATGATAGAACAAAAAGCAAGTGTGGGTGGGTTCAAGTATCACACCTTGTCCTGAAGCCCCAAAAATGTACGTATTCTGCAGAACATGAAAGTTTGATTTACAGCAAGTTAACGGCTACAAATTCATTTTTATAAAATTTAGGAAATTTGCAAGATACAAATTAAAAGCCACTTAAGACTCTAGAAACATTGTGATGGGAAGGATTGGCTGGCCTTTTTCATCCTGTCCACAGAGATTTTAAACTCAATCATTTTAGGGTCATTGTGGCCAAGACGGCCGCCAATCTCCACTTCACTTACATAAGATTAAGGCTTAAGAATATACAGCGGTAAATGGCTGAATCAAAATCAGATATTTACAAGAAAAGTCAGAATGTACATGTCTGTGAAAAAAAGGTTGATAGTTTCACATTTTTTTCCTCTGAAATCTGTAATTTATATAATTTGTGGATGTTTCACTTGAAAGAATAAAATTTTGCAATTAGTTTAAAAAGTTTTAAAATTTTTTGTTTATTTTCACAAAAAGCAATACTTACTATAATAAAACACTTGCATTCTTATCAGATTTGCTATCATCATTTGGAGATCCTTAATATTAGGAAAAACCCCATATTTTTTACATGTTAACATCATGCCTGAACCATGACAAATAAAAAAAAAAACCATAAAACAGACTGGATTGTAACTTAATCTAAGTAAAACTTGAGTTGTTATTTTTTGTTCATTTATTTCCATTAATAAATGTTTACTTTTTCTTTTATATTTAATTTTAATTTTAATTTTTTTAAACTGTTTGTATTGTTTGTGTCACCTGCATAACATTTAAAGCATTTCTGTATATTGTCTTTATTCAAATAAAGTTATTCTATGCTCCTCACTCATGTATTTTTTTCTCTTTTTACAAACAAGTGGTGAAACTGATATTTTTAACAGTGTGTCCAACACCAAATCTCCTCAGAGAGGCAGGATTTGATGCAGTTTGGGCTGATATCTCAAGCTTCAATATTTCTAATCTCAGCTAAAAGGACTTTGATCTTAACTCATTGATGTAAAATTAACCAACCTGAATGTGTTTTGGTTGAGCTGAAGAATCTCTTTGAGGTGTTGGATTTTCAAAGAGTTTTAAGGTCAGCTCACATGCAGATACCACTGACATACAAGTTTCTAGGTTTGGGTAAACATGGGTTTCTTTTGCTTTGTTCCCCTAAGCTTTATTGGAGTTCTGGCCTCTCTTTCTCCTGGTACTAACAGCATTGGATAACACTAACACTTCCCTTTCTCTCAGGTTTTGAAGTGGAGATTAAAAGACAACAAAGGTTTTAAAATTTATGCTGTATTGCACAGCAGAATCATCACAAATGGACTGACTGTGTATCCAAACTTCAGGCTCATCCCAGTACAACTGCAAGAATGGGACTTCTACAGAAAATCTGTGCTGCTTCTTTCAAAGGCTGTGTGATCCAGTCACTGACCTGCAGTGCATCACCAGCAGATATTTATCTCTGAAGTCCTGAAGATGCACCCATTCCATATTTTCCCGCTGACATAATTTTGACATTTGCTTTATTGGGTCTGACCTCGAACTAGCCTTCATTTTATTACTATGGCCCAACTTGGAGAGAGAGCCTAATTTACAGTGGGGTCTATCAACCTCTTTTGGAGCAGTTTTCATAAAGTAGACAACCATTGGGATTTATAGAACTAAATGTTTTGGTGAAATACAAGGATCCAGGCCACATGTGCTGGGAAAGAGTGGTGCCTCATCCGTGAGCAGAGCCTGTGTTCTGTGAGACCCAAAATCCATCGCTCCAGCACAAGTTAACATCTGTGAAAGGATATGGAGTAAAGTGTGGCCCCTTATGTCACTGCCACAGCTGGGATCCCTGCAGCTTAATTTGCCCTCTCAGCATGTTGCACTGATTATAAATACAATGCTGATCTTGTTGCCAGAGGCCATGACATATCGCTTGGCACTTTGCAACCCTCAGAACAAATTTTTCCCTTTCCCTGTTCACCTCAGTCAATCACAGCTTCAGAAAGCAGCCCTCTGCCACCCAGCATAGGATTACATGTCATTTATAATTTTACTCGCTTCAAAAAGCTAATGTTTAAGTTAATAAAGTGGAAAGATAGCAAGTACAGTGTCCCAACCAGGGAGAGGCAGATTGAAGTTGTTGTTATTATTTGGGTTGTGGGGCACGGTAGGGGTCAGGAAAAGGGAGACATAAAAATAAAGAGCTAATAGCCTCTCTGGTGCCAAGAAGAAAGAGAAAAGGAAGCAGCTCTTCAGCAAGACATAAAATATTAATAGCTCTCATTGGAAAAAAAGCTGTTCCTCTTTTTCTTTTATTCATTTAAAAATATATATGCATTTCTAAGCATAAAGTTTATGCAAGTGAAAGCTTTCTGCTGGGTGTTTTATTCACAAGAGAATTCAGAGAATTTCTTGAACTTCTTGTAATTTACTTAATGGGTAAACTGGTTCCATAAAAGAATAGATGCTTTTCCAACTTCCATCTGACTCAACTTAGAAATCTGAAGTTTGTTTGTGCCTGTGTTGTAGGGATGGGAGGTTAGTAAATTTGCTGAAATATCTTTTCTTCAAAACTAAGTTTAAAAGAGATATGATGCTTTAACTCAATCACTGACAATACTTTAAATTCAAATATTTGGTGGCAAGGGGAATTACTTTCAGTTGTGCAGGGAAAAAATTATTTTTTTTTTCAAACCCAACTGATTTAAATATCATTGGGTCAGGTTCATAACGAACTAAAAATTAAGAAAACTAATAATCATATATGTAGACTAAGTGAAGCAGTAAACTTTATTGAGCAAATGAGACAGGGTTTAAAATACAGCAGTAGAAGTTGAAAATAAGATTAATAAGCAAACAAACAAACCAAAACCAGAACATACTGTCCTTGAAAGTAAGCACTCATTTTGCCAGATAGTCGCAAGTACGTAAGAACTTACTTGCTTTTTTTTTTTTTTTTTTTATTTTAAAGAAAACTGTTTGTGTATATCCTGTAGTTCACAGTGGGTCTAAAATATCTTAACATCAATGGACTGTAAAGATGTGGTTAGAGTAGTGCATACTTCAGAGTTTTTAACTTCAAGGTCTATGATGAAGTGCATCGCTCATCTGACTAACCAGATCATATCAACATTTATTTGTTGATACAGACCCAGCAAAAACATGAAATAAACTGCTGTCTCACTAACTTACCAAAAGAACAGAAAGCAAATTAATTTGGGTTTTTTTTACACTTCCTCTCCTTATTCATACGTGTTGTTTTTGACTAATGGGATATGTGAACATATGCTCAGAAATTTGGTTGATTAGTGTTGTACAAGTGGTTGATTCAGTGGCAAGATCTAACCAGATTTAAATAAGTATCTTCATATGTAACAGATAGTATCAGGTTGTTATTTGTACTGCACACCTACTGAAAAAGTACAATAGGACAAAATGGAGCAGTGTCCATGTTATTGTCTAGAAAAAAAAATGACATTCAACATATGAGTTTATGAAGCAAAATAAGTGTGTATAGATGTTCAATGCAATTGAGCATCTTCAACAAGAAGAAAAGTGATTTATGCCAGTGACACGAAACAGCAAAAGAACTTGATTACAAAAGTTCCATGTCTTCCATGTATGCAACTGTCCTTAGTCCTGAGCTATTAGATAATTTAGGATTGCATACTTCATCTTTTATTTCTGTTTGATTGCTTTTTGGTGGTTTGTTTATTGTGGGTTTGATTTTTTTTGGAGGGAGGGTGATTAGTAATAAATCAAGGAGTTTTATTTTACAGTAGGATGAAAATGAATTTCAGAATTTTTCTCTCTTTTATTTTTTCTTTCCCTTTTAAAATCATAATTCTTGTTTTTAAATACTTCTATCAGGGCCTGATTATTCTCTTATTTGACCAAGTCCTATACTGGAGCAAATCTTTATCTCATGCTAATTGTGCAAGTTTTGTTGATTTTGCCTTGGGCTACCCCAAACGATTGGAAGTTGTGATGTCCTTTAAAATCTGTGAAACAGAAAATAAACCCAGATTTTGAATAAGACTTTCACTGATATTTACTACTGTATTTTTATTTTCTGAAGTAAAGACTGTCACATTTTTAACAGTCTTGTTTACTGTACTTTTGACACCTTGTTTAATCAAAAATTAGTTTCACCTTCTGGTTCTCAGTGATGAAGGATACAGAAAGTACTTTTACTTTCCAAACTCATGTAAAAACCTCTGGCCTATGAATTCTAATTTAAAATTATTAGCACTACTTTAACCTTACCTGAACTTAAAATATACAAATTGGAACAGACCAAGCAACTTCTTTAGCTTAGTTTCCCTTCTCACCCATGTGATCAGGTCCCAAGAAAGAGCCTTATTAGAAGACAAGTATATATTTTGATACTGTGCAGAAGTTTCTTATCACTAAATGATTTTTAGAAATCAAAATCAAAAACGAAACAAAACATAAAAACACCTGCAACCAAACAACCAACTAAACAAAAAAAAAGCAAAACAAAAGAAACAAAACCAACAAAAAAATCCCAAATGAAGCCCCTCCATTTTTTTCCCTAGAGCTTGTTTCTTTGCATCTAACAGATTTCATTGAATTTCTCTTCCATGACCATATCCAATCATTTCTGTAATACATATAAAATTGCAATAACTGCTTCATCCTGAAGCAAGGAGTTTCACAATGTAATTATTTGGTGCACTTTCAGACTCTTAGGCATATATGCTTCAATAGAGGAAAAGAATTGCATTATGTTATAAGGAAAGCCATAATTGTTGGAGATGGCATTGATCTTATCTAGTTTAACTTTCCAAAAATAAGGATTGGTCCAAACTAACTGTTTTAGTTCTGAACAATGATGAGAAGGACAGAAATGTACAGGACAGCTCTTTTGAGTGAATTCTCATTGAATGAATCACCCTGTACATATGTCAGCTTCCCTCCATTGGCTAAAACAGAAGCCAGGACAACTAATTCTGAGATGCCAAAAATTTTTATCCAGTGAATGTGAATGAGGTGAATCATTCCTCATATGGCTTTGGAGAGAACAAGTCTTCACTTGACCTCAAAAATATCTAAAATTCCAAACATTAAATTAACATTTTTTGTGCTGCATAGTCTTTATATGCCTTCTAAAGAATTACTGTATTCTCAGGTATTTCAGAATGGATCAGGAAAACACAGTATCTTTTTGCTAGGGGAGTAAAAAGGAACTTAGTTGTTGTCAATGGACAGACTTTGTATTTGAATCGTAGTAGATGGACATATCTTAATCTTTAATTCATCATGAAAGAGGGAGATTTTGATGCAACAAAATTAGTTTAATTGAAGATTGTCCTATGTTAGCCAAAACTGGCTTGATTAACTTTAATTGTGGAAATCTTACATTTATTGGCACAGGTTTGGAACAACTTTCTGAGACATATTTTTGAAAGCCTTTTTGCTGCCTCTTATACTTTCAAAACACTTCTTAGGGTAATCTCATTACACAGGATAGCATTAGCAATTAATAGATTTTCTAGGATTATCAAGAGGGTTTTAAAGCAACATAAATGAGGGAAAATGGTACTATGACAATCAAGTGGCACATACTTAAAAATTAAAGCCAGCCTGTAGGCTCCTTATTATGACAAATCCCTTTACAAAATGTTGTGAAAGGAACACAACCTTTAGCTGTGCATCCATTAAGAGAACCATCTGAAAACAGTACTTAGGATATCTAATTCAGGTATTTAATTTGCACCTAAATTTTAAAAATCTTAAAACAGTCATTGTTACTACAGACCTCTTGCTCAAATGTCTTAAAAAATGTACAAGAACCCAAGACAAAGCTGTTTTACAATAGAAGAAAATGTTCTTCTTCCATTAATTTAATGGAGGATCTTAACATAACTGATTATAAAAACTATGATTTGTTGACCTTGGCATTAGCAGCCTTCTAGGCACTGAAGCTTATGATCTTTCTACATTGATTTTTTTTTTTTTTGTGTTACCTTTCTAGTTATTTTTAAAACTATCCCAATGTAGGAAAAAAATTTAAAATCATTATTGCCAAAATTTAAAATCTGAAATAGAAATAAAAATATCATCACTATTTAAGCATATTCCATGTTGTCAATTAGTAGTCAAAGATTTATGATATTTTCATCTTATTTAAAACAGTATCTGAAAGCCTGAGTTTTAAAAGTCTTTGTAAGGCTTCAATATAAAAGGGAAATAGGGAAATATATGGTAAAAAATAAGGATTGCAAGTTTAATAATATAGACATCAGATGAGAAAACTAAAAAAATAACCCCGTTGACTAATGACAATTATGAAAGAAAAAATTATTTTAAAATATGATATGAACAAAAAGAACGTCTGCTAGTTGCAGATGGTAAAAATATAAATAGGGACTCATAAAAAAGCACAAATATTCAGTATATGTTTCTGTTCTATATTTGTAACTAAGGAGGTGGATGTATCTATGTCATATGATACTGCGGATAAAATACAACATTTACCATCTGTAACAAAGAGAGATGTGAGACAGCATTTATGAGCTGAGAAATAGTTTTTCAGACTGAGGCTTTAACAGTTCAGTTTGACCACCTTGGCAAAACTAAGACAGAGGCTTCACCTTTGTCTGTAATCCTTTACACAAAAAAAAAAGGGTAAGTTACTCAGTGACCTTTCTTACAACCAAAGCATTACACAGAAACTAACAAATAGACACAGAAATTAATACATATCAGCCCTGGAAAAGAATTTAAATAATTATTCTATTATTTATAAAGTATTAGAATAATTAAATGTGCAGTTGGATGAAGAGTCCTTAAAAGTCACAGAATGTAATTCTAACATGAGCAGTTTAATTCTTGATGCCAGAAGAACCTTGCGCTCAACCTTGTGCTCTAGGATAAAGGATTGGTGAAAACCTGGGCTGTTCTGGTAAAACTTCCTGGTTTTGCATCTCTCAAGTCTCTTTCTTTCAGAGGTTTGTCTGTCCTCAGTAACAGTTATGTGTAAGTTAACAATTCCTTACTTGAGGGTTGAAGTTCAAAGTGGAAGTGCAAGGTATATTGGACACATTTTATTGGTGACCTATTCATCCCTTTTTTTTGCAAAACAGAGGATGCAAGTCTCACTTTTAGCTTAGAAACTTGTCAGAGGGGCTAAGTAGAAAACAAAATCCCCCTTTCTAGAGCAGGAGGATGTACCTAGTGATGCTTCTTAGGGGATTGCAGAGAAGGACTTAAATTTTTTTCTAGATATTTCTTCACATCCAAACAAGCTACAAAGTTATACACAACCATACACCTCTTTAGAGAGGCTCTCTAATACATACACACCCCCAAGGGTCACTACTGAAAACAGGAGTTACGGATAAGCATTTATTGCCTATGTTAATGTTAAGAGAATTGCTGTAATGTTGTAAGATATTCATCATTTTATTTTTAAAATAAAGGGGGAAAAAGAAATAAATGAAAATGAAAAAAAAAAGCAAGTCACAAAGCACTTATCAAAGTCACCGTGCTGGTTGGATTCTTTCAAATCCCTTAAGGGTTTGGCTGTATTAGTCTTGTGGTGGCGTTGTTTTCTGGGCCTGCATTAATTTGATCCATTCTTTTAGAACATGTGTATAACACTACAAAAAAGTATTATTGGTTTATAAATTACACTTGTTGTTTCAGGGCGATAAACAGAATGATGAATGCAGTCTTTGTTCAATCACCTTTTTATTCATGAAAGGCAAAACCATGGATTCTAAAAACATTTATCTACATCAGTAGTAAGCCATAAACCTTTCAAAAATGCTCCCAGTAATCCAGGAAGGAGCTGCTGATTACTGTCATAACAAAGAGGATTCAATAATGCTAATGACTTTTCTTATGATAATCAATAACCTGGTGGAGGCGGCTTGAATCTTAACAAATCTTCCAGTTGTAGCCCACTTCTTAAGAAAATAGAAAGGGTTAGTGTGTGTTCGTGATAATACTTGAGACTATCAGATTAATCATGGAAAGATGGACATGTCTCCACAAAAGAGAGCTTCATGCTAGTGGCAGATGAGCCTGAAAGAAGTTTCTAATTTCAAAGTTGGGAAGTCAGCCTACTGTTTATGTAAGCAGCTTTTGCTTACTGTCTCTTGAAGCTCTGAAGACAAACTCAGAAATAAATCACAGCTAGAAAAATGGAAGTTTAGGTAGCTGGTATTTAGACCCTGACAGAAGTATGATAGTACCTGTCCTTAGTTTCTAGTTTTTGCTATAAATTTTTATTACGATTTGGAATTCAACCTTTTCTTATCTGAGATTTTCTTCCTTGGCTGCATGACCAGGGCAAGATACATTTTGGTTAACTTCAGTTTTATACATACACACACACACACCCACACTCACACACACCCACACACACACCCACACACACACACCCACCCCAGGGCCATTCAAGTCCATGAAAAGGGAGGAGATTATTTCCCTTCCAGAGGCCATTTGTCCACCTTTCTTGGACAAACAAAATATTTTAGGAAGTACTAAGTAATCTTCTGGAGGGTCGTACCAATGAAAGGTGTAACAAATTACAAGTTTATGAGCAGAATATCCTTTAGATGGTGAAAGTCATGTAGTATTAAGCCTGCTTATGGCATGTGTGCTGTGGCTTCAACAGTACACAGAGATAAAAATCAATCAGTTTGGGGTAAAACATACACTGAAATACTGAAATTTCCATTGCATTTAGAAACTTTCATTTTCTCTCTTACATAACTGATTACACAAACTAGAGTCTTTTGAGACATTATGTGTATCCTGATATTTGTCTTCTCTCTTTCATTTGTTTCATTCAGGGTTTGGGAGGTTTTTTGCCATTATTTATTATTTTTATTTTCTTTATTTTTCTTTATTATTATTGTAAATCTAAACTGCGAAATTTTGATAAAAACACACAAAATCTGAAACAAACAACCCTTCCCTAGGTCGTATATGTGGGATAACTAAATGTCCCTGGCCAACCTAATATATGTTACGATCATAAATGCTACCATCATGAGTGAAATTAATCAAAGTCCAAGGGCAAGATCTTTTTTTTCCATTTTTTTCCCCTCCTTCCAATCTTTTTAGACTATTACCCCCTCCTCTGATTTTCTTTGCTTCAAATAAGACTATTTAACCATGCAGAGTTTGCCTAAATAGAAGCAGATAGATTCTCAGTTTGCAAAGCATGTGCTGCAGCTAATGCCTGGAATCCTGATCCTCTATGGTGATTGCTATGTTCTTAAACATTTAGTTTAATGTGCATAAATCATCGGCTGTCAAAAGTATGCAAAAAAGTTGAAGACTCAAATTCAGGTCTATTTTACATACAGGGATAAATCATTGGCATGAGGGAGACTAACCTTGAGAAATAATCCTGGGTTTAGCATTTCTCTGCAGAGTTACATCTTGACTGATTAATTGATTAATTGGTTGGTTTGTTTTGCTTTGTTTTATAAGAAAGGTGTCAGTCCTGACACCTTTCCACCTCCATGCCTCAGGTCTCTCTCTGCAAGCTTTCTGCTTGTTTTTGAATATTTGAAGAAGAGAGTAACCTCTTCTGTTCTTAGTTTAATGGTTTTATTTTTTCTATTAGCTATATGGCTACCAGTTGAGTGGCAAGCCAAGGATCATTACACATTTCTTGCCATCTCTAAAAATCTGTAATTAACTTACAACATTTGTAGAAGTAGAGAACTGTTGCTAATGCTACAGTGCACATGTGGAACAGAACAGATATAAAGGCCTTATCAATGTCCACTCAGTCATGCAGACTAAATTAAACATATGTGACTACAAAAACCAGCCGTTACTAAACATCCTCAAAACCTCCTCATCAATAAAATGAAAAACCAGCAATCAAATGAACAAACAAACACACCCCACCACTGGAAGTTGGATCTTGGTTTTATTTCAGTAAAACCATAATTATCTTCCTTAAAAAAAAAAAAAAAA
>VZRH01004693.1:1478025-1499776 GCA_013397555.1 Urocynchramus pylzowi | reverse complement strand
AAAAATATTATTTCATAAAAAAAAAAAAAAAAAAAAAAAAAAAAAAGGTTCGACAATCCTTAGGAATTATTAAGAAATTAAGAAATAATAAGATTGATATGAATATTAATTTTGTGGAGGAATCAGAGGGGCAAATTCAGGACCCCATCTTCAGAGTAAGCCTTACAGAAAGACAGCCTGGATTCATTCCAAATCCTGCCTTGGGTTTTGTTGATGTGAAAAGATAAGATATTTTATTTTTTTAAAAAAATGTTTTGTGTAAATAAAACACTTTTGTCCACAACTTACTTTTTTTTTTTTTTTTTTTTGTAAGATCATGGAAAAATTAAGCTGATCCCTCTAAAATCTATGGTTAGAAGCCTAATCACTATATAAGAATTACTGAAGTCAGAGTCCATTTGGAGTTCCTGCATCTCTTGACAAATCTCATAATGTGATATAAGCCACAACCTCATACGTGTAACCCTTTCACGTACCGGAGCAGCTGCCCTACAGGTGGTACAGAGCTGGCAGTGAGACCTTGCTTTTTTATTCTCCATTAAATTTCCCATGAGACTTCTGCAAAAGTA
Organism: Urocynchramus pylzowi; assembly: GCA_013397555.1. Classification (NCBI taxonomy): domain Eukaryota; kingdom Metazoa; phylum Chordata; class Aves; order Passeriformes; family Fringillidae; genus Urocynchramus; species Urocynchramus pylzowi. The sequence continues at coordinate 1,499,207 of VZRH01004693.1, read as the reverse complement.
GCAAACAAATAAATAAATAAATGAAGCCTTGTAGTAGGCCATTAAACCAACCCTGATTGGAATGCCAAACATACCTTTCCCTTCCATTTTTCTAGAAAGGTTTGTGTAGCTCTAGTGTAAGCAACTTAAATGGTCTCATTACTTACTCTTTCCTGGTAAATAAATTAATAATATGAAATGGAATGCTGGACTGATTAGTTATTCCATCCTGTCCATCATGTATCTAATAATGCCGACTCAATGTACCTTGTGCAGAAAACATTTTCTGTGGCCTTAAAGGTGAGAGCATAGTAATAAATTGGATGGTTTTCTGAACTAAGCTGTCTTTGAAATTAGCTGTTTCATCCACTTGAATATACCAAAGCAAATTTATGATGATTAATTGTATTACAATGAACACCAAAGCACGTAATAATGATTTGCTACTTATTATAAAGCTTTGCCAATATTTTGTAAACCCAAGCGACATGATACGCAAGAAATCCAATGAAACCTTCTTAAACAAACAAAGGAGAAAGGGAAGAAAGGACAGGTCTTGCAACACTAAACATTTCTGAGGACAAACAGAGGCCACATGAACTCTTTTTTTCCATGTCAAAACTTTGCCAGGTTATCTTTCCTTAAACTCAAGCAAGGGGGAAGAGGAGAGCTGACAAGAATTGATATATACTTTCACTAAATATTAAAACCCTTACTCAAGCACAATCTTAGCAAGTTAGCACACTACTCCATTTTTTTTCATATGTTATTAGTTTTAGTCTTGCCATCATTAGGGCTATTCTCTTTGTACTTTTTTTTCTGCATTTGGACTTCCCTTCAAGAAGCGAAAGCAGCATCTACTTCAGCATCTTCAGTAAGAGTCAGGGAATTACTCTTGTATTCAACTCAATAACTACTACATAAGTGGAAAAAAAACACCACGCAAATGCATGCTGTCCTCAACTGGAAACTACTCAGCTGAGTAGTTACCTAGCTGGATTTACTACTGAAAAATATTTATTTCTGATTTGGCAGCCATGAGGCTTTTGTAGTGCAGTGAAACTCCTTTCCTGTTCTTATTGAATTGTTCTGGTTTTGCCTGGGGTAGAGTTAATTTTTTTCCCAGTGGCTGACATGGGGCTGTGTTTTGCATTTGTGCTGAACAAAGCATGGATAACACAGAGATGTTTCTGTACTGTCAGGCCAGGGAGGAAACTGGGGGTATTTGGGAGGAGACACAGCCAGGACAGGTGACCCCAAATGATCAAAGGAATGTTCCAGACCATGTGACATCATGCTCAGGAGGTAAAGTGAGGGGAAGAGGGAGGAGGAAGGAACATTTGAAGTGGTGAAGTTTATCTTCCACATAGCCATTATTTGTGATGGTGCCCTGCTCTCCTGCACGTGTTCTCCAGGCTGAACACCTGCGTGCCCATGAGAAGACTGAATTAATTTCTTGTGTGTGTGTCTTTTGCTTTCCATAGTAAATTGTTTTATCTTTACCCATGAGTTTCCCAGCTTTTACCTCTCCAATTCTCTCCCTTATTCTGCTGGTGGGGGAGTGAGCTAATGGCTATGTGGGTCTTGAAGGCTGGATAGGGTTAAATCTTGACATAAATAAATATGTAACAGAAAGAAGTTTGGTTAGATTTTCAGCCCAGATTCTCAAAAAATTAGTTTGGAAGGCAACTTGCGAGAGATCTGCTTTTCTGGCCAAGAACCCATACCACTTCAAAAATTACCTAGTCAGAATATATTATCAGAAAGGACAAACTGCAGTTCTTTAGGTAAGTTTCAGGGAATTAAGATGTGAAAGGGGGAAGTGTCGGAAGGAAGTGGTGGAAGGAAGGAAGTGGCAGATGGAAGGAAGTGGCAGAAGGAAGTGGTGGAAGTGGTAAAAGTGGCAGAAGTGGCAGAAGGAAGGAAGGAAGGAAGGAAGGAAGGAAGGAAGGNGAAAGAAAGAAAGAAAGAAAGAAAGAAAGAAAGAAAGAAAGAAAGAAAGAAAGAAAGAAAGAAAGAAAGAAAGAAAGAAAGAAAGAAAGAAAGAAAGAAAGAAAGAAAGAAAGAAAGAAAGAAAGAAAGAAAGAAAAAGGAAGGAAGGAAGGAAGGAAGGAAGGAAGGAAGGAAGGAAGAGAGGGAGAGAGAGAAAGAAAGAAAGAAAGAAAGAAAGAAAGAAAGAAAGAAAGAAAGAAAGAAAGAAAGAAAGAAAGAAAGAAAGAAAGAAAGAAAGAAAGAAAGAAATTGCTTGGCAATGAAGCAGAATGAATTGTACATTCATGACCTTCCCTTGAATATTATTTTTAGGAACAATCAAACAATCCCATATTTATGAAGAGTGTCCAGTCATGCCTGGAACACTCACCTGAGGAGTTCTCTAGCCTACTGGTCTCTGATCCATGCATTTGTATTATAATATTGGCTTCAAAAATGTCACACTGTTCTTTAGTCTGTCATTTGGCAGGTTATTTTCTCATTCAGGACATTTCCATTCACAAATAAAGAAATAAATGAGCATGTTTTATTTTAAACTGTATATCTCCTCTAGTTTAAATAAAGATGCAAAAATGCTGAAATGAAACAGACGATATTTGTATTTTTTAAAAAAATTAAATACACAATAAATTATCTCTTTTCAAATTAAGAACCCTCCATTTCCCCTCTGTCTTCTCCTACGTAATCCAGGCTTCTCTCTGCCTTAGTAATTAAAGAATTCAGCTTGTGAAAGAGATAGATATTTTGGGTTTTATCTTCTCAAAAACTGTCTGTATTCTGTTAGACACACCATTTGTGCATGCTTCTCTTTCACTTTATATGTATTGATATTATCCAGCTTAAAAACCATGTGTCAATATTAATTCTTTAATCATTGTAAACTACTTTGAGAAACCAGTTTTACTGCTTTTAGAGTGAGGAAAAGGTTAAGACTGTGGAGGGGAAAAAACCCAAAAAAGTAGGAGAGGCTAAAAAACATTAGAACTACAAATTGACTGAAAAAAGAGAAAAGCAACAAACATGACAGTAAAAAATAATATTTTACAAAAGGAGGAATGGTTTACCAACAAAAGCAAGGTGTCACCCTGGAACTAAGACAAAGTCACTGCCACTCACAGGCAAACAATGCCCTGGTGGCCAGCGAAAAGGGCAACGAGTCCCAAGCAGTGTCTGTGGCAGCTGGTGGTGGTGTTACCCCAGCTTGGAGAGGCTCTCCCTCTCCAAGCCCACAGTTTGGGATTGTTAAAGAAAACACCGCTTCCCAGGCTGTGATGACCTCATATCACCATGCCCACTTGTGAAGTACAACTTCCCAGGATGTGAGTCAAGGACCTCCCTTGGGAGCAGTGGAGAGAGAACAACTGCTGCATTACAATTCCCTGATTTTAAAGGGGCACAGCACCACTCCTCTTCCACAAATGGGGTAAGAAAAAATTTCCACTTCCAATGCCAGTTGACCCTGCTGGAAACTTCCCCCACCGTACACATGGCTATGATGTAAAATCATATTTAATGAACAGCACTGAAAATGTTTTCCCTTTGTCCCTGTACCTGGAACACCACTCTAAAACTATGGCCAAATACACCTAAAAATCTATGCAGATGTTCACAAAATCTATGCAGATGTTCACAAACAACCAGATTTCAAGGGATTCATGATTTGTCAGCTGAGTTGCAACGGTTGGATGTGCTCTCCAGCTGCAACACAAACAAGTTTCCTTCAATTAGGTTAAGGGGGGAAAAAAGAAAAATGCAGAAGAAAACTGCAAAAGAAAAATGGAAACTCTGGCTGTTTTGGTTCTGCCAAAGTTGTTTTGGATTTTGTCATATTTTGAACAAATTAATGTATTTTTTAGCTTTCTACCCAGGGGAAGAATTGCTTTTACCGTGCTTTTTGCAAGGTAAATAAATTAACACATGAAGAATGCTCTGGTAATATGATCAACATATGAAAAGAGATCAGTTATTCTAGTCTTGCTGGACAGAGAAAAATGTCACTCTATCTTTCTGTTGACTTTTGATTGACTTTGGAGCAGGTCGATAATCAGTTCTGTTCAAGTAATGAAAATGTTTCTCTATAGATAATTAGAAAGTAGAACAACCCTGCAGAAATGTAGGAAAATCTCCAATTTGCATTTACCTTGGGTATTTTTTTTTCTCCCACTGCTTTTTGCAAATGTTTTGGGTAGGATGCCTCATAAATTATGGCTAAGGCAATCAGATATGGTATTTTCCTTCTACTCCAGATTCCTGATGGCAAATGCTATCCTGAGTTTATTCTATTTTAATTTAATTTTCTGTTATTTAGTGCTTAACTTTTCCTCACATTTTCTAGATACCTTGCCTTCTTCAGACAAATTCTTAAATGTCTCTGGTTAGTAATAGAATGTTAATAATTTGATTTACTGAAATTTTACAGCCCACTACCTATAAGAGCTGGAGTCCAACAAATTTTTTATCACAGATTCAAGGCAGGTGGTGTCTGTTTCCTGAGTAACAGCTATTACTGGCAAAAGATTGTCCTTCCCAAAGTAAGTAATGGCCTCCTTATATCACTCCCTCTACACACTGATGCTATAAAACTCCACATCCACACTGCATCAACAGAGCCCATTTTCTCTCTGTCCTGAATCTAGATAATAACACTTTAAATTAAAGAACTTTAATTTAATCACTTAACTATTGAAACCTTTACTGGCATCTTACTGGCTGCCATTCCTGGGATATAGGAGAGAACTTATATGGATACCTTTACTACCAGACAAAACAAAAGACAAAATTAAAGAATGTACCCAAAATTAGAAAGACACTTCATTTATCCACTCCCAGAAAAGATATCTAATTTTTTATAACTAAGTATTTTCAATACCTTCTGTGCAGGAAATTATTGGAAATGATAGGATAATAAAATCATCATTTAGTATTTTTTAATTTTTTTAGGTATTTGTCCTCTAATATGGTTCTCATTCTGCAAGAATGTAATAGAACCAGAAAATTAGCTATGTACTGTTAAAACCATCCCAGAAAAGAGAGTTTATCCTCTCACTGAACAGGGTTATCATGAAAATAAACTTTAGACTACAACTCTAACTAGAAATTGTTAACTTCTCTTAAAAGGGAAATTGAGAAAATAACAATTTTCAGCCCACAACATGGCATGGAAGACGAGAAAGCTTGAGTAAATCAGGTGTTTAACTTAGTAGCAGACTCAAATCTGTGTGACTCATGTTAAAAGATGTTCAAGCTCTCAGTGGACAATCAGTTGTGAGGGTGTGGTTCAAACACTCTTCATGGCTAGTGACATTTCAGATGTTCCACTGACACTCCAGAATAAATAAGTGTTCAAAAGGCCCCATACTGATGCTGCAGCTAGTTTGGAGTTATGACCTTAGGTGTTTGCATGTGAGCTATAGAGTTTAGACTGATAACTGACCACTCAATGAACTTGCTGTTCAGGAGCTTCTGCGAGGGGAGGGTAGACCATATTGTGTCTTCAGGACTGGACTTAATGGCAGAGTCCCTTATAGGGTCTAGGTAATGGGGTTTAGTGGGCATGGTGGTATTCAGTCAAAGGTTGGACGTGGAGACTTTTCCCAACCTTAATGATTCTGTGATTCTCCAAAAGATTGTAAAACATAGAAATCTATAACATGAAAACTTTAAATTCTTCTAATCTGCATTGGAATATTACCCAAGAAATATTTTATTTTCTACCAAAGTTCAATTAGGTTGGCTAATTCATTTAGACAAAGATTAAAAAAAAAATCTCTACAATGACATATTTTTCAGGGTTTGTTTATTGGGGTATATCCCTCTTTGCAGCATGGAAGGTGCCTATTTCTTTATTTGAAAGCTTCTGAATACTTTTTATAATAAAATATTTTTTTGTTAACACAAAACCCCATTAGCAGCTAATGCAGCACATTTTTAATTCCGTAGCACAAATTACCCAATGCAGAAAAAAGAAATAATTACAGAATTACACAATAAATCATCTGTCCTTAGCCAGTCAATATTAATTCTTAAGTAAAAACATGGCTATTGCAAACTCAGCTGAAAGGCTGGCCAATCTCAGCTCCTTTATGCCAAGAACAAAGCAAATTCAAAATAAGTTCTTAAGATAAAAAGATTAAAGTTGTGAGAATTACTTCCCTTGAGAATCAAATAAAAGCAAGTTATCTGTCTGTTGTGGTCTGTAATGGAACCTAATCTGCATAAGTTAGGTATCTAAGATTGCCTGATTTTCAAATGTTTTATGTTTCTTTGAAGTCCTCTGTATCAGGAGAAGATCCTCTCTGTCCAACAGAGATACCTGAATTTAGCCAAGCAGAATCTACTCTTGGATAGTTTCAAATACCTTTCTTCCTATATTGCTAGACAACAAGCTTGGGAATTTTTATTTTCTGCCCATTATTTATTCTGCCCATTATTTCTGCCCATTATTCTGCCCAGTGAAATTACTTTTTTAAAGAATTTCCAGAAATAAAGTTCCTGTAAGATTCTATAAGATACATATATGGACAATTGAAAATAAGTGCCCAATTTACAAATAATGGGTTATAGAGCACTCAGAACAAAGCCATCATTCTCAATTGCCCAACTTTTGATGATTCCCTAGACCTTTGAAGAAGCCATTTTGAACAGCAACAACAACAACAACAACAAAACCCAAACCAAAACAAAAACAAACACTCCCCAGTCACAAACTAAAAAAAAGCCTCACCAACAAAAAATACCCATAAATGGATTTTAAAACAATCTGGAGCAGTATCAATGTAGCTGTGAAGTATTGACCTTCTCACTTGGATGTTGGATAATTTTGCCAAATCTTATAAAACTCAGTTTTTCAAAAAACTTCATCGGTTCTGGAGTTATAAGAATTTGGCAGCATAGTTTGTCAGTCTGTGCATTAAAACCAGTTAAAAGTCAGTTATTTTTGGAACAAAATTTATATGATGCATTCATTTCAATATGCATATATTTCATTTCGTTTCAGACTTGGAACAAATAAACCTCTGCAATTCACTCTGGCAGCAGAGGATTAGGACTAGAAGACTAGAGGACTAGGCCACTTGGCTGACCTCCCTTGAGAATACATTAAATGTATTTATTTACTTCAAGCCACTGCCAAGTGTGCTATAGAGACACATTTATCAAATAGATCCAGATCAAATTGATCCAGACTGCTCCCAGACTTAAAGAAGGTCTGAATCTAGATCCTGGTCATTACTTTGTTCTACCTGAACAGCATGTTTGGTTTTAGTGATTGAAAAGCTACAGGTCAAAGCAGCAGCCTCAGCCCCTGCCCTGAAGGGTTCCCTCATCACTTAGATGCACACTCCCTTTTCATCGAGCACAACAGTTCAAGGATCGTTTCTCAGGTTCAGAGGGCAGATCCTCCACCACTCAGATTGGCTGGGACTGCCAATCTGCCAGGTGCCAGATTACACCAGCTGTGTGATGTGTGATTTTGGTGTTGTGCTCACTGGTCTGAGACTATCAGTTCAACTGAGGATCACTGACAAGCTAGGATCACACCAGAAAGTAAAAAAGCTAGGTTAACCTAAGCACAAGATTTTAAAAGGTAATTTGCTGGTGAGGCAAAAGAAAGTGAAGGTAAGAAGCAGCACATCCAGGCTCCTGTTCCCTGTAGTATGTGGTTGTACAGGAATTAGATGATTTTTAAGATCCCTTCCAACTCAAACTGCCCTATGATTCTATGATTCTAAATTTCAGTGGAAGATTTGGCTCATTAAATGTTAAGGCGGCAATACCTTTAATGTTTTATGTAATATCTTTGTTTAATATTTGATATGAAACAAATCATTGCTGTGTCATTTTTCACCCTTTTGTTTGCTAATGAAAAAGCAGTAAGAGACACACAACAGTAAAGGATCATTTTCTCTAGGGAATTAAACAATACTCTGAGTTGTCCAATCCCATTAAAATCTGAAAAAGAAAAGTGCCAGAATGAACATAGAGGAAGCATGTTTCCTGAGAGTCAAAATGCCCCTATTTTCCAGGGTCCTTCCATCATTTCTGAAGGTTTCCAATGTCTTTAATTAACTGGGGTGCTGATTAATGTTCTTGTTCCCGTAAGAACCTCTTCAATGACATTGTATGGATGAAGGTTGAAAGGGATCAATAAAGTTACATCAGGATCAACAGAGATTTCTATAACCACTGATATTTGTGCTAGACATGGCATGAAACCAGACAACAATGATGGGTGTTAGGGGATAGGGGGTGGCTTTGACAGGGTTAATCAGAAATGTCCATGAGTTTTCATGCCTTCATCCACCCCAGGTCCCACACCTTCACGTGCACACACATGCACACGTGCACACAAGCACACAGGCTGATCATACAGATACTCATATCTGCTGCTTGCACCTGTGACAGTGATAAACAGGGTTCTGCTAGCAACAATTTAGCTGGTAATAAATCACTCTGGTAGGGGCTAGTGTGCACAGGTGAATTGCCATGATGCAAGGATATAATTGTGCATAATCAATGCAAACATGCTCTATTGGAACGTGACAAAGACTTACTTAACCACATTTAGCCAGAGCCTAAAGGTTAAGGCAGAATCAAGGTGGTGGGGGGTCTTGGATCACACCAGGATATCTTGCTAATGCCATGCCAAAGGGAAGCATAAAACACGCTTTGGCTGAACTGGTGTTAGGAAAAATATGAAGGAATAGTCTCTGTAACCCTAAGGAAGCAGCCTGTCAACATTCCTCAGGATTCTCCACCATCTCAGGAGCCTGGAAAACACAAAGTACTATACAGAGTACTTAAAGCAACCATGAATTATGATCAGCTCTTGCAGAACAGAGAATAGCCTCCTAAGAAACTGCTTTGGATTTTAGTTTGGTGTTGTCTCCCTTCACTGCCCCCAGTTGAAAACGGATTCTTTAATGAGAAAATGTTTTGTTAGAGTCATAAATTTCCCACAGAGACATATTTATTTCAACTAAACTTTCATTACGACAAATTTATCAAGTCCTCAGTGGGATTTATGAGCAAAGCTCAAATTCTAGAAAAGATGCCACTTCATAATAAAATATTTTGGGTATTATGTTATGAAAGATAAGGTAAAAACCCATTCCTGGTTAAATCAGATCAAGGGAAAAAAACATTCATGCTGCAGATGATTATTCTAATGACCAGGGAAATTATACCAGCTATTTTATTCTTTGCTGAAAGGGTGGTTTTCACCATTTCAATACAGTTAGCCTAGTCTGCAGTCATAGGAGAGAGGTGCTATTTCTCAGGAGATACCTTCAATCCATCCAAAATCTGACTGACTTCTACTATTGCCTCTCTCTTACATCTAACTCTTCAGGGATGACAGAGCAACAAAGCATCCTGTGCTGAGGCCTAAGAATACATAAGATAAAATTAGACTATTCCATCTTAGGAATTTGTATCATCACATAGAAGACTGAGTGACTGACAGATGTTCACCTGCATGAGTGACTAGAGAGATCACTTGAGAAGTGGGTGACCCAATGTCTAGCGTCTGTAAATAAGTCAGAAATTGTGATTTCTGTCTTTAAAGTCACTGGATAAATCTCCTTAGAGATTCCCTAGTGTAACATTCCTTCTTTTCATGTTTTGAAGAGCCATTTGGGGAGGGGTAGCTTATTCCATCTGAGGACAGGACCTGAACATTTTTGAAAATCTCAGAAAAAATAATTATTACAGTACAGGAAAACCATCTCTTCCTTGGATCTATATACAAAGAAACAGACCCATCTTTTCTCTCTTGGGGCATTAAGATAAAAAGGATAATAAAAGCACTGTTCTGGAGCAAAATGCTGTATAGATTTCTCTTTTTAAAAATGCAGACTATGATCTACAACCAGCAAATTGCCCTATTAGTGTAGGTTTAAAGAAAAGGGTTGAAAGGTGCAAATTGGAAGGAAACTTGCTCCCAGGAATCAATAGGTCCAGAAGAGTCTATTATAATAACATCATGTCCCTGAGAGGGCATCAGGGATATGTATGTTATTGCTAAATTAGGTGGTGCCATCTTTGCAAGGAAAACAGAAATGTAATGTTTGCTAATTGAACTATAAAAATAATAATTACCTTTGATGTAGGGGAAGGCAAAGTCACTCACCAATGTCTCTGATTGTATAAATTAAAGCTGTTATCATCAGAGCCCAAACTAGATTAAAGGTTAGCTTCTCCAATTATATTTGGATGAGACCAAATATACACAAGTCTTTGAATGTTTTCAGTACAGGAGAAACAGCTCTTCTCTTCCCTGCTCCCTTAACAAATAGTCACATTTTCTTAACTGTAGCAGCTTCTTCCTAGTAGTATATATTTCTCTAATCAGCTTCATTTCATATGCAGTTTTTTCCTGCAGAAAATGCAGCTTACAAGCCAATATTAACTTAGAGGATACTTTGCTTTATTGGTCATAACTATAACCAAGAAGCCTATTGGTTGTGAATTCTTTGCCATTCAGGATATTTTATAGGATGATTTGAAATGCAGAGAGGTATGTGTAAGAGGTGGTTTTTTTCAGAATGCTGGTCCCACTTTTACTTCTGATGCTATCAATCTGTTACTAATTTTCTAATGTTTATAAAAAGTAGACTGACTGTATCTGGATAACCCATTTGTGGAGGGAATTCGCAAGGAATCAAACAGTAGATTTTGCAGGTTATGATTTTTTTTTTTCAGTTCAGTGTTATACACAATATGTTGCCTTGTGGTGAGATATTAGTTGAACAGTGAAATTATTAATTCTCAAAAGCATAAAGACCTTTTTGACTTGAATTATGTTCAAAACAAAGAGATTTTATGCCATAAGAGTGAAAAACAGATCTTTTTGATCAAGAACCATAAAGTGAAAATATTCTTGGGCAAGCCAGGACAATTTTCTGATTCTATGAAGGAAAACCCATTTAAGAAAGAAAGAAATAAACAAAAACAAAACCAAAAAACCAAAAACCAAAACCAAAACCAAAACACCAAAAACAAAAATGAAAACAAAAACAAAGCAAAAACAAAAGCAAAAGCAAAACCAAAACCAAAACCAACAAACAAACAAACAAACAAACAACAAAAAAACCAAACAAAAAACCAGAGGATAAAGAAAGAGTTAGAGTGGGATGTGTGAGCTAGTGGCCAGCATAAACAAGACACTGAAAAACAATTTCCTATGACTAGAGATAGATTTGTGGGCAGACACACTGTTAGAAAGAAAAGGACCTTTCTTCTCTCAGTAGTTCTTCAACAATAAACTAGAAATATTCAAATGTAATGCCCAGTTGCTGGTAATGATGAAAGTCCCAGTGAAACAAGGTGTCCAGCTGAAGGAGTCTGACAAATTTGTGAGATGCTTTCTTTATTATGTGGATTAAAAAGTGTTTTGGAAGTGCAAACAGTAAGATACCATGAAGAGTCCAAGAGACCAAGGCACTAAAGCCATGGACAAAGCTTGTGAAAATTTTAAAGTTGTCATGAAAAACATTAGCTGATATGTATATTCTTAATTGCAGTGTATGTAAAAGATTTTAGGGAACTCAAAAGAAGACTACAGGAGAAGACAACCCATATAATTTTCTTAGAAATCCCTTCTATCTTGTAAATAAAAAACAGATACAAGATAAAATTCTGAAAGTGAAAAACAGTAAAAGTATGTTTCGCCTAAATTTAAAATACTTTGTGAACAAATTTTGAGTGTATTCTGTGTTAAAACAGAACTCTGAAACTTTGGATGACTTCTCTTTCAAAAATTACAAAACAAAAAATCTTCTGGACAAGCAAGATGTCTAGAAGGAAAAAAAAGGGCAAAATTATTTTCATGTGTGACTAAATGCCCATTAAAAAAACCCCAAAAAACAAACCAAAAAACTTCTCTATGCCATATTTTGCCTAAAATTTCACATATTTGTGTGTGTTTATTTAAATGACTTAAGGCCATGGGTGATGTCTGCCAAAAAACCCCCAAAATTGTAATGGCTCAAATGTTTTCCTTATATCAGATAGCATATCAAACCATATTTATATCATTACTTAATTTGTACATCCAGAACTAAACACACATGCAAGCAAACATGCCAGCTGGAAAACCCATAATAAGAAAAACTGAAAGTTGATTACTTAGGATTAAAAAAAAAAAAAAAAAAAAAAAAAAAAAAAAAAAAAAAAAAAAAAAAAAAAAAAAAAAAAAAAAAAAAAAAAAAAAAAAAAAAAAAAAAAAAAAAAAAAAAAAAAAAAATCTGCAGATTAAAGTGCTCTCATGGGAAATTGTATTCAAGACTTCAAGACTGTATATATGTCCTAGCTAGTCTAGGCTACCCTGGGCTTATTCGTCTTACTAAAAATTATTCTGGAAATGAAAACCTTTTTAGAAGAGAGTTTAATTGAAACCTGTACCTAATCCTATAAAGTTTTAGTTTTGGCCAATTAGTTTATTCTGATTAAAACTTAATTAGTACAAAGAAACAAGTTGCAATAATTGTAGTCAGTCAGGTGTTAAACTGAGAAAGAAAAGAGGTGAAAAATAGGAACAAACATGTACTCACTTAGACCAAAATCAGAATGTTGAGAACCAAATTAATCAAGACACTGAAGGACATGAGGAGAAGAAATTATTTAATTGCATGTACACCACAGCTTGGAGCCTGGATAATAAACACAGGGAACAGGAATTGTTCATTTATGAGCATAAATTTGACCTAGTTGATATTTCTGAAACTTGGTATGAAGAATTAAAAATAAGTTGACATTACCTTTTAAATATGAATCTAGTGGACAAAAGTGAACAGAGAATGACAACCTATCTTATAGGAAAAAAAAAAAAAAAAAGAAGTTTTAATTGACTAATACCTAGCAATCAGTGCCTTTCTGCCCTGTAGTTGAAGAAAAGTTAAAAGTTGTTTAAAGGTCACTGGGTGATGGAACTGAAATACTTTGATTTCATAAACTAATTATAGAGGAAGTAAAGAAGTAAGACAAACCCCAAAATATTTCAAAAGTTTCAAAAAAGTTGGGTGAAGTTTTATCTGGAATGCAATGGATAACAGGAAGTCTTGTGGCACAGAAAAATCACCAAAGATCAGGAAAAATTCAAAGTACAGAAACATTTAGAAAGGAAAATGGGATGACTCTGATAAATGTCCTTTTGTCAGTTTAAAGTTAACCTAAGGCAAACAATAAAATGGCTAATATGAGATTTAATTAAAATAGAATTAAAGGAAGGTAATATAACTAATATCAAATAAAATTGGTTTATGAAAATAGACCTACAGTAATTTGATGTCTTTTTGTAAAGTATAAGAGAACATTGATGAAGATAATTTTTATAATCTAATATTTGAACTTCCAAGGATTCAATCTGATCTCAGAAACCTTTTTTTTTTTTTTTTTCAAGAAATAAGAGCACTATAAAGTCAACAAGTTATCTTCAATAGGCTAGGTCTCAAAATTAAGTGAAATTGAGACATCCCCTTAAAACAGGTGTGCTTTTGGGCAAGAACATCATCCTTGAATAGGTTTTCTTAATGTAGAACATTAAAAAAAGACTTTGGAACTTTTCAATTGACAATAAATGAACATAAATATGTTCATTTACATGTATTTAAATGTACATATATCTACAGATATGCTTTATACAATAAAATATAAAACTACTTAGAGAAATTAGGAACTTGAGCTATCATTAGAGAGCAGGAAGACTCAACTCTTAGAATGGGTGATTCTGAAATGCAGTGGTTCAAAGGGTCTTTTTTAGATGCCACTGACTGCAAAGGGAGCTGAGTCAATTGTCTTTGGCTAAACCAACACTTAGGAGTTAACTGAGATGAATCCTACTTTAAATGTCCTTAGAAAGAGCAGAAGTTTGTTAAGAGAAGGCTCATCAGCTTATTCAGCAGATGTATCAAGTCAAATGCTGAATATTGAGCAAACATGTAACCTTACCACCTTAACCAGTCTTGACAAGTCTCTGTATTTCTCCTCCAGCTGCTGGGGAAAACTGAGGTGATTAAACCTGGAAGTGTTTCATTTTGGTACTTGAAGCTAGATCAGATTACTTTAAGCTCTTTATACTAGGATTTTTGTTAATTCTTTTCGTTTATTTTCATCTGTAGAAGCATTCAACTGTTCAAAAAATTTACAGTGCTCTGTTATTTGTGCTTCCTTGCTATGAGCCTCCAGGTGAAAACAGTCAAGATTTCCATTTGTTTCTCTTACCCAAAATAAATCATGTAGTTTAAATGAATGTTGATTTCTTGAATCCATAATGTTTGTGCTTTTCAGAAGTCTTACTATGATGTTCCCACCTGATTTCAGAGCTCTTCTTGAGACTGTATCTGAATGCATACACCAGGCAGTGGAATGTGACATGAAATATCTGATATTGTGGTGTTCACATCTGTTATGTCCACCCAGCTTTAGCAGGCTTTAGCTCAGGTATAGAATGATCACATCAGTACAATTACTTTTTAATCTTCATGGGGCTCATTAGATGAGATCCTGATGATTGTCTCTCATTGTTTCACTGTTATACCCTGTGAATTGTAACATATTAACTGTCTTAAAATCTGTGTGTGGATAGAGCAGGGAATTAAGGTCAATCTGGAAACCTTCACAGCTCCTTTACTTCAACCCATGGACTGCAACAGCCTTTGGTACCAAAGGGATGCTACAAACTGCTCTAAGTGAAAGACCTCTCATACAAAAGAAGAGAACACACAACTTTGCCTTTTAGGCAAACCTTCTTTTATTCTCTGCATGGAGAACCTCTATCCTCATCAGCATATCTAAATTTAAATCCAAAAGTCTGTGAGGTGACTTTGATCTCAATGCCAGGCCCAAACCCATTAGAGGCACATTGTCAACCTCCTGATCTTGCTTCTCTCCAGTAGGAAAAACCAGCAGACCTTCACACTGACTCCCTTTTTCTTCTCTTTGGACTATGTAAATTACTTGGGAGACCTTTCATTTTCAGTCCAAACAAAAATTACTTCCACCCTCTGAGCCCTAAGAACTGTCTCATCTACTATATTTATATTTCTTTTTTATGATGGTCAAAGGTCAAAGGTATCCTTTGTGAAAACTGTTGCACAAAGAACATGTTCTGTGAGCAGAAGGTTGAGGGATGGTCAGCTGTATACGATTTTCTATCCCATAAATAGGTTTATGGATATTAGATGAGGGGTAATGTTGAAATGAAGTTTTGGTTTTTATTTTGGGTCTCATGATATCTGCTTCTCCTTTATTTTCTTCAGAATTATATGGAATATACTATCCCCTTTTTTCAATAGCTAATAAGAAAAAAGAAAATAAACTTGTGTCCTTATCATTGCATTGGCAGGATTTGGATTATCCCTCAGACTTCTGCATTTTCTATCAGATTTGATTGAAATAGTCCAGAGGCTTCAATGATATGCAATATGAACCCACCCAGTGTCACACAAGACAGCATGGCCATGAAAACAGCAGAACCTTAGAGAAAAGAAAAGAAAAGAAAAGAAAAGAAAAGAAAAGAAAGGCTAACACTTATCTTAAGGCTAGCACTTATCACTGCATGAGGAAAATCATTGGGCTAAGAACAAAACAGTAATTAGATATTCAGACAAAGGTTCACAATCCTTTATGCTCTTTTAACTCTTTTAGTGTCTGTTCCAAAATTTGTGCATATCAGCAGGAACCTTCCACAAACTTAAAAGGAGTTTGAAGAAGGCTTCTAACAAAAGGAAATGAAAGGCTTGGAAACTCAAACTGCAAAATGGAATGATGTTGACTGACTGCACATACTGAGTAAATACCCAGGATAACCCCATAATTTTCTTATTTTTCCTACTGTAGATTTTTTTTTCCCCTGGACCTAACAAGATGTTAAATCACCATACAGTGTTTTCTGATAGTAACTCAAAAAATGAGTAACAGCATAATTCAATAGAAAGATAATTAACATGTGGCTCTATTCAGTGATGAAGTGCCACTCCAATTCTCCAAGGCTGAGAGTCACTGCTGTAGATATTCTCTTTCTAGCACAAGTGACACTTTTTAGTTTCACCTGCAGGAATATTTTCTTGGAATTACTCAAGGCCTCACTTGCAAAAAACATCTGTTTGCCTCTGTACCAAAAGTATTGCTTCAGGGTCCTAGCACCTGAGAATCATTGATTAGGAGAAAAAAAAAATAAAGACAAAACAGCCTTGAATAGCTGATATTCTATTACAGGAGAAAAGAAGGGAAACAAGTCAGATATAAGAGGGGAGCTTATAGTAGGAAAAAAAACCACATAGCCGGTGAAAAGATTGAAATTTTAATATGAATCAAATTAAAGATGAATGGAAAGGATGAGTTTTATGAGTTTTGTCATCAGCTTCCAATGAAATGGAGACACCTGATCTGATAATAGTGTTTTAAAATGTCCTAATGGCTTATTAGAAGAAATTCTGCATATATTTCTAAAGCACTGATTTCCGAGTGTATGAATTGTAGCTATAAATATCCTCCTGAATGAGAAATTGCTAGTCTTTGTGATACAGTTCTGGTCCCTCTGTAGAGATGCACAGCTTCAGCTTCAGTCCATTAGGGCACTCTTGTTTAACAGCTTTGTCTTAATGAAGTTCAGATATTGTCCTTCTGGGCTGCTGTTTACAGAATTTTTGGGAGTGTGGTCAGAGCTTCCTCTCCAGAGTTAAACGTAAACTTCTGTTGGAGCGCCTCTAGAGCAATTTTGGACTCTTTCTATTGCCCCACTGCAGGCTCTCAGATGCCCATTCTGTGGGCAGGGAAGCATTGGCTGTTTTAGAGGCTGGTGTCTGCTCCTCTAACTGCTGGCTAAATATTTTTCAGTTTATAAGAATACTGCCAATATTACATGTAGAAGTAATACAGTGTCTGGTGGGTAAAGCACTGTGGATGTCTGGGTAGCAGATACCCATCCGACTACCTCCCTTGGTAAACATTAGGAAAATTAGCTTGTTTACTTTTAGTTCTTTCTTAAATAGCTAAATATGAATGGTCACAGGGTTAAACACTTCTGTGTTTTTCTCTGCTGTCTGCCCAAAGCTGTTCAATTCCCTCTAAAAGTGGGAAGTAAACAGGGAAAAGAAGAGGAGTAGTCTACTGACAGAGCAGTGTCAAAAATGAACTTGTTTCCATGAAGTTCAAGTACATTACAAAACAAAATTAAACAAAAAATAGAATCCAGCAAACAAGAAGGTTTTTCTGTTTGTTTGCTACAAGAAGTTTAACATTATTACTGCAATAGTTTTTTTAAAAGGATATTTTGCATTTTCACTCCAAATTTCTCTCAGTGTCACAAGCTGTAATTAGTGCTAATCATCCTCTACTCCTGGTAAAATAACTGATCAGAATTCCATTACCTTTCCAGCCAAAAAGGTTTTCTGCTTGCCAGCTTCTTTATACTAATGCTTTAAGCCCTGTAAATGGAATGGAAGCCACATAAATAAAGTGGAAAACAGAAGAGAGCACTTCTGGAAATTAAGGGTGGTTTGAAGCAGTTCTATAGATGTGGGGGTAGGTCTCCATGGGCAGAACCCCTACTCTAAATTTAAAAGACATAAACCACCACAGGAAAAGGATCTGTGTAAACACATTAACACACTGCATTAACCAAGATAATATATAATTTTCTAGGATCAAGCCACTGCAGTGGAAGCTTAAGGGTCAGATTTGGCTCGGAGTCAATCAGCTACTCTGCAAGACTTTACCCAGTAAGCCATGGAGCCATAGTCTTTTGTGTTTTTTCTTGTTTTTCATGAGACTATGCAGGATAAATATGAAAAACGAACAATATATTTGAGGGGAAAACATGTAGATCCTGGTAGAGAGCTGCACGACTTTTCAAGGATGTTTTAACTCCCATTAAGCATCCATTTAGAGTGGTATGTTGCCCTCTAATAGATAGTTCTTCCAGGAAAGCATAACTTTTTAAACTGGTTTTGCGTGTCTGTCTGGCAGTTCAGTTTAATACAAATTGCAGCAATTCTTAAGGCCATTAAAATGTCTGCTGATCATCACAACTGAGTGCTGTATCTTAGTTTGAATCCTCCCATTTTCTTTAACTTCCTTTATAGCCTTTTGATTTCTAGAAAATGCCACTGATCTAAAGTAAATAAAACAAGTGGAGAAGTAAAAGTACACTTCTGCAATGGTTCTTGTTTCAAATTTACCTGAAACATTTCTCCTGTTTGCATCTCTTAGGGCAATTCCCCAAACTGAGCTGAAAACATGTCTGAATAGAAGCTGCTAGATTTTGACCATGGCAGTTCTTTCATCTAATTCACTTTACAGATTCTCACATTCTAAACAGTTTGAAAAATTTCTTAGATAAATAATTTCTATTTTAAATTCCTCCTGAGATCAAATATTAACAGCTGCAGAATCCTGAACATCAAAATCTACATTGTCACCTCTGTGCCCTTCCATAAATTTATAATTTATAAATTTATCATTTATAAATCCCCACTTAAAACTCTACCTGCCTAAAAATCACTGCCATCTAGTATTGTTTAGGGATCAATAGGGCTGTGGTGGTTTGAGGAGTTATTGCTTGTCATCTGAGTCTAGTAACTGCCCATATATTCTTAGCCTGCTCCAAATAGGAGATGAGTTAAAATAACATCCTTAGGAGAAGAAAAAAAAATTAAATGACATTACCTAGAAATTTGAAGGGCAATTTTTAGGTACTTATCAGAAATATCCATGTTATATTTCATATGGCAACACGAACTGCTGGTACTAGCATACCTATATTGGATTGCTAAATCTGGTAGTATTTACAACCACTTAAAAAAGCAAAGAATTTAAATTAAGCAAATCCTTTTTCCTATTCTAATGTATTATCCTCTCTGTGGACCTCATTTGATGCCTTATTTACTTGTCTGATATAATTGAAATCTTAATTTAAGAATTTTAACAGAGCGAGGACTGTTTTTGTGTTTGCTGCTTCATTTGATAATTATGTTTCAAATGATTTGCAAGGAAAAGAAATTTCCAAGTAATTCACAATTAATAGGGAATACAAAAACAGAAAAAACACTATTTACGATTCAAAAAGAGAGCTGACCACAGAAACTAAATAGCAATAACAGTGGATCAGAGATTGCATGATGAAGGATTGAAAAAGTAAAACTTTACACAAAGCTAGGAATTTACTTTTTTGCTAAAGTCTGAAGGAAGATAAAGACTTAATTGTTTTATTTCATTACAGCTTGACTTTGAAGCGTCCATGGGGCTATGGAAAAAGTAAATGAAGTTCTAACAGATGTGAAATGAATTTTCTGTAGTAGAGGTAAGGAAGGGCTAGTGTTGTTATACAAGTCATTTATGTGATCTTCCCAGGAATATTGAATTCCACCTTGGTGACTTTTACCCAGAAAAAAACCCACTTGGACTCAGAAAGAGGATCACCAGTGCAATAGATAGACTGTTCAATTAAGGAGAAAGTTATTTTTGAGATCAGAGAGGAGACTTCTGGAGGAAATACAGAACTTAATGGGCATCACTAAATGTTCTGTAGCTTTACTTATTATTTCTGGAATTGAAATTTAAAATGTCAAATCTATCCTGGGTGTTCAACAGTCAGGTAGGTACTTTCAGCTCACAGAAACTCTTAAATCTACATCAAGATTCTCTGATGGAGACTAGCAAGCTGATGGTTCTCCAGCAGACGCTACCCAAAAATACCTCTCCTTTAATCTGGATTGTAGCTTCTCCAAAATATAATGCAGCACAGCCAAATATTATGGAGTAGCTTAAGAAACCATTAAGAAAACTTAAAATATTCACTATCTGGATAAAGAGATGCATGAGTAAACTAGGTATTTTTTTCCCACAGAAGGTACTTAAATTACATCAGTGCAAAATCAGGAAAGAGGCATTTTGAGGCCTTGTGCACCCTCTTTGTATGCAGTATTGCAAATACAGACTAAAGGGAAAGTGCTGCATCTGATCTTGTTGTGTAAGGGAAGCCAGGGCCTTTGTCATAGACTGGTTTTCTTTGTAACTGTGTGCAACAGAAAACTCAATGCAAGGAAAAGCCTCAGAAGTACATTCTGAGGTGCAGGGCTCCTTTTCCTCACAGCTGTGACAGTGTTAATAGCCATGTAGCTAATTCTTTCATGGACTGCCACGGCACAGACCCCACCTTCACACTTGCCTGTTTCTTCTTTTGTCTTTTTTTAATTAATAACCATCAAATTGTGTCCGGTTGGTTCTTCCCTCTCTTTGCCATTCTCACAACACCCACACTCACTCAGTCAGCAAGGGGGAGGGAAAACAGAAAGGCAGGATGGAGAGTGGGGGGGAGATGCCAGCTTGAAATTAACAGAGACAATTGCAGTTGACATAATGATACCACATAATCCTAGCAATTAAGTCACAGAGCAGCACAACAAGTTCACACTCAGTGCTCGGGGCACTGCTTCCCCCTTCCCCTTCCCGCCGTACGCTGCGTGCAGGAAACAAGGGACGACAGAAGGCACCGCTCTCTTTAAGGAGCCTGTTCTTAAAGACTTTAGCCATCCTGGCTGTCATGCATGGATGTGGTAGCTGGATGCAGCCATCATCCATTCGGGCCACTGGCTGACAGCAGATGACTTTGCACAGGAGTGGCACTTGGATTTACCCCGGGGGGGCCGGGCGGGGGCTGAGGCTGCACACAGCTGTGCCATCTGTTCCAATAATACCACATTACTCTCTAAACTCAGTAATGAAGGCTCTTGAGTAATCTTTCATCAGAATGACTTCACAGCATTAAAAATGCATTTCAATACATAGCTTGTTTAAATATTTAACCCTCTTTGGCTTCGAGAGATTGATTCAGATCTGTGGTGTTTATATGTGTAAGAAACGTTGATTTTCATATGTAGACCTGCATTAATTCATGAAGACATGAGTATGCAGAGAGTGATATGTGATAAACAAACTCTCAAACTTTAGAATGTGAGTGGGGACAATTGATCTCCTGGCTTTGATTTTCCTCAGTGAGAACTTTTCCTGTAGAAGAGTTTCACGTTGGACTACATAAGATAAACACATGGACTAATATCCAATTATCTTGAATGGGAGTTGTATCAGTCTCATTTACCTGTACCCTCTTTTTGTATCATTCTTTGTCTCTTGCCCTGATTTTCAGCCTGTCTGGCATTGTCATTTGAAGCAGTGTAGTTTTATTAATACTTAGTTTTCTATCTTTTTTTTTT
>VZRH01004693.1:1446477-1468897 GCA_013397555.1 Urocynchramus pylzowi | reverse complement strand
TGGGGACCCCCTTTTTTTTTTTTTTTTTGTTTCTCTCTGTGTCAGCACTCCCTCAACAGCTTGTGAACCTGAGACTCAGTTTTGTGCACAACTAATAGGTAAGATATTTACAACTATTAAGATCCAATATGTTCCATGAAAATAATGCTTAAAAATACCCCAAAACAAACACCTTATTAACTCATATGATCATCTGAGGAGTAAGATCATGACATCTATCCTTAATAGTCCCACTAGAACACACATGGAAAAGAGGAAATATGAGGCTTTTTCCCAAAATCCAAATAGTTTTCTTGCAACCCAAGCAATAAACCCCAGAAAGAGGAAATACTGCAATGGATGTTTTTACTCTACAAGACTTCATAAAGTTCAGCCATCTGACATAAAGCCATGTTATTTATGCTGCCCACGATTCTCCTGTATCGACTGACACAAGATTCAAGACCAGATCTTGGCACGCTTCCCTCAGAGATCAGGAAACAGGAGTGTGGTTGGTGCTCACGTAACTGTGTAAAGGGAGAGGAGAAAGTTATCTGAGCTGTCATCTTTCTTTAGCCTGCTTGGGATCAGACCCATTATAGCAATTTTTAGTCTTTATGTAGCACTTTTCACTCTTAGATTTCACAGCACTTTTCAAGCAAATAGAAGAATCTTTGACAAAACCACATTCCCATCAGCATTGAACAGTTCACTCAAAAATTAAACACTTTACAAAATTGGGTCAGATTCAATATAATATTGTTCAGAAGAAAAATGGGATAAAAGCTCTCACAATTCAACACACTACATTTTGACATTGTTTGAAATAAGCAATTTCTTTCTTTTTTTGATCTTTCTTCTGAAATTGCTTTCCATTTCTGTGTTTTAGTATTACATAACACACCATACAATACCATTCCATAACATCCCACATCACAATACAAATGATGAAATGTCAATTGAAATGTTTCAAATGTGTTGTAATGATACAAACCAGATTTTTTTCTTGATGAGAAATTAACAATTTCAGTTCTCCTCTCAAACCATATACAGCTGAAATTGGCAATTCTGTCAGCTTTCATTAAGTTGTAATTACATCTTCTGTATAACCAGAGCAAGTGTACTTATTCTTGTTTTACAAATGAGAAATTTGAGTCATGAAGAAGAAAAGAACTAAAGCTCAGAAAATAAATGCTGACAGATCTGGAGGTAGAAATTGTAGTTCTGAATAGAGCTGAACATCCAGAGGTTATCTTTGCAGATAGACCTTTTTTTTTTTTTTTTTTCCCAAATTTCTAGTATTTTTCTTTCTACCCATAGAAATATAATCAGGATTTATTAATTTATCTATATACTTTTTATTCAATACCTCACTAAATGGATGAAATCCAGAACCTCCAGCTGCCAAAAGTTTGAAATATGGATCTAATATGTCAAAGAATGAAAGTCTGGAACAAAGCAGGTTTGCACAAAAGAAACTAAGAGAACTACAAGGTTTTGCAGTTGATGTATGAGCACTTTTAAGTGAAATCAAATCTAATCTGAAAATTTCCCGCTATATTCCTAAGTCTTAGTACTTTGTTTCTTGTAGGATTTAAAATCATACTTCTCTATCTTGTGGTAAGAATTAAGATTATCAACTGAAAAACAGACTAGGAGATGATTTGAGGGTGACCTAGCAATTGCAACACCAAAATTCTGGCATACAGTGATCTGATATTATAAGCTTATCACATTTCACTAAAACTTCAGAAAAGAACCTGGAAGTCTTGGTAGGTGACAGGTTGGTCATGAGTCAGGGATGTGGCCCTATAGCCAAGAGGGTCAATGGGCTGATGGGGATCTCTTTTATGAGGAGAGACTGCAGGAGCTGGGCCTGTTCAGTCAGGAGAAGGGACATTTGATAGGGGACCTCACCTGTGCATTTAAATGTCTCAAAGGAGGGTGCTAAGGGGATAGTGCCAAGCTTTTCCATGGTGCTCAGTGAGAAGACGAGGAGCAGTGGCCATAGAATTACACACGAGAAGTTCAACCTCATCATGAGGAAGAACTTTGCTGGAGTGAGGGTGGCAGAGCACTGGAACAGCTGCCCAGGGAGGTCATGGAGTCTCCCTCTCTGGAGACATTCCAGCCTCACTGGATGTGCTCCTGTGTCGCTCTGGGTAACCCTACCTTCACAGGGAGTTGGACTGAGTGATTTCCAGAGATCCCTTCTGACTGTAGCAGTTCTGTGTTTCTGTGAAAATCCAGGAGAGTAACCCAAGAACAATAAAAAGGGGTCCTCAACATTCCAGAAGTGTAACCAAGAAGACATCTGCTTAAATATTGAAGAAATTTTTGAGCTGATATGTTAATAAAAGGGTTCAGATTTTCATCAGTAAACTGTATTGCCATCATTTCACTAAGGCTTCCTTGTTTTGTTATTTCATTATTGTAAAAAATCAAGACATTTATAATGATGTTTTTAGAAAAAAATTTAGATTTTGTCTTTTAAAAACCTATGCAAAAATTATATTTGAAAATGTCTCTTTCAAATGTTTTTCTTAAAAATGTTGAATAGGTGGATTAAAAGCTTCATTTACTTCAATTAAAAATAAGATTTTAACATTTCACTTTGTCAAAACTTTCAAGCAAAAGCTATACTGGGCTGAACAAATACATTTTCATTCTTCCACAAATTTTGTGTAAATATTACTAAACAAAAACCATTAATTTCATTCTTTTTTTTTTAATTTTCATTCTGTCTTTCTAGTCTTGCGTGTGCCCTAAAATTTCTAAACTAAGGAGGAACAAATTCATCACTCCTTTAATTTTAAATTATACATAGCACATACTCTTTAAGCATGTTTCGGTAATATGAATCTATGGTGAATGCATGCAGAGAAGTTTATATTAATGTTTTATTGCATATCTATGACATGTAGACTATGTTTACTCTTTGCAGAGTCAGTGTGATTGTTCAGATGTTAATCTGATGTTGCTCTTTGTCCTGCAGATATGTAGATGCAATTTATAGTGTGGCTTGCTCACACAAGCAGTGTGGAAAAGACCTCTGAGAGGTTATGGAGAAGACCCTCAGTATGCATAATTTCTGGTGAATATACTACATCTTTATGGATGTAAATCTGAGGTGTGAGGGGACAGATTTAATTTTGAATTCTGTGTATTTGAGTAAAGGATTTTCCAGCAATTATTTTTTGATCATCTGCATGTGCTGTGTAAAGAATGTTGGCAGGGTATTGCTTTAGACCTACATTTTCATTGCAACAAAAAGGAAAAGGAAAAAAAAAAAAGAAAAGAGATTTTGTCCTTTAGGTGACAATAGGCTCCCTGTGTTAGAAAGAAGCATTAAATCTGTCCATTTTAAAACCTGTCTTTACACATGATGCAGGTGATATTTACAGTCTAGAGAGTGGTGACATTTATGGAAGAAAGACGGCTTAACCACAGATCAAACCCTTATGTTGGAAGACATTCTTCCACCCTGAGTTCCCTACAGATTGTATCCAGACTGCCTAAATTCAATTTCAATGCCAGTCCTCTTCTGTACAACAGGTATACAGTCTTGAAAACAGGCGTAGCCTTTTGAACACTGAGAAGATAAGTGGTGTTCATAGGGAAGACTTAATTCACCCTGTGGTTCAGACACTCCCAGGCCTTCAGCATCTTTCTATGCAGCATTCAGAAACCTGGATATTCCTGCTCTCTTTTCCATTAGCCAATGGAAAGAAGTGAATATCTCAGCCAGGAGTTTTGAATTACTTGTATGATGTTGACATTTGGAGGCTTGCACAAGTCTGAACAGGCAAGTAATATTCCTTCTTCTTAATCATAATTTATCTTGCAGATTCACTGATGAAGATAAGATTATTTTTCCTGTCAAAATGTCCATACAAAGTAAACTAGACCCAGATATATTAAGCCTGTATTTACTTCTAACACATGGACTAGGAGTACAATTGAAATTTCATTTTTTGGATCTCTCTCCTTTTTCCTCTTTTCTTCTGCTCAGCCCCTGGAATCAGATTTGATTCAGCAGGGTGGCTTAATTCCTGAGGTTTCTTGCAATGCTACCCCTATTGTCTCTAACTTGTAAGAGCTGAGTAATACAAAGAATTAGAACACAAGAATTTCAGTAGTTGAGCTCTCTGAAGTCTGAAAACTCACACTGTACCATGTCTCTGAGTCTGTTTACCACTGGATATTAAGGTTTTTTACGAGATGGCCCTTGCTTTCTCAATTATTCTTGCATGGTTGTGCTGCTACTCAGGGGTGTGAGACAGTCTGCCTGTGCAATTTATCAAAGCCAAGGGGTGAGCTGTGGTAGGACTTCCCTCACTGAACATTGTTTTGAGGCAAGAAATGTCTCATCACAGAAATGACACAACTGAGAGAGTCCTCAATTTAAAAGAAGAGAATTGGATCAACCTGTGGCATTCTTTAAAACACATCCAAAATGGTGTAAAGGAGGAGATGAAGCTCTATGTTTTTTTCACTAAGGCAATTCCTCATCATTGTCCCTTTATTTTATCATCTTTTCTTAGCTATATGGTCTTCTTAAAGAGACTTGTAGCATAAATATCACAAACTGAAAGTCAAGTAAGCAGGACAAGCTAAGGGACTTTCAGTTGTTAGAGAAGAAAATAGTAACACCCATAAAGCCATTCATCCATGTTTAAATTAATTTCTAAATTAAATAATTTTCTGGAGACATCCAATCAGCTCCACTGACCATAGGTGGGAATAGTCTTCTCTTTGCTTATGCTAAGTATATATAACTTTGATGACTAAATTTAGGTGAGATGAAACATGCCTTCAAAAAACTCCATGATAATTCTATAAACCATATCCTTTTATGCTCCCTCTCTCCCCTGCTGATTTTTTTCTTCACTTGTCACTTCTCATTTCGATGTCAGGTATCTAAACTTAGACAGTAAGGTCTTTGAAGCAGAAACCAGGCCTGAATATTTATCTCAATACTAAATAACCAACTTAATCTACTATTAGGACAGGCAGCTGTAGAGTGCTTAAGATTCTATAAAGAAGTTAAATATATAGTATTAGATTTTTATCAGAAAATCAGAAAAAAAAAAAAATCCAGTAGTTAGTAGATTGTACTGAGGGTTTTTTGTTACACTGAGTAGTGTTTCAATTGTGTTTTTTTTTTTTTTTTTTCTTTATAAAACCATAGTTTGTAAATATAACAGTATTAAGCAATAAAGGATTCCTGATTCTAACAGCTAACCAAAACACCCCACTACAACTGAATGAAGCCAGTAAACATGGAACCATTGGGAAAAATGGATGGGTCAACACAACACAATGAAAATGAGTAAAACCCAAGTGGTTTGCAATATTATAACTAAATTGTCATTATTGTTAAAAATTTTGGCACAAGAATTTTTTTTTTTCCATAATAATTACATCTGAACTAATAATTATAAGAGTGATGAGTTTTCAATTACACTAGCAATAAATTCTTGGGTTTAAAAGAGATGGATATAAAGAAGGTATGACCTTTTTTCAGTATTCAGGTTTTTTTTAAGTTAACTGAAAATGTTGCTATAGACATGTTCTGGTTTGAAAGCAAAACCAGTGAGAGGCTCCAAGTCAGAAATAGAATTTATTAGGAAAAGGGAAAAGAAAACCAAAATACATGCAATAATACAAAAGAAAAAAAACAAACAAAAAACCAAAAAAAACCCAAAAAAACCACTGACAAAGTCAGAATAACTGACATCCTGTTGGTCAGGGTGTTGCTAGTAATCCAATTGGGTTTGAGGTTGCAGTCCTCCTGAAGTGGCAGAGGTGGTTTTGTTGAAACAGTGATCCTGTACAAATGGGTATAGTCTTTCTCTGAAGATCCAGTGGAAAAGACAGCTGCTCCTCTGGGACCCACTGGAAGAAACTGAATTGTCTGGAAGTCTCAGATTATATCCAGTTAGGAATGCTTGGCTCCTCCCTCTGGGCAGAGCATCTCACAATGGGATACTGTAATTTTTATCAGTCATGCAGTGATACTCAATGGCCCATTAACAGCAGATGTCTCCCTGGAGGGAGGATTGGTTTCTGGAAGAGACAAAGAAAACTGCCCAATTAACAGAAGATAATTGCCACACCTTTAACAGATGGCAAATAGAATACACACACTGCCTTACAATCTAGGACAAGACAAAACTCTGATTTCAACATAGCGAATCACTGGAGTATTTACCTGCAAAATCTGAGAAAATTCAGTAAATAACATCCAAAGTATTGAAACTTGACATAATTGGACAGTCTTACAGTGTACTTAGTTCCCCTACTTAATAATGATAATAATAGGAACAGTAATAGTTATAATAATAATAATAATAATAATAATAATAATAATAATAATAATAATAATAATAATAATAAAGATTTATAAAAGACCTGTAAAGACCTGTCCTTGGTTCAGGTAACATCTGAACATGAATCTAAATGTTTGATTTTTATCCATCAGACACCTTTATGTCAACATTTTATACCCAGAAAATACCTTCAGGACATAGACTCTGTTTAAGAGCAAACAAAGAAACAACTGTACATTCCTAAAGAAAAGGTTATGTCATTTTTCTCTCTCAATACTGGACTTTTAAATAATAAAATTGTTATTGCTCTGAAAACAGTATTTCTATTCAGGCAAAGAACATTCCCCACAATCCTCCAAATCCATCTCCACATACCATAAACTGGACCAGGCAATGTATTTTATATCACACCAGGCAACATATTTTAGGAGGAGAGTCTAGGATGATTAGCTCAACAGTAGCCACCATGGTTTTACATGCCAACATTTAGGTGAAAGGAACTCTAACTGAAATAGAGTCCTCTCCTGGATTCTCAGTTGAAATTAAGGGGCAAAGAAAACTGCTTCATCTATAAACAGGCCCAGATAATGGTATCAACTCCAGAGACCAGGAAGAATATTTCCACCAGGGCATAGAAAGGTTGTGATCTTCCGAGA
The DNA here is from genome assembly GCA_013397555.1 of Urocynchramus pylzowi. NCBI lineage: Eukaryota > Metazoa > Chordata > Aves > Passeriformes > Fringillidae > Urocynchramus > Urocynchramus pylzowi. Next base: position 1,461,930 of record VZRH01004693.1, on the reverse strand, counting down.
GGTTTGGATTCCAGTTGTATCTCATGTAAAGTACATAAATTTTGCTCCTTACAGGAAAAAAAAGTACATGTTTTTTTTCCACCACAAATGTGCTTCTATTTTGTCTTTCAAGCATCCTCCTGGCATTTCTTCCTTCCAGGGAACACTAACATAGAGTTAGAGAGGTATTTTGGTAAGGTTCAGAAAGCCCATAACAAGCACACAATTTGACCTCTTAATCACAAGACAACAAATTTTACCAAGCAGTCCTTGCATGAGGCCTTATCCTGGAATGTGCTAGTGGCAGTCTCTTAGAAAGACACCCAGGTCACATTGTCACCAGTATTCCCTGAGGCTCCTCAGTGATTTTCACATATCTGGCCCCCATCAGTAGGGGCTTTGGAAAATTATCAGAGTGCTTTCAAACCTAGATGCTTGCAGTGTGATTATAGGTTCCAACAACAGTGATGCAGACAGCAAGCAAGGGGAGCAGAGCCACCCGTATTGTCTGAAGGTCTCACAATAGGAATATTCTTACAGAGTCTCTTCGTTGAAGAACAAGAGATATAATTTAGGATGTAGAACTGCCAGGAAGGTAAATGGCTAAAAACTAATTGGTTTTCCCATTACAGAGAACACCCATGATTGTACCAGTGTCAGTCTCTCTCAGAAAACATTCTAGACAAACATTCTTTATTATGTGCAGCAATAATAATGGTAATGATACATTTTGTCTGTGCAATGACATCCATCCTGATGAACCAAAGTGCTTTCAAATTTTGGTGATCTGTTTCTTTCAATGACTGACCTAGACCCTAGATATTTAGATAGTAAATTGTGATCTTAACATGCAAAGAATTGAGAAAAACATCCTTAACTTTGCTTACTTTTACCCAAAAACTTGTCAAGTAGTATTTGTTTGTCTTCTTCTGTCAAATATTTGCCCTGGGAAACAAGGATACTTAAAAATAATTTAACATCCAAATCACCTAGGATTGGAGAATAGACAGTTTGTTCAGTGCCACCTTGATTCAGCTTTTAGTTTTAGTACAGTATGAATATTTTAATTACTATTGTCAGTGGTTATTCACAGCTTTGCTACTGGGATATACAATGATCATTGTTATTAATTTGGCAATGAATATTGCTCTTATTCAACTTAGTGTTTTAATTCTTGTTTCTGCAGTGTGAATGTTAAAATTAAAATTTTAATAAAACTAATGGCAACATGAAATATAATGATAATAATAATGATGTTCTATGGAGGAACATAGTTCATTACAGAATCCTAATGCATTCTCTTTCAATAAGAGTTTCTAGCAATCTAAGAAATAAGCACGCTCTCAACTTATGATAAAGAAATAACCAGATTTGTACAGTAACATAATATGTTTTCAAATGCCAGTGACAAACTCCCCTTAATTTCAACAATGCAACACTTTTCTATAATAATAGAAATTATCAATTATATTTGGAAAAGAAAAGGAACTAAAATTAAATTTATAAGCAAGGTGGTATATACTTTCTGTAGGTGAACAAAGCTAGTCAATTATGTGTTTCACCTCTTCTACTCAGCTTTGTAAATACTAGATGTTGAGTCCAAGTTGATCATACAAGCTCCCTCTATTTGTCATGGAAACATCCCCTCCTAAGAAAATTCTTTGTTAGCTGAAGCATCTCTGAAGGCTTCTTCCTCTACTGATGGGCTTCTTCTCTACTGAGAGCCTAAATATACACACCACAGTTCTGCAGAAGACAAGTTATGAGTCTTGAAACTCTTATCCTGAGTGATTATGTGCTTTCAAAGGGATTTAGCATGTCTGTCTGTATAATTCTCATTTTTTATCTGAGTTTTGGTTTTCTATTTAGAGGCAAATTAATACAAAAGGTTATGTGTTACTGTTGCACCTGAGGGGTCTGAAATAATTTATAGGATTGAGGCAAAGGAATGAAGGGGTTTTGGCTAAAGTCAATAAAGTTATAAAGTAAGAGTCTTCTAGGTATGATTGCCATCTGAAATATCCTTCTCCTATACCACCTTGGTCCTTATTTTTTCCATTAAAGTACTGCACCAGCCCACATCTGAGAGTAGAAAGGACCAGAAAATCTGGCAGTGTGACAGTTCAAGGGATGAGGACATTTCAGATGTTGTAACATTTGATCTCAGAAGATGTGTTCAAGGCAAGGACCCCTCTAAGATGGATTTTCTAGGTGCACATTGGTAGACAGACAAGGCGAAACTGAACAGAAATTGTTGAGAGATTATTCGGTCTCTCAGGGTGTCTTGATCCACAGAATTTCATCCCTCTGTGTCAAGATGCAAACCTGTTTCCATTTGATACTGCAATCTTCATTCCAAATTAATTTGGTTAATAACTATACATAATTTTCTTAAGGAGCAGCTGTACCTCAGTTTGGAGGTTTGAAGTAAAGTGCAGGTTTGAACCTACCATACCAGGAGCACCAAGCAACATGAGCTAACACATACCAGCACTCAGTCTCCTGTTTCTCTTATTCCATGTGCTTAAGCTTAAAGGTTTTTAGGGTCACAATAGAAATCACTTTTCCCAGATAGTCCAGAAGTCTGTACTTGAAATGGAAGCTGACTTTTGCCCTAGGTGTCATTTCAGCCTCAGCCCTTCTACAATGCATTAGAGGAAAATAGGCAGGGAGAAAGACACAGGCTGCAAAATGGGCAAAGGAGAAGGTAAACTTACTTTTTTCTGTCTTCAAAGTTTCCAGAATTTGAAAGGCTTTGTCAAGAAATGTAGTTGATTTATATCTATACTAGCTGGGTTTAAGAAAAAAAATTGATAATTTTTTTTCCATTTTTTATTCTCCTGCCCCTCCCCCCAAAAAATTATAAGATATAATAAAATAATTTCATTTGACAATTTTTTTTTTTTTTTTTGCTATCATTCCTGGATTTTAAATTTGGGTTAAATAACTTATTGATTCAAGTTGTGTCTTAAATGTGAAATGTAGAATTTAGGTAAGTTAAATGCAGCGAAGCCTCCAAAACATTCCTGACAGAGTTTTGAATGGAATTAACAAGTGCATGAACAAATTACATCTTATTATTCAGCAGATGAATTTTTGCAAGGTTGAATTTTCAGTTATCAAGGTTATCCATCTTTCTGTCTTGACTATTTTTGAGGGAGATACAGAGCTGCTATTCTCCAGGGATTAAAACTTTTCTGATGAAAGAGACATCACCTCTAAACTCAAGCAACATGAGAATGTCACGATCTCAGGTTATCTCAATGCACAGATGAGTCTGAGATTACAAAAGAGAATATGTTTAGGAAAACCTCATTTTATGGTTGTACATGACCACAAGGAATAAACCAATTCTGTCTCAAACTCACAACTCAATTTGGGAAGAAAATATGAGCTAAAAGAAAGAAAAAACAAATGAGAAACATTCTACTTGATGATTTGAAGGCATAGCATTTCATCACATCCTGCAGGAAGGATTCTTCAACTTTGACAATCAATACACTGACCTTCTATGGCAGATAACTTAAAACCAGGTGCCTAAAGTTTTGAGAACTCCAGATTAATTTGGGGGCTCCCAGACACAGTTATCCTATGGAAAGTTTTGACAAACTGAAAAGCTATCCTGAACTGTCAGTGAGAAACAATTGCAGTATCCTACACTTAATTTAGTTTTCTCTAATGTTTGTGTGTTATGAATTACAAAGAAGAAATTGAATAGGGTGATGCTACAGTAATTTTATGCAGTTATCATTAAAGAATGTAGCTGGTATGACTAGACAAGCTGAACCATGGATTTTCTGAAAAGAGGGGAGACAAACCAAGACTTTGGATTATAGTCTAAGAATCAAACAAATAGCTCAAGTTATAGCATTTGCAGATCCTCTGAGTTCTGTAGGTGGCAGCTTCCTTGGATTTCCTTGATCATTATCTTTACTTGGTGAAGTTTAAAATCCAGATGATGTGAGTTTCACTAAGTTATGAGTAGACTAGAAAGTTCACCTTTGAGTGGACACTAATAGTATGAAGTGACTATAGCTCCAAAATAATTTTGTCGTCTCATACCCATGTTCCTTGCTCCTGGGAACACTATTTGTGATCATAGTCAACAAAACAGAAATACAGGTAGTTAAAGTCTGCTGAAGAGAGATGTTCCCATGAAAAAATGCTCTAGAATTAGGTGATTTCAGAGAACGGTTACCCAACATATTGAGAGCTAAGACAAAAATTTTAAATATTCTCTAGAAACTGGAAATAATCCAGACCAGCTTTGCTCTGAATCTTCTCATAAACATGCAGTAACATAGAGAACTTTAAAAAAATAACGTCCTCTACAAAATCAATTTGTTCAGAAAGATCCAGAATTGCTTACGACGTGGCTAAATAAAAAGAACAAAATTTGATAAATATGGTGAGGAGACAGGGCTACACCTTGGGGGAGGGTGTTAAGAGAATAAACTCTTGCATTTTTGGTGCAGGACTTCTGCACAACATAAGCCAACTTGAGAAAATAATCTTAGCCTTTCCTATGAAAGAGGATTTAAATGCATACCAATTTTGCCTAGATTAATTTTTATGCTTATAACTTACGTGCTTAGAAAAATTCAGTCATTCAAATGCCTTTAAAAAGAGGCATTTGAGGGAAAGTTTATAGTTTAGCATGGTGTTCTTAAGTTCTTTTTCTTTCAGTCTCTGTTAAAAAAGCTTAGATGACTTATTTTGATTAGACATCGCCAGATAGATCTTGTTCAGACTTGACTAAACAAAGTCATCAGTCTACAGCATTAAACACGGATGGAGGGCAGAGTAACAACGTGTCTCTATTAAACACTTAAATGCAAACTCTGAACTTTATGTTGGTTGAAAAAGTCAGCTTGGTGAACAACATAGAAACAGATATCCCCTAACTGGTAAAACATGTTCATGAAAAATGCAGTGCAGGTTCCAGCACATAGGTCATTCTTACATATTAATCTGTTTATACATATTTAGGTTCTTAGATATGAGGGTCATGAGGATGGGATATGATCTTACCAAGCTACACTTATAAGACTATTCCTCCTCCTAGATGATAAGCCCACTTACTGGTCAGAAATGCGCCTTTATTTCTGCAATAAATTTATAATATTTTTACCTGTATTTAGACAAAATAATATCTTTTGAGGAGCTGTAGTGAGTGTAGAAATGTGAGCGTGTGAAAAGACAAAGTAAGTATGGAAAGATCCTGTGTGTTGGCATAGGAGAGGGACAGGTAGTTTTGTATGTCCCAGGAGGTCTGTGATGAGTTTATGAGTAAAACCTGAGGGGGTATGACAGTTTGCTCATGCACAAACCCTACTTTTTATCTGTGTTAGCCTGTGAGCACAAGAGAGAGGGAGGGTGCACTCCAGAGAAAAAGGAAGAAGCAGTGCATGTGGCAGAATATACTTGTATACGTGTGTGCAGAGGCACAAACTTTGCCCTAGGCAAGTTCAGCTCTTAGCTGGAAACTTGAGAAATTGACTTTACTGGGATTTGAAAGAGATCTCAGGTGAACTAAATTTGTCTGCTTTCTTTTCCCACTAGTGCAGCCAAAATGGATTCTCAGTCTAATAAGGTTTGACAAGACCTGGCATTGGAGGCAGGTGCCAAGGATTCCAACTAGTCAAAAGCGTTAGAGACACCATGGGCACTAGAGGACAGAGGTGTTGCCATGGGAACAGAACGAAAGATGCTCCATGGTGGCTGGTTAGGAGGTTTGTTTAAGAGGGAGCCAAGCAGCTGCAGCCTTGCTATCACCCTATGCTTGAACAACAGTAGGTAAAGTCCATCCTCCTCATTCTCTGCCAGGAAGTGAGGAATTTAATTCTTCCTCCTTACGTGAACAATGTTGAGATTGCTCACATCCCTGCAGACTCCCATATGGTTTGTGCTGCAAAAGAAGGTGGTTTGGTATTTAATGCTGCAAATGCCTGTTCTGCAATGGATGATTGAGGACATGGAAGATATTTTTTTTAAAGAATTAGAGGACATCATATTTAGTTACAAAGCTATGAATCTCCCTTTCTCTCTCTTCCTCTTCCTCACTCCTTAAAAAATATGCAGCCCCTTCCAAGGAACCAGAGAAAGAAAAACTTATTATGAAATCAAGGTCTGCTTCAAGAGGAATTTATGAAAATATTGTCCCTTCCAGGGGGCACATACAGGAGTGTTATGGGTTGATCCTGGCACAATGCCAGTGCCCCCATGGAAGTATATTTTTTCAGAATGGCTGCTGTGAGATGTAACCCAAAACAGAGCAAAGCAGGCCCCAGCTTAGGAATGAAGGGAAAAAAACTTTATTAACTTATAACAAAATGAAAAGAAAGAAAAAATATACACACACACAAAATCTAGAATGGAAACCTTCCAAAACACTCCTCCCCCCCCAACTAACTCTACTACAGCACAATGAGACAAGACTTTAAATTCACAATCTAGTTACCATCCCTCAAACACTCAATTCTCAGTCCATTAGTACCCCTCAAACACCTAACACCCAGTTCATCAAAAGAGAGAGGAGTCTCCCTCTTGCACCATAGGCTTCCCTAGGAAATACAGTTGAAACCTCCTGTGCTTCTATATCACACATGGTAGCTGCCTGGAGAAAATCTGCTCTTGTGACATCTTCCTTCCATGTCCAGTGCTCTCACCACCGCTCATGGATACAAACTGCTTCTCGGGTTCCTTTTTAAGGATGCTTTGCCCAGTTGCAATAAAGAGTGAGAGTCTCTCCCTTTTGGGACACCAATCCCCCCCATATTCACTCCCCTGGGACCTGGGGGTCTCGAGAGCAGAGATCCTTCTCTGAAGACANCAGTCTCTGAATTACAGGAAGAAATTGGTTCAGTCCAACAGCTATGCAAGAAAAAAGTCCACCCAAAAGCCACTCCAATAATCTCCTCCAACTAAGGACTTTTCCCATCCTTTGTTGACATGTTCCACTTACTCGAACTTTCTCTTCACTTGCCCATTTCCTTCTATCTCTCTTCTCCTCAAATCAGGGAGGATCAGTGGTTTTGAAGCTTCCATTGTCTAGGAACAGAAGGGGTTAAAATCTCAGCCGCTGTCGGCCTGGTGGCTGGGCACCTTCTTGTTCCCCACCTTCTCCTTCTCTGTAGTGCCAGTNTTCCCTCTGACCCTTGCCATTGGACAGTTTCCAATCCCCCTAAACCCTATAAAAACCCCTACTTTTGCCCAGTTAGTCAGAAGAGGCGTCCCTGGAACCCTTCGCAGATAGCTGCCACTGAAGACCTGAACAAAGCTGCACCTGCGGAACCCCATAGGGCTCCTTCTCCTCTCTCTTGGGATCTGCACTGCGAGGCCTAGCAAGATAAAATCCAATGAGCTGATGAAATCACTTAATAAGCTGAATCACTCTTAGAGCTGAGAAATCACTATTTCTTGCTAGGCTCGCCTGCGTTGGGAGCTGCTCTTGGGCCTCGGACAGACAGTGCTTTTAAGCACTGGGCTAACCGTGTACCCGTAGAGCAGCTGGGAAAGCATCCTTTCCCCACAGAGCGCCCGCGGTAAAACACCGCGACACAGCTGGGCAGGGGAGGAGGTCAGATCAACTCACCGGCTGGAACCAAAGAGGAAGTTCACCTGGGAGTGCTCTGCTTTTAACCCCTGTGTGTTCTCAGCGGCGTATCCAGGTCTTCAGTGGCCAGACCAGGTGCCAATACTCAAATCCAGCCACTGATTGGTTTGATCACAACTTCCCAACAAACTCACTTCCGTGTCAAACCAAGAGTAGGGGCTTTTTATTGTTACTTTTGTTTTTTTGCATCCTCAAATCTATAAAGATGGAAAAAGTGTGAGAGAAAAGGAAAAGAGAAACTCTCTGGCTCTAGAGTGAGCAGTTGCACTGCAGTAATGATAATAATTTGCAATTCAGTTATATCTAGAATCCTCTTATAATACCCCAACTCCATGGTGCTAGGTGCAGCATGTAAGGCAGCTGGAGACAATATGTGGCTAGCAGTGTTTCAAAATAAAATTAAAAAAAAAAAAAAAACCAAAAAAAACCAACAAAGCAACATAAAGCTAAAAGCCAATTCTGAAAAAAATTCATTTTTGTATCACATCAGAAAAGGAGGGGTAGGATTAATAAGGAATTGATTCCAATTATTTATTAAACAGCACTTAAGGATAATGTAGCAATGTTAAATAAACAACAGCCTCTGGATACAACCTCTCATTCAAGTTGTCTGTTTGTCAGCAGCAAGAGCCTCAGGTTAATGATCACAGTACACAAACATACACATCCATACCTCAATCCCTCTGTAGATGTGTGTGTGTTTCTATCTGCCCATTTAGCTTCTGATAAATGCTGCCTCAGACCAACCATAGCCAGAGACAAGATAGCTTTTGTTCAAACCAGTGCAAATATTCTTAATTAAATGGTTGCACCTTCTGTTTATGAAGTCCTACTCAGTACATCATGTTGCTGCCCTCATTTAAACAGATGTTTGCAATTTTTATAATACCTAGAAAGTCATGGGTTCAGTAAGAAGTAAACCAAAACAAAAACATGATGCTGAACTATCTATATATTTAAACTTAAAACAGAAGGATTGCTTTCAAAAAGGGTATATTCACTCATAAATTAAAAACATTAGCTCTTTATACAGTTTATCTGGTGAACTTGTTTAAGAATGTTTTGGGCTTTTTTAACCAGTTTTGAGTCCTGAGGACATATGTGATTTCTAAGCCCTGCTGCTTTTTAAGTCTACTTTTAACAGACTTTTCAAACTTGGGTCTCTCATGGGCTTCAATTGTCTGACCATTGAATTAATGTTATCTTTTGGATTAATGTTATCTTTTGGATTAATGTTATCCTTAGGGATGACATTTACAATGGTGTCTGAGGCAGGCAAGTGTCAAAGATCTTTTAAATGTCAAAGGAAAAAAATATTTTTTTTTATAGTCTGAATTATAAACTGTAAATTAAGCTCTATTATTGTAGGCAGCCAAGCTTGCATATGTTGGCCAGATCAAGTAAGTTGCTTCTGTAATGTCAGTACATGCAAGACAGATTAAACATGACCATGGGTGGCATAGAGAAGGTGAATTATAAATTATTCTCATCACTTTTTCCAACTTATCACATCTTAAATTAAAGTTTAATTATTGTTTGCGCAATAAAGAAATGGAATATTTTTTTTTGTTACATAACATGAATGTGTATAAATGTTAAAATGGTTTCAAAAGAGAAAGAAATTATTAAAGAATCATACTTTTCCAAGGTAACATGTAGAAAGATATCACCTCTCCCAAAACAAATCTTTTAGTCTTAAAATTTTGGAGGCCAGAAGAGTACTGGGGTCAAGTGCCATTCAATGACTGACATATTTTTTACCAAACACCTACTGTTGACTGTGTTGGAGACAGCTTAACAGGATGGTCTGACTTGGTAGATCTTATATACATATGTGTATATATATATATATATATATTTGTTTTACCATGGTTATGAATCCATTCTGAGATTAAACAGAGTTACTGCAATTATGTAAGGAAGTGATAGGTGACTGCAGACTCATGTTTAGGAGCTTGTTAAATAAACAGAACTTTTAGAAGATTTAAAATTTTTTAAAGATTGTTTCTTCTATCAGAGATGCAGACAAATTCAGTCCTTTTTCTTTAAAAGAGTCGAAGTCACAATTTTTTTTCTTCTTGCAGACACCTAAGAGCAATCCATTTGCTGACCTAGAATTGGATCATTTTTGATCCTTGACATTCTCTCCATAAACATGAGACATCTTTCCTAAAGCAAAACACATCTCAGGTTCCTCTCTCATATATGTGAGTGAACTTTTTAAATTAAATACAATGTTGCAAAATAAATAAAACCTCCCCAGGAACAAAACTTGTAAGCAGCATTAAAATGCTAGCTCCATGCAAGTTATTTCCCTTATGAGTTTGGGGAAAAGGGGTGGAAGAAGTGACTAGAATTAGATTTATAATGAGACACTAGTTACACTTTGGTAGTGTAGTCGCCACTTCATTTCCATCCTAATGTGGTGACTCAATGTCTGGGTTGCACTATTTGCTGTCAAATAATGAATATGCCTTTATCTATGATAACATGGAAAGGGTTTGATTTCCATTTCTTTGGGATTTTTCTTCTGGTTTTGGAAGTCTAATTCATTAACATTTTACATGTCCTTTATGTAGTCAGGATTCCAAAAATAACAAAGAATTGATATCTAAAAAACCTAAACAAACAAAAACAACAAAAAACCCACAACCAAACCAAACAGAAAAAAACAACCAAACAACCAACCAAAAAACACCACACCAGAAAACCCAAAAAACAAAACCAAACCCACAAACCAAACCAATAACCACACCAAACTAAAGCAAAAAAATTAAAGCCAAAGCAAAATAAATCAAACAAAAAACCCCTCTGAAGTACTAAAATAGCAGCTTAAATCCACTTTTGTTCCAAAACAAATTCCACCTCTTCCTACTTCACTCTCAACCTTTTCTTACTGTTTGTCACTAAAGCTCAGTGCAGGATTCATGCAAGCTCTGAAATTCGGTGATGCATGCCTCTTAGTCACCTGACTGAAGAGAAAATTAATGGGATGTAAGCACATCATTCACAGAAATGAAGCACAGGTAACATTGCCTAGGTAATGGCTTGCCAGTAACCTCCAACTCCTATAAGAGAGGCTAAGGGAGGTGTCTAGGAATTTTAATTAAGTTTTTGGTCAAAGAGAGCAATAATTGCATAAGTACAGTTATGTGTCCATTGAAATAAGTGAAATATAAAGATTGATATGAATATATATTATTTTTATCCCATCTATTGAGGTTATTGAAAGTGCTGAGGCACTGGTCCATAGGTTTTCTAAAGGAGCTGTGGCTGCCTCATCCCTGGAAGTGTCCAAACCCAGGCTGGACAGGGCTTAGAGCAGCCTCAGAGAGTGGAAGATGTCCCTGACCATGGCAGGGGATTGATACAAGATGCTTTTAAGGTCCCTTCAAATACAATCCATTCTGAAATTCTATGATTCCTTTTGTTTCATAGAAGCAAAAAAAGACTTCATTTAAGTAAACCCACTTCAAATATATTTTCAAAATCCCACTTCCAATTTGTTCTTTTTTTTTCCCCTTTTCAATGGACCTACAATTTCTTATCTGTAAACCAGTATTAATAATCCTGCTTGGCACAGCTAGATGTATTTATGAATATATAGACACAGCCTATTTTCAGGCTGTGTAGTTAATTATAATATTTGTCACTATTTCAGCTCTTCTGGCTCTTCTACAGCTTCACACACAGCTACACTAGAAATCTTCCCAGATACTATTTCATTGTCATCTTATGGTCTGAAAAAAACAGGGAATTTGTATTATTTTAAGAAGTTGAGGTATGAAAAGGTAACTGATGAAGATAATTGATGAAGGATACACAAAGTTCAGGAAGACCTGGAAATGGCATTCTCATTGTTAATGACCATCTTTGTTTTCTTATCCCCAAATGATTCTTCATTAGATCACAGAATAATACAGCCTAAAGAGATTTCAAGAGGTTGGATGGGCTGATTCTATGGCCCAGTTCCAAATCTAGTCCCAGCCATTCAGAAATTCATATTTCTGGAATATATGAAAATATATTTCATATATATATAGAGCTGGAACTCCCACAACTTCTGTATGAAACTGTACCCTGACCCCTAACTAGCCTCACCATTGGGAAAGCTTCTTATCTCAAAGCTGGTATCTCCCCTGCAGCAATTTAAATGAGCAACTTCTTGTTCTGTCTGTCACAAGAAGAAGGGATTATTTCCAACTTCTGTAGGACTTGACAGTGTTATCGCACCCCAAAGACAGATTTCTAAGCTCTCCAATAATTTCTTCTTCCAAAATCTCTACAGATGGTGGATCTATTTTTTGAAGTATGTTACTGAAAACAAGGTGAAAGACTGAGCTAAACTGCAAACTTTTGTGTTACAGAGAGAATATCACCTACCTTTCTGATGTTTTCTTGACACATTGCATTATGAGCAGGTGTGGAAATCATAAGATTCATATATTAATTTTTTCACATCATTGGCACAAATTTCTAATATATTTCTTATTTTTTATTGCTTCATTTTTCATATTTCATGCAATTTCTTGCCAAAGTACTAAATACAAATTTGGTGTATTTTGTAACAGAAAACAACTTTTTAACTTTTAATATTAAATTATTTTTTTAAAAAATTAGATAAAAAAGATGGAAGCCTCCTTGACTTTTTCTTTCGTTTATTTTTCTTTTTTTTTTTCCAACTAACAAATGTATTTCACTGAAAATATTATTGCAAATCTAAGATGTAAACCACCTTCTTTAAAATAGACAAATTGCTTAAAAACAGCCTTCATTTTTTAATATTTTCAGTATTTTGTCTTTCCATATATTTATGTTCTAGGTGAAAAAGTTTATCGCTTCCAGAAGTATATTTGAAAATGTGATTAAATTTTTTTTTTTAAAGATAGGGATTTCTTAGAACAAGCATTACAAACAGTGGTGTGGGGTCTTTTTGTGGTTTTTTTTGGTTTTCTTTTCCTTTTTTTACATTCTACCTGACCTTGCTTATTTCTGGTCTTAAAAGGAGAAAAAAAACAAATCTATAAATACAAGGTTTTTTGATGTCCATTTTTATGGGCTTCAACAAAACCCTGGCAGCCAAGTGTGTATTCAAGAAACTTCTTTGCAGTTGTTCAGGGTCACAGCAGATCAATTAATCTGAAATTAAATCCCATTTTAAAGCAACACTGTAAAATGTACACAACATTTCTTAGCCTTGTCTGTCAGTCACCACTTCATTGCAAAGCTGGTCAGTCGAGCCCAGGAAGGTTCTTTGCAGAGGGAGCTGCACTCTGGGGACAAATTGTAGAGGCTGTTTTGGGAGCTACACTCTGTATTTTCTCTGGTTTGTTTTTTTTTTTTGCATGTTTTCTGCATTTTCCACACATATTTCCACATAACATCTGGAGAGCTCCAGAGAAAGTGCACATTGAAGAAAGGCTCCCAGTTGAGTGGCTGACAGAGGAGGGCAGGAGAGAGGGAAAGAATGGGATTTTTTCTTCCAAGAAATCTGACATAGATACTGATATTGACATGGATTTTGGCTTGGATTCATCCTAGCTAGCCAAGGGAACCCAGCAGATCCCAAAGTTAGAAGTCCAGCCACAGTAGGCTCCCTCCATAATCGATGAAAAGAAATAGATGCCTCTCAAGGTTGGGCTGTCTCATGCAGGGGCTGGGAAGCTTTTATGTCTTTCCAGTGATAGTGGGAAAAAGCTAAAATAACTGTATATATTGCAGATTTTTTTTTGTTGTTGTTATATCAGTGGAGTGTAATCTGGGTTTTAATAACCATTACTCAGACAGCAAAATGTTGATGAACTAAACAAGTCTGCAGAAGAAACTAGAAGCATATTTAACACAAAATGCAGAGTTTTGAGATGCAGTTTCCATTTTATTTTTCTGTTTGTTTGTCTGCATGTTGTATTTCTCTCTCAGATATGAAAAATATTTTGCTGTTGCCTTACAGTTTTAATGAAAGATTGAACAACTTGTTAAACTGTATTTGTATGTCAAACAAAATTAAAAGCTATAGAACTAACACAGCTATCTTCTTCAGCCTGCTGGTCTTGAGTTGCCTACTCTAGCACTTTTTAGGAAAAGAATAGAAGTCAAAGAAGCTCTCTGCATTCACCCTACCCTCTTAAACACCCCAAAAAATGGAACCAAGATTTAATTTTCAGTATGGACTGTCAAAATCCAAGTGCTCTCCTCAGGCCTTTGCTGGACAAGCACATGATGAAATAAGAACCTCTCACTTAATGTTCTTAATGTTTTATTTTTTTTTAGTTTTATGCTCATCATCATGCAGTCCCAGTATTCTTTGGGCTTTTGAACATGGTTGGAAAACGGTCACAAATTACTGAATAAAACTGTCATAAAATTTTTCTTCAGAATTCCAGAGAGGAAAACAACTGAAAAAAATCCCAGAGAAAACATATCCTTTATTTTTCCTTCCCTTTTATGTTTTTGTAAAATTTGGGGAATATTCATATTTTTGCTTGTTCCTTCATTTTATTGCAAGGATCAAAAAGGAGCTCATTGAAAATTATTTTTTAAGAGATTTTTTGGGTTCTATATAAAAATCAACAATGAAAAAACATTTATTCCTTTTGCAAATTTGGCTCTAAATAAAGACAAACCACTGCCAAATTCTGTGTCTTGAAACTTTCTCAAACTTCTTCAGATGCTTTGTGAGTATATTCTAGTGAAAATTCAACAGGATTGTCTCCTTGACCCTGATGCATTAGGAAATTGTAGATTTACATGCACAAAATCATAGCCTGAAAAGTCACTCCCTGTTAGTAAATGCAAGAAACAAGAACCAGAAAGCTGGAAAGGTTACTTCTTTTCTCTCAATCACCCTCACATGCAGCAGAGTAATCCAATTTCTTTGTGGAGGTCCATGTCTCTGTGCAAACCTCACTGTTCTTGTACCATAATGATGCTGAAATGATGGCTTAGTGCAGACTGAAGAGAAAAAGGAAAGTGAGGGGAGAGAGAAAATCTAAAGGTGGGATGGGGAAGCTTTATCATTTGTTTCACATACTCTAGGCTCAATTAACACATCTTGAGGATTCTTATTACACTGCCAACAAAAAATTAATGCAGAAGTTATGCGTTTTACCTTTTATCTCAATTGTGTTGCACGAGTCTGGCAAAGTTGAAAAGCTGCTAATTTAGTAGTCAGCAGTGTCAAATAAAATTTCTAAACTGTATGTGTATAAAAGAACATCTTTGCAATAAGGCATAGCAAATATGCTTGCAAAACAGTTCAGTCAGCAAACCTGTTTTAGGTTTTGAAATATTTGGCAATGACATTTATTAGAACAAAACTATAATATATCAGTGATATAAAGAGCTGTCTCTTCATCACTGGTGCTTTATTATAGGTACTAATTTTGTGCAAAATCCTTTAGAATCCTTGCAAAACACCTGCTGAACTTAAAGAAATATGGTTACTGCTTGTGCTGAGACAGATGTAGCTTAATCACATAATACTGAATTTGACTTTTCAGTGCCTCACAATAAATGAACTTTACATACCAGTGCAGGAGATTTAAATCTTGTTCCAATTTGAATATCACATTTGCTGACTGGAGGGCCTAAGCTGCAGCCAACTTCCCCAGGTGTCCAACATTACACAGAACTCTTCTGTTTAAGCCACTGTATAAGACAGTTTATTTTAAAAAAAAGGAAAAAAAAAAAAAAAGAAAAAAGCCTCAGAGAGTACACTTAAAAAATGTTGAAATTCTTTGTAGATTAATATTTTTGTTTCTGTTACTTCCTTGTCTGTTTCAATCTAGCCAGTATTGAGCTTTCCTCTAGCTGTATTGTGTCCTTTAGGCACTCTTTGTCAGCTTTCTTTTTTTTTTTTT
>VZRH01004693.1:1419781-1431435 GCA_013397555.1 Urocynchramus pylzowi | reverse complement strand
ACACCCAAAAAAATATCAAGAATAAAAAAAAAAAAAAAAAAAAAAAAAAAAAAAAAAAAAAAAAAAAAGCTGCAGTTCCAAGTCTTAAAAATGTAGGTACAGCAACACTTTGAACAGACTAATTATGCTAAAATTGAGAGACTGGACACCGATCAGCAATGTGACAATTGAACCCATTGCTGCAGACAAAATGCTGTTGTAAACGTTCAAAAGACAGTGAAGGGAGAGAAGAGGAGGAAAAGAAAGAGAGGATATTCATTTTTATCACATTAGGATTGATTTAAAGATTGTTTGGGAGCTACTTTCATTTTCATTTTAATATTATTAGGAGATAGCAGCATGTAACAGGCTTTGACACTGAATGCTATGCTTTGCATCGGTTGCAGAAGATGCCTGGGGAAGCAGGGGGGAGCAGGGAGGAATTGATCAGATTCTTTCTTTTTTCATATGGAGGGAAAAGTTGTGTGACATTTACAAAGTCAACTGTCACCTGAACAACAGGCTGGAAGACAAGTTCCCACATTTTGTGCTTTATGTCTTGTTTTAACCCATACACAACCATTTTTCTTGGCCTGGAGTTAAAGGGAACATGCTACTTAAAATGATGAAAATAAGCTACTTCTACTTATTCATCCATTATCTCTCTCTTCTATCATTCTATCTTGTTTCATTCAATGCTCTACTGTGTTGTTCTTTCCACCTCAAACCTTTTGTCATCATGTTTTCTGTTGAAAACAAGCATTCATACCTGGACTTTCACTAACCTACCAGCCTCTAATAAAACCTTGTCAATAGTTGTTAAGGCATTTTACAAACAACTCTAATAATGGGATTTGAGATTTATGACATGTCTTATTTTAAGGGCTTGATTATTTTTTTGACAGGGAATCTGACAAAAGGTAACATGGAATCTACTGATGGCTGTTAAATGGTGAAGTAACAGTCAAACAGGAACTGCTGTATCCCAAGTCTGGGTTTTGTAGAAGAGTTTATCAGCATACAGCAAACCATTTATGTTAGTAGTATGGTTTGACTATGTGCTTTTAAAGGACACTGCTTTTAAATTCTCTTTTTCTTTTTTTTTTTTTTTTTTCTTTTTCTTTTTTCATTTGTAGATATTTCATCATCCATTTAATCCTAAATCACTGAACAACCTGTCCAGTGATAGATCATTAAAGGCTGATCAGGATTACACTGCTTGAGGAAGAAAGGAGGGGACTAAAGATCATAGAATCATTGGACTGTTTAGGTTGGAAAAGACCTCCTAGGTCATTGAGGCAATACAGCACTGCCATGTTGCCACTAGATCATGTCCCCAAATTATATATCTACACTTTTTAAAAAAAAAAATTCCAGGGATGGTGGAATCTCCACCACTTCTCTGAGCAGGCTGTTTCAATAGCTGAAACTACCCTTCAGGGAAGAAAAATATTCTAATATAAAATCTTAGTTTCCCCTGCCCAACCTTGGGGCTGTTTCCTCTCATCTTGACTCCTGTTACCTGGGAGAAGAGACTCACTTTTACCCAGCTACAATCTCCTTTCAGGTTTGATCTCTGAGATGGGTCTGTCAGAGCAGAAGACTATGGAAGAGCCTAAACCACTGAAGAATCAGTGTGATGTATGTGTCACTGTGCAACACCTCAGGTTCTGCTGCTGGTTTTAATTTCCTGCTCTTTGTGTCTTCTTAATGCAGACCCTGATGACTCACCTGGACATTAGCTTGGGCTTTACTTTTTGAAATGAGTAGTGAGAATGTTGCTTGTTCTTCCATTTGGAATCTGCAGAGTAGACAGGGGGGAGATGGAGGGGAGAATCTGGATTCTTTGGCTCATCATCACGGCCAATTAAAAGCTGAGAGAGGGCATAGTATTGATGGACCCAAAAAATATGTGGAAAAGAGCACAGCATAAACAGTTGGAATCTTCCAAACGGCATTAATCTTCTCTCCTTTCCTGAAATATGGCATCTAGGATAACAGATACACTCATGACCCACCCCCCCACCAGAGCTGGTCTGCAGTGGCTTCTTGCTTTAAATGCGGAACAGCTTCTTCAGTGACAACACTGTGCATGGCAAGCAGAATAAGAAATCAGTCAGTTTGTGGATCGATGGTACATTTCCAGTTGCATCCCAGCCTGGGGGAACATGCATGTTTCTGCTAAAGTCAGACACCTTCCCAGAGGGAGCCTACATGTCTCATTCTCTCGTGGAAATCCTAGGTCTCATCAGTGCAGTAATTCAGTATGTCTCAAATATTTCAGATTAGACAGGACAGCTATAATCTTTTTCTTTTTCTTCTTCCCCAGAGGAGGGAAATGGCTTTGTTTGCTGAGCTGAGTCTATGTCTGTTTCTCTACAGGTACTTATGTGAAGAAATTACTGAGCTAGAGTTAAGTTTTGCACTTGGGTTTGAATGTGGTTTGTCTGAAAGCATGGCCAGGATAGAAAACAGCAGAATTTGGAGGAACTCACTGGTCAGGCAAGATAGGAATAGAAGGGAGTATTATTGCATGAGTGGTGGATAGAAGTCTGACTTCTTATCTTAATTATTTCTACATAACCCAGATGCCTGGGAATAGTGGAGACCAGAAAAAATCTATTGCTTTCAGTTTCTGGCAAGATTTATTTTCTCCTGGGTGGATGACATTTTTAGCAGGTTGAATATTCATAATTGGGTTTACCATCTCTCCCATTTACCTTGGTTTAAATAGGAATAATTAACAGTTACAGTTAACTTCTTCATGTAGGTAGGATTTGCTTGTAAGTATTATCTGAAGAGGAATGAATGGTTGCAGCCTTGAAGGTCTAGCTCTTAAAATAGAAGGGATCACAGCCTACTGTTGTTGACTTCTAAATAAATAAGTTTTCCATGCTCTGACTTTGAAACAAAAGTGTTGGTGTCTTATCTGCCTGCTTATATCACAGACAAAGGCATTTAAATCCTGTTTGAATGGTCCCCTGTCCTTAGCAGTTTTCAGGTAGCTAATGTGTTTTATAATTTCAGGTACTTGGTTTTCTTTGTCAGATGTGATCCCTGGGATCATAGCTCTTAGCTGTGCTTCCACTGCAGAGGGCAGACACCTAATTGTAATTCCAGTGGATCAGTCAGGATAAAATGTGTTGCCCTATCATCTACCACACACTGCACTAGCTTCAAAATCTGACCTAAATACCTTGAGTAATTTGTTTTTAATTAAAATACCTGAAGAACATCTCTGTGATCAGTATTAAAACTGAGTGAGTAGTAAGAATCATATCCTGAGCTTGAATGAGATCTAGCACCTGGTTGAGCAAAAATGAGCTCTGACTGAAGCTTCACCAGTGCAGAAATAGTTACATCAAGTTTATGCTCTTGTAACCTAAACTGCAGTCTATCCATCTGACTTTATTCTTATAAGAGTCAATCCTCTTTACATTTACAGTTTAGATGACATCCTTCCCTTTGGATGACTTTCGTTCTGCACTGAATTATTACCTTTCAATGGAGCAGAATTAGCTCAGACTCTCTCTGTCAAAGTTCATTACAATTGTGTTACAAACCTCATCTGCAGACACATCCAAGCAAATGTAATCATTTGTTCTCCTAGCACTCTGAATTCAAAACCACTATAAGTAATTATGATTGTGCTAAGTAACTAGAGCAAAGGCTGTTCAGGATAAGTTTTTACAGCTCTGGGTCAAATCTGTTGTAGGTGTAAATTGAGGAATAGAGTAAGACTCACACTAGCTAAAGAGTGTAGCAAATCTTAACAATGAGTCTTGTTCCTAAGAGCAGGCACAAAAGCCTCAAGCCAGCTGTTCTGTCTGGTTTATGATGAACCACCACCTTTGATCAGAGAAGAGGGGCTGAGGTGTGCTGAGATGTGGTGAGGTTTATTAACTGCAGGTGTAACATTCAAGTGTGTTGATCCCAGAGGAACTTTACAGTCAGTGGTGACACCAGTGGGATTACAGAAGCAGTACTTGAGGCCCACCACCTTTCAGATCCATCATGTAAATACCAAATTTCATTTCTAATAATGACAGTGCAGGTAGATTGCTAAAATAGGTTACCCACATGGGAGGACCAGGAGATGTTTATAGCTCCATGTTTCTGTTTCTTGCCCATGTTTTTCATGCTCTTTCCTCAGGACTATGCACTTTCCATTTGCTGCTTTTCCCAGTAGTACAAATCTCTTCCCTCAATTTGCTCCCTTGAACCTCATTTTCTGCTATTTTAACTTCTACTCTTAGCACTATCTATGCTTCATCAATAAATCTCTCCTACTCATTTATCACTTTTGCTTTCTACCAAGAAGCCCTTTTCTAGTGTGACATCCCAGCACACTTAATTACAACCTGGGCTAGGGAGATGCCTTCCTTCAGTGTGGTTGGCACAGAGAAAAATTTGTGGCCCACAATAGCAAGGAGTAAACCACTCCAATGATGATTATAATGATGGAATAGTATCTTTAGCACATCTGAGAGGTTTTAAGCCACTTCAGAACATTATTATGGAATTTGTGAAGTTGAAGGTGGCACCTGGGTTGTCAGACTCAGACNTGCTGGACACAAAAGGTGAAAAGTGGCCACTAATATATATATATATTTTTTTTTTTTTTTTTTTAGAAAAGTCAACAGCTAAACCTTCAGATTGCTACAAAGTGCCAAACATGTTTCCTCCCTTTTCCAGCTACTACTTTTATTTGGCCCAATAGGGGAGACAAAAAGATAGTTATATATTCAATAGCCCTTGAATCTAACATGCCATTATATTCAGTACTTTAGAAGGGTTTCCTTCTTCTTTTAAATGATATGGCTTTATCAATTCATTTACAGAGGAGTTTTGTTTTGTACGATTTCTGAAACACACTTTACATCATTTTGCAAGAAAAAAGGCATAAAAGAGTTTGCCCTCATATTTATACACTCACATTAAAAAAAAAGAAAAAAAGAAACTTATTGATCTGCATGCATGTGTCTGTAAGTATACCTTATCATCAGAGCTCTGGGCTGAAAAAACTTCATTTTGGCTTGCTTTTTAAAACCTTTCACTGCTTATAACACCTTTTACTATTAAGAAAAATTATGTTACATATTGTCTTTTCAAATAAAATCTCCAGCTCCAGGAGATTTTCAATGGGTGATGTATACTCAACTGAATTTGGCCAACATATCACTCTCAACACTTTATTGCACATACATGAAAACTAGTTAGAGATTTTCAGTGAAAAAAAGTTGGTATTTATTAAAGACATTTCATTCATTATCTTGCATATTTGTAAATGAACAATGTGCTATATACTGTGCTGTATTCTATCAAACTGAAATAGTAGAGACTCTGTGGATTCTTATCCATGTCTTCATTAATTTTTTAAAAAATTAAAAAATACTTATTTACACAATCTGGAATTCACAGGGAGGAGAAGAGACATCTGGATATTTTGTGATAAAAGAAAGATTGTGTATACAAAAAAAGTATATTTCTGTAATATGCAGGACCATTTTAAAAGGACAAAGTTCATCTAAAACAAATATAAGTCAGGATCTACATCAAATGCCTTCCACTCCTCTTTAGATGCAGTTTTGTCTCCTTTGTTTACCAGAGACTGGATTGTGCTGGAGCTGTATGCAATAATCAGAGACATCTAGTGGCTGCCTGATAGACTGCAAACAAACATCATCACATCCCTCTCTCCACAACCCTCCGGACACACAAACAGCCATCGCTGCCCTCGTGCTTTAAGGATCCCTTTTCCCAGTCCGTTCAAATGGGACACGAGGGACTCATATCACGTGTCCACTGATGGAAATGCAGGTGATGCTTCAGAGATTCCTTCCCATAGTTCTCTCCAGAGAAAATGCTTAAGGGTCCTCTTTCACCTCCGTGGTCTGTGCTTTGCTTAATGTATTCCTGTCTAATCACTTACAGTGCACTTCTGCAAACAAACAATTAAAAATGAAAAGGCTATACTGAAGCAATGGATGCTTGTTTTGACCCAGAAAAATAAAACAGGGGAGGTATGAACTGTGTAGAAATTATAAGGCTAATGTTACTTCCAGAATGATAAAAATATCCCTGGTTTCCAATTTTGTCTTGCTTTGACATTTCCCTGATATGTTACTGCTCATGAGAAAAGAAAATACAAACTGAGATTTTTCTCACTTTTTCTTCCCCTCACTCTTGCCCTGCCCTCTCCCTAACCCCAAAAACTGGCCAACATTTTTGCCCAGGTTTTGTTGGTTTGGAGGGCTTTTGTTGTTGTTGTTGTTTATTTGTCTATATTTGTTTCCTTGGGGGCTTTACTAAGGAAATGTTCATCTTAAAAACTGCAGTCTTCCTACTCTGACAGGCCAGATGCTTTAGACTAAATATAAGTAACCCTAAATATCATATTTATCAATTCTAATTTCCATGTTCCTCACAGAAAATACATTTGTGGCCAGTTTTCTTTTTGTTGTTGTTTTTTTTGTTTTGTTTTTTTTTGGTTTTTTTTTTGGTTTTTTTTGTTTTACAGGTGCTTATGTTAAAAAAATAACAAATTACTTTAATCAGTTTGTTTTTGGGGAAAAAACAAAAACAAAACAAAACAAAAAACAACAACAAAAAAAAAAAAACACACAGAGGAATTGTTTAGAAATTATCTTACAGGGAATTTTTGTCTTTCTTCCTAAAGAATTATTTTTGCAATGAACCTGTAACTGGGAAAGAAGTGATGATCACTTTTTGCGTGAGACATCCCTTCATCTATAGAGGGAAACAACAGACAAAGCTCCAGAGAAAGTGGTATCTGGAGAGAAGAGAAACTCCTTGTTTGAAGCAGCTGGCACAATCACACCATAAGTTTCCATCTAGTTAAATCCCTGCCTTCCCTTAAAGCAAACAAACTCCAAAATCACTCAGAACAAACACACTCCAGTCCAAACCAAGTCAAGGCAGCAAGCAAACACACAATAGAAAACACCAGGCAATTAGACTTCTAAAGTCAGTTTAAACACAGGCCCAGCAGATCAGTAAACACTTCCTTCCTCTTATGGAAAACAAACATGGAAGGCAACCACTCTGCTCAGGCTGGTAGCCCTGGACCCCAGGTCCCCAGGGGAAGGAGGGTCATGTCTCTCCCATGACATATTATTCTCTCTGCGTCTGGTTTCCTATCTGGGAAAGAAAATATCGATATAATTTTGCTAATTAGTGTTGTCTATATGCTTTTCTTACTATAGTTGTGTTATGTAATTATATTTTATTGGGCAGTTAGGGGTAGGAAACAACTTGGCAAAATAGGATGTGGAGTGGGCATGATCAGCTGGCTGACCATGAGACAACAATATGCTCTTGCAGCCAAGAGTCAACAGTGTCCTGGGCTGCATTAGACAGAGACAGTGGTTGAGGAAGGAGATCCTTCTCTGCTCAACACTGGGAAGACATCTCTAGAGAGCTCTGCTCTCCAGGGCATGAGAGACATGGGTACATCAGAGTCCAGCAAAGCATCATCCAGATAGTAAAGAATCTGGAGAACAACATGAACACAGAGAGTCTGATGGAGATGATGGATGTTCAGCCTGGAGAGAAGACAAATGAGGGGTCTGGGGTTTTATTATGTCTTTGATAAATTCATAGATACTTAAAAAATATGAAATTAGGTTATTCCTGGAGATGCCCAATGGAAAAATGAGAGAGAGCACAGGAAGATAAATATTGCTCTCTCAATTTCTGCATCAGTGTAGAGTGTACATCTTTAATTTCAGACTTAGCCCAAGAGAGACATCCCTGCTCTCTACAATTACCTAAAAGGGTGTAGTAGACAGGTGGGAGTCAATCTCTTTTCCTGCATAACAAGCAATAGGACAAGAAGAAATCTTCTCAAGTTGCATGAAGGAAGATTTAGGATGGATATTGGGAAAAACTTCTTCACTGAAAGGGTTCTCAGGCATTGGAACAGGCTTCCCAGGGAAGTGGTGGAATCACCATCCCCTAGAAGTGTTCAAAAACTACGTGGATGTGGTGCTTAGAATCACACTTGGTGGTAAACTTGTCACTGCTGGGTAAATGATTGAACTCAATGGTTTTAGAGATCACTTCTAACCTTAATAATTCTATTATTCTGATGGAAAAATTGTCATGTGCAATGCCAGCAACAAGAGCTTTTGTAATAGATGTAACAGGTTTCAGTTTTAGCAGCATGCTATGTACAACAGTACCACTTATTTACAATGGAATATGCAAAAATGATTGTATGATCTATCTGAAATATTCCTACAGTCCCATAAGATGCAGGGGTCCAATTTACATAATCCAACTTCTACTGAAGTTGCTAAAACCCCTTTTTCCAAAATGAGTGCTTTAGGGTCAGATACTAAGGCTGAGGAACCACAGAATTATAGAATGGTTTTCAAGGGACCATAAAGATAATCCCACTCCAACCCCCTTCCATGGGCCACGTCACCTTCCCCTAGATCAAACCCCATCCAAGGATCCATGTGGCTGTTTTCCAAATTTTGGGGGAGTTTCCAACTCTTTTTACAAGCATCTAAACATCTGTGCTGTAACAGAACTAAGTTAAGGGAACATTCACAGAGCTTTTATACTGGAGTTAGACCATACTTGTCTCATCTAAAGCTATTTGGAGGAATAATGTTGCTGATGTGAGTAAACATATAACAGGATTGTGCATTTACAGGATTACTTCTACAGATATTTCTTCATTATACTTAAGAAGTCATACTCAAGCCAGAAGGCTCAAGTCATTTCTAAACAGAAAAAAAAAAAAAAAAAAAAAAGTCTTAGCTATTGCATTCCTATAAAGGCCTTATGAACCTGAGCTCAGAAGTGTGCCTTCTTATACAGCTTCCTGCCATCCATCCTTGCATTTCAGTAACTTCCATCAGACAATTGTGTGAATAAACCAGTGATGCATTTATGCCTCAGTCCAACTGGACAAGGTGCTTTACTTTAGCATCTGGAGTTGAATCTGAGTCTGAAGCAGACTCTACCTAATTTTTTTACTTTAGCATCTGGAGTTGAATCTGAGTCTGAAGCAGACTCTACCTAATTTTTTTTCTTCTTTATTCAACATTACAAAAGCCTGTTTTCAGCAGGCAAAAATTCACAAGCTAAATTTTGCACATGAGGTCAAATACCTGAACAAGTTTTCTTTATGTGCCCTGGGTGGTCACAGACAGCAAATACACAGGGTCATACTGCAATGTAGATAGTTCAGTTTCCTAAGAGTATAAACCAATACCAACAATGAATTTACAAGTTACTTTTTGTTCTTTTATTTTAACAGATAAATTAATTTCTCCAAAAAAAAAAAAAGTAAGAAACTTTTGAAATATGTATTCTGGTATGCTTTATGCAAGAGCAAGCCTTTGATATTTGCCAGATATAGAGAGGAAGACTGGTAGAAAGTGTGAGTTGCAGTTATGATGAAAAATTAATTCTTTAAACAAATTCAGATGACTTGTGTGTACTAATTACTTTCAGGTATTAGCCTGATAACACTGGCCTTTTGCCTGCCATTTAATTCACATAATGTAGAAGGTGCTGGAAAAAAAAAAAAAAAAAAAAAAAAAAAAAAAAAAAAAAAAAAAAGAAAGGTAACTGAACAGTCCTTGCCTCAAAGAATAGACTATTGGACCTCTAGGGCACCTCAGCTGTTCTGTACGATGAAATAAAAGTATAAGGCACCTCAAAGAGTGTTTTTACAAAGAAAAGTCAAGGGATGAGAAAGGAGAAAAAACCCCACGCTGAATACTGAGGTTTGTCAGAAAATCCTGGCCATATGTCAGACTCAAGCTACTGATCAAGACTGCAGGTATCTGCTTCAATCACCTGGTATCTGGTAGTCAGGACCCCGCATCAGGGGCAGTCTCATACATCTTTTCTTTGAATTAAAAGCATATGGCTCACTTCTTTTAAGGGAGGCGAGAGGTGTACTACCACACACCTCTCTTCTGATCTCTCACTGGCTATGACATTCTCCACAAGCCCAAAATCTCCATTCCTATACCCTGACAGAATGCAACTTCCCTGCTCCTCAGGTTGTGCTGGGTGGACTGAGAGGATCCCCAAGTGGAAAATTCCACATTCCCTATGTCCTTCCCAAGCGCCTGTGGGGGGCTACTGGAGAGCCAGGGGGAGAGCTCCAGTGGCTGGGGCTACACAGGTATTTTGCAATTTGTACAAGAAACTGAGACAATTCTGGGGGAGATACCACAGCTGAAACGACTTCATGGATTTATGCAAGGTGACCACCCCAGGAGAGGGGCAGCAATGCAGCCATGCTCTGTGCAGCAGACAGAGATGCAGGAGGTGAGTCATTTATTTCAAACATTGCTTCAGGAGGATGAAAAACCTGTCTGCCTGATGTTTTGAATGTGCCTCTTTGTAGCAGAGGAGAGCACACTGTGGGTGAACGTTCTGGTCAGAGATGAAGGCTCAGTGATTTTATGCAATTGAAGACCATCTTTCATCACTGGATAACAGCATCAGAACTTCCCCATCCCATCTGAATGAGTTTGTTTTTAAGAAGCTTCTTGGCTTTAATGTGTGATTAGCAACTGCAGGCCCAGAGGCTGAGTGTAATATCAGAATTTCCAACTATTTTATGGATGTCAGGGACAGAAACCAAGGCTAGAGTGCCCACTCTTTCTTCATCCTGTTTTAGAGGACAATCCAGCAGGCAAGCCAAAAGCAGGAGTTTCATTAATTTCAGTAGGGAGAATTTAAGCCCCACATGTTGCAAGAACATTAATTAGAGCCATCAACCAATGAAGCAAATGGGGTTCTTTTAGTGTTATACTGAAAGGCTATTTGCAAAGAAAATTACTCCACTTGACTAAAAATTTTTACTTTGATGTGGCTTTCCTGGTTTTCATTTTTGGGAAAGGAGAGACAAATAAAAATTATACTTTTAAAACATAAGGGGTATTTTTTTTTTAATTTAATGAAATTTAAACACAAAAATAATACACAATAAATTAATTTACTTGCTTTCCTGTTCCCAACTTTTTTTTTTTTAACCATGTATTATTTATATTTTAGGTTTAGATTAAAATAAAATGGAATTTTATAATGTGACAAAAATCCAAAGGCATAAAGGAAAAGGTTTTTATATAGCTTAGTTTAGAAAGGTATGCTTATGTCAGGAATTTAGAGGAAAATTTTAAATAAAATCCCCTGATAATCACTGCTGGTTTTGATTACCTTTAGCAGTGAGACAGATGTGTAGATTTTTAATTTATTTTATGTGATTTTTTAATGAACTGTGGTTTTCGTCTTTACTACAAAGGAGAGTTTCTGCTTAATGTTTCACTTATTTTTTTTTTTTCCCTTACCTGATGTGTATGAGGGTCTGCAGTAGCAGTGATTTCCTTGGTATGTTTGCAGGTTTTACTGTAGATAATGTAATACTCCCAGTGATGTACCAGAAAACCTCAGTGTGCTACATGACGTACAACTACTGAGTCAAAATATAGCCCTTGAAATGTGAGGCAGGAGAAAACAGAGAAGGGAGAAGAAAAGAAGAAAGGAAAAAAAGAGAGAAAGATAAAAAAAATGAGAAAGAGAAAGAAGGGAAGGAAGGAAGGAAGTGGCGGAAGGAAGGAAGTGGCGGAAGGAAGGAAGTGGCGGAAGGAAGGAAGGAAGGAAGGAAGGAAGGAAGGAAGGAA
>VZRH01004693.1:1399434-1419709 GCA_013397555.1 Urocynchramus pylzowi | reverse complement strand
AGGAAGGGGAGGAAGGAAGGAAGGGACGGAAGGAAGGAAGGAAGGAAGGAAGGAAGGAAGGAAGGAAGGAAGGGAAAGCCAAGACAAAAAGGACAACGCATATTTAATTTGTCAATGTAGACTGCAGTGTCTTTTGGCTCTTATAGCAATTCATTCCCAGTATGAAAAATAAAGTGTGAATCAATAAGTTCTAGGAGAAATTATGCACAGCCTGATAAAAGTGAATCAAAATGCTTATTGTGATTAAAAAACTTTTGTTGTATTTCATGGGCTGCATTCCTGCAAAGAATGAAATCATGGTACTAATGGGACAACAGCCATTTACACCTCTGCAGTCAGATGTATCTGTTAGAACATAAATTAACCCTGAGGTATGGCATGTAATTCAGATTTGGAGTTTGGCAAATGGAATTGCACAGCCAAAGAATTGCATAAATTTTAATCTCGGAGAGTGCAAACAGTTCAGGCAATAGTATCGTTGAGAGCTCTAACATGTATTTACACCAATGTATATCTAGTTCAACTTGCCTTCCTCTGGAGAAGACTAGTTAATTCTTTGTGCCAAATTCATGGGTTTGTTCTTAGGCTTCTCTCTGGTTTTGGATATTAAAATGTATTCAGAGAAGCTAAGCTTGGAAAACAGAAGAATATCTTACAATTTCGTGCTGATGTCTTTTAGTTCATACAAAAGAAGAAGGGTGGGATAAATATAGGGGGAAAAAAAAATCATTGGCCTCTTCTTTCATTGTTCTCTTTCCTTTCTCTTCTTTTTCTTTATCAGCTCAAACCATTGACAGCACTTTGCTTCCAGGGGCCAGAAGGGTTAAATTCCTTCCACTTCACCCGGTCTCTCTTGAAGCTGGAGTTACACTCATCAAGGATCTAGCATGGGGAGGGATGGATTTCTTCAGACAGCCTGAGGGTTCCAACAGCAGCCTTCGCTTTCAATCAATGTCGAGAGGCACGAGTGGAAATTCATTCAGTGAGCAGTCGGAGGTCTTCGCCTGTCCATGCAGCCGCCTGGCACACAATCCCAAGCACAAACTGGTGGCGTCTCAGCTGGAGAGCTGACATTTTGCCGAACCAATGTTTGCTTGGGAACTGATAATTAAACACTCTTTCTCCTTTAAAGAAAAAAAAAAAAATAAAAAGGCAGATAAGAAAAGTATTAAGTCAACTCTGGTGGTAACCTTGAAGGCTTCCTTTTGTCAGGGTCTCAATACATGCCAAAATATATTTTGTTGGGGATTGGTCCTGGCGGTACAATCGCCTTTTCTGTTACCTGAGTGTATTATTCTGACTGTTTTCATTTGACTTGCCTCTAGGATGCTGTGCTGCTCTGGCAGAGAGATCTGTGCACTGGCAGAGTTCATGAACTCACACTTGCAAGTTGATCTTTGCCCTGCGTATTTCTAAATATTTTGGCATGTATGTAACATGACAGAATGTGACTTTGCTCTGAAAAGCCAGATAGAGAAAGAAACATCTCACATCCCCTCCTTCCACCATGTCTCCCCCCTCCTCCAATCCTGCCAGGTTTTATTATGCTCAGAAGGCAACCAGGTGAGTCATAATATTTAACCAATATTGGGGGAAGGGAGAGGTTTTAATTAATTTCATTACACATTAGCAAAATCCAGCTCATGACACAGTGAAAGTCTATACAGTCTTTTGCAGACAGATGGGTTCTTATTCTCTCTGTGGTCTGATTTTCCTGGTTGAGGGGGAGATGTATTAACACAGTTTATTAGCTGTTCTGCAGTGCTGCTTAAAGTCTAATCCCAACGTAAGACAAGCCAAGCAATCCATAGTTCGAAGCTAGCTTGGTCAACTCATACTGAAACATGCTGGTTTGGGATTTATTTTTTTTTTCTTTTTTTTCCCAATTCTAGCCACAGGTAAAAAACCTGAAAATTGTAAGTATATCTGGAGGTGTCTCTTAAAGCCTCAGAAAAACAGCCCTGGCATTCTGTATGATCAGATGTCACCTGGTTCCAATCAGCTATGATCAGAGGCAGTTTAAAGCCTGGTTCTGATGCAGGAAAGTAATCAAGCCTAGACACTAAAAAGGCAGAGGCAAATTATATACTCCGTAGTTCCACATCAGAAAAAGAATGTGGTCAGAGAAGAAGACTGGAGAAGGGATTCTGCCCTCTGAAATCACTTCTCATTTGGGCCATCTTTGACATTACTACCTGAAGGTAGACTTGGTCCACTGATTCCAGTCTTGTTTCTAGATAGTTTTCTTTCTTTCTTTCTTTCTTTCTTTCTTTCTTTCTTTCTTTCTTTCTTTCTTTCTTTCTTTCTTTCTTTCTTTCTTTCTTTCTTTCTTTCTTTCTTTCTTTCTTTCTTTCTTCCTTTCTTCCTTTCTTTCTCTCTCTCTCTTTCTTTTCTTTCTTTCTTTCTTTCTTTCTTTCTTTCTTTCTTTCTTTCTTTCTTTCTTTCTTTCTTTCTTTCTTTCTTTCTTTCTTTCTTTCTTTCTTTCTTTCTTTCTTTCTTTCTTTCTTTCTTTCTTTCTTTCTTTCTCTCCTCACTCCTTTATTTTTTTTTGCTTATTTTTGTTTTTCCCACTTTGATTTTTCTTTCTTTTATTTTGAAACTTGTGCAAAAAGAAAATTTAAAAATATCTATTTCTAAGAAGGTCTCCTCATAAAAAACAGGCCTTGTACCTGCACTCCAGATTTCTCAGAGATGTTAGCTGAGAGCTAGCTCAGTTTTCATTTGTCATGTTAGGAAATTTCTGCACACTGGATGTGCAGCTGAATCTGAGTCTGTAAGAAGGAATGACACTGTTGTTGTACCAGGATGTAAACAGGAGCTAGAAAGGCTCAGAATTCCTTGTGACTAAGCAGAGAAGCTGGCCTAAAAGCTTAAACAGAGAAGAATATTAAGGTATATGCTCTGCTTCTTCCCTTTTATTTAAGAATATATTTGTAGGCAAAGTGAGCATTGAGCCATTACTGTCCATATCTCACCTAATTTTCCTCTGCACTTCAATGTCTTTTGTTGCATGAGCAAGCCCAAGGCCAGGTAAGAATTTCTGGAGCTCTGCACTTCCTCAGTTAAACTCGGAGTACAAAAAGGTCCAAGGTCAAGCAATGGAGTCCAGCCTCATGCTAAGAGTTATATCAAACTAAATAACTAAATTAAACAAAAATGTTAAAAGTGGACTAAAAAAAAAAAAAAAATTAAATTAAATTCTGCTTAAGTATTGCTTTCTGAATGTCTTTATCCTGGACTAGCAGAGATAAAGAACTCTCCCAGTCTTTGACTCCAGGCTGCTGCAAAACCTTTACTGCTCCTCTCTGGGTCATTCAGAGGCAGCAATCCCACTGAGGGGGCAGAAGTTGAGTATTCATCTGCACTGCCAGTTTGGGGATGAACCAGTTGGGTGGTGGACTTCACTTTCTCAGACAGGAATTTTCTCCTCTTCTCTTTGCTCCTCCACTTGTCAGATCAAGCAAGAAGCATTAGAGAGACAGTGCTTCAGGGAAATATAACCTAGGGTAGTGCCTGCTGGGTCAGAAAAGCTTCTGCACACAGCATTTTTCAGGGCAGTGCTCTAAGATGTTCTGAAGACAGCAGCCAATTCTGTGTGCCCATAGCTCTCCAGGTCTGTAATCTTATCCTTAACCCATTAATTGGGAAACCCAGATGTCTGAACAAATAAAATCAGAGGCACATCATCAAAGAGCAAACTAATGAACAGTACTTACAAGAAATACATTCAGAAGTGACCATCTATCTCTATTTTTATTTTTTTTTTAAAGAAATTTTCATTGGGTACCTTCGTGTGTCACAAAGCACTGAGTGCAACTGAGCCCTCCTCCACTCAACCACCCTGCTGCAAGGCCAGCTCTCTCTGTCCTTGGTGCATATCAACCAGCTCCTCTGCCTGGTTTTCTCACATATCACATCCCTCTGTGATGCTGCACACAGAACAAATAGCAGCAGTGCACTAAGCCAAACACTCCTTGTCAAGTGAGTGCCATTACAATGTGAGGATTGTTTTGCTGGTGGAGGTCTTGCATATAAGCAGACATGGATGCTATAACCAGGGTTAACAAGTTTCCACATGGGAAATTTATTTACAGCACAATAACAAAAGAAAGATTCCTGTTTTATCTGTTAGATCCCAGCTATTGCAAATTTGGGTTGGCCTCAAAACTTCCTGGGATGAGACGAAGAGAGGGTTATATTTATACAGTCCCAGAACCTCTTCCAGGCAAGTGCTTCCAGCAGGTAGCTGTCTCTTTGGATATTAATGTTCACATACCCTCATTTTTGTTGTCAGCTGCAGCCTCTAGCAACCTGCCTCTGGTAATAACCTTGTCAGTTCTCCCTGGACAAGCTGGGAAAGTTGTTTTCTGAATAAGAGCTGAAGAGACATCACCCAACTTTGTGGGAAATGCTGCTGGTGATGCACAAGTGGCATCAACTTGTCCCCAGCCAATTATGTCTGGCACCAGAGCCAGAATATTGAGCTTTGAAAGAACACCATGTTCTAGATAAGACACTGAATCATGACTTTTTTTAGTAAAGCGGCTTCTGGCAAAAGTAGAATGGAGTCAGGTGCCCAACTTAATGCTTGGAATGCCATTTGGATGAAAAGGTCTTGAAATCTTTGCCACGTGCTCTGTTTCTTTCAGAAACAGAGGAGGCTGCCTTTGGTTCTCCCTTTCCAGAAGGAAACAGAAGTTTATATAAGTATTTGACCAAGTTTGCATCAGGTGTTTTGTAATGAATGGGCTCATATTTGGTATTGACTAGACATTTGTAGGGCAATGGATTGGATTGACGAGATCCATCATTTGCATCCTTAATATCTATGATTCTAGAAGATCCTTATGGTTAGATGAAAGGTGAATTAACTCAGCACTGTGATAACCCCTAAGATTTACTGGATTTTGAATAAAAAATTGGATCTTGATTTTTTTTTTTTTTTTTTAAGAGATACATAACATTTAAATACCACAGAGCTCCACAGACTTTGGGAAACATTTCTAGATGGATAAATCTAGTTTGAAACCAAAACCACGGAATTAAAATGTTGATTGATGTTGTAAGAGATTCTCCTTCTTAGGAGAATCAACATTAATAAACTGTTTATTACTACAACATTAATAAACTGTTTATTTGCCAGTTGGATTATTTAGAGAGGAAGACTCTGTATCAATGCCTATGTGGTAAAAAAAAAGTAGCATTCATGTGACTTTGACTTGTGAGGCTGTAAAACATCTTGGAATTTTTTGTACGTTGCAGTGTGAGGCTTGATCTGGAGCAAAAGGCACATTTTGCCATTGGTGGTCAAAAAGAAAATTATGGGATTTTATGTAAAATCACAATGTTAATTTTCTTGTCATGGTTACACTTAGTCCTTTCAGAATTCTGTATATATTATATAGAAATGTCACCCATAACTTTCACCTGTCTGCAATGCTCTTCTCCCACCTGCACACAGTCACACTATGTAGCCATGCCCTGGGCTCTCTGGATCAGGATTTGTCACCATCTATCTTATAGAAGGATTCAAATCAGAGCTGGATTCAACAGCTGTGGTCCAGTTCTGCAAAATACTCAAGGAAGAGTAAACATACCTATTCAACAAAGTGTTTAAAGCTGCTTTACATTCTTTAAAGTCCTCAAAACTCTTGAAGCTGAAAGCATTCAAGAGTTTTTTTAAAGAAAGCATTTTTTTTTAAGGCTTAAACACATCATTTAGTAGGCAATGAAGAAGAATTGCCATCATAGTGTAAGGTTTTGTGGAAAAATTAAGCAATTGACAAGCATTACTTTGTCAACAAATTGTAGGTTATTCATGGGGATTAAAGGCCATTTCAGAGATTATTATTTTTCCCTGTGTTTATTTATTTTGGTCATTCTTCTGAAAGCTCAAACAAGCTAGAGACCATTGAACTTTCCAAGCCTAGAGAGAAATGTTCGTAGAAAATCCCTTTAAAAATATTAAGAACAAAATTGGATGGAACTGATTTAATGCAATGGAAAAATAATAATCTTAAGAGGAAATAATGTTCAATGTTGAAAATTGTAACAATGTTCATTATTCTGTTGAGTTTCAGAACGGGCAGACCCTTCGCACATATTTGCTATTAAGAATGATATAGCCATGCTGTTTGTTCTTTAATTAGTTTTCTAAACACATAAAAAACTAAACTGAATAAATCAAAATGACCTTTAAATTCCCAGAATTACAGCCTATTTAAATGGCCCTAATAAGGTAATAATAACCCAAGCTAATGGCAGTTCTACTTCTCTACCCTGTGTCTTGCCATGTGATGTGCGACATTACTAATTTTAGTGTGATTACAAATTATTCCCATAGTTCAGGTTTAATACAGTATTGATGTTGTTACTAATATAGATTTGTCAGTAAAGATACAAAGAAAAGTCAGTCCCACTTAATGTTGGCTGACAAAACAACTAAAAGAAAAAAAACAACACAAGGAAAAAAACAAAGAAAAAACTGCTGCTACCTTACAGATTAATACACAGAGGGAGAAAGAAGTACAAGTGAGAAATAATGATTCAATTTCATTAAAGGTGTACTTAACCTGGAACAGAGAATATAAAGGGGGAGAAATGTTATATGTAGCAAGTATCTGCTATTATCAGGTTTCTAGAATGAGAGCAAGTATTTAGTGCTCCTGCTATGTCCTTGTGGTTGATGTCATACATCAACCATTTTGCTGGTGTGAATCCAATAAAATTTAGTGGTTTTTTCCTAAATTTATACCGTGTACCTTAAACCAGAATTTGATGCAGAGGTATCTGACATTATATGTTTACTTATTCTACTATATATCTGGAAAATCATGCCAGTTCTGTGTACTTTTGGTTTGTCCTGGACTTGCCTGGTCCTTGGTCCAACCAGTTCTGTTGTGTGCTTTACCTATAGCACTCTATCTCTGAGCTGAAATATAGCAGGTACCATTGTCTCTGGAAAATTATGTTGTTGCTTGCTAGATCCAGTTGAGTGCTGTAGCTGGATGTAAAAGCTCATTTCTCCTGTTCCACTCTAATTTGAAGACAAACAAGTTAATGCAAAGCACAGATGGTCTGAAATAACCTGTTTGACCATGCTCTAAATCAGGAGATAAATTAACATGTATCCATTTATCAGTTCACAAAAAGCAGTCATTGTACTGATTTTCAGCTCTTAGTTTCCCAAATTTCTTTTCATTCAGTTTACATTTAAGTGATCAGGGAGCAAAAGCTCCTTTGGATAACTGGGTTTCTTGCCATTTTTTTTACCTGTGGAGTATTCCAGGAGCAATAACAGACATTGCCTGAGCGAGAGGTTTGAGTTATCCTCCAAAGTTAAGTCCAGTGCAACTAATATCCCTTGCTTTATTAGAAAGCATTAAAAGTCATGTGTGTTAAGGCTTAAGCATGTGAATATGAAGGAGTAACAAATGTTCCTGTGTCAGCTCAGCTGGGACAACTCACGTGTATTTACCCTGTAGCAAATATGAGGTAATATGCACTAAGCTTTTAAAAGAAAGACTTTACCCTACTTACCTTGTATTCATCCAGGACTAAGAGTGTCTACATGGATTTGTTATCACAGTTTAGCTCACGTTTTTAACTAATTACATAAATAAATTATTTGTGCACCTGGCACACTAGGCCAGATGTTGTTCATATGCATAATAAAGAATCCTATCTTGCCTGCAGAACTTGCTTTTTAATCAAACAAGTCAAAGGGTGGTTGTTATTCCCTATTTTGCAACAGGGTGAACAGAAATGCCATGTGACTGGGAAGCTGACTTGTCCTAGGTGGCTCTACTAATCTGAGGGAAGACACAGGACTGAATTCAGGTATCTAATGAAATAGCTGTGAAATCATCTTTCTGATCTGTAGGCAGGCATTCTCACCAGAGTAACTCTGTTTTTTTCTCAAAAATATATGAGAAAATATGAGAGAAATATCTGAATACTTGAGAGAAGTATTCCCTATTATTATATAGGGATAAGGGATTATAGGAATAAATCGTTCAGTGGGGTTTATGGACCCTCTCTTGCAAACGTGGCACTTGTGTTCAAATGGGAAGGAAGCTCATTCCCAATGCTACTCTGAAGTTGGTTTGGTTACATTCAGGCTTATGCTTCCCCAAAATTCAGAAGAAATTAAGGAAAATATCACAAAAGGGTTGTTGATTTATTGTGCTTATTAAAAGCTCCACCTTAAACATCCTCTGCCAAAATCACCAGCAAAAGCTTTTCCAGTGAGGAGAATCCAAGAAGCTCAATTTGCAGCCATGTGTGTTTACTACTCTACAAGATCCACAGTTTATATAACAACCTGGTTTTGAATGTGGTACTTATTTGCTCCACTATATATAATTAAACAAGCAGAAAAGACATTGGAATTTTGAGGAATGCCCATTAGTTAAGCATGTGGGTTTTTTTTGACCTAACAATTTTACTAAATTCTGTTTAAATCTCATCTTATTTTGCAATAAATAAATATATAAACATACAAATATAGTCGTACAGCAGAGATTAACAGCAATTCCAGGCAACATCTGGAGATACCAGAACAATTAGGTTTGCACTTGAGGAAAATTCTTCGAACTGATGTTTCTCATGCCCTGAAATTAAAAGTAATAGTAAGAAATATTGAAAAACATCTATTTTTATTCTTCTTTTATCCCAATGAAACTCATTTCCTTTATCTCAGAGATGATAAGTATCTAGTAAATATACACTGACATACTCCCCATAGAGGTCATGCTGCATGCCATCCTAAGCTTGCCATCCTTCAAAGATGATGAGCAGAAATGCATTCAAATTCCCCATAAAAATATGTTAAAGACCATGTAATGAATAGTGCTTCTGTTTTGAATGTTTGATGTATTCAAAGAGCACTGTAACAAATCCTTAGAAGGGGCATTTTTACAGGGGTTTGATTTTCTGGGGTCTTTTTCCCACTTAAATGAATGGGGGTTTTTTTGCATATGGGAACCTGTGCTGACAAATCTTATCCAGTAGAATAAAGAAAAAGAGAAAGGAATTAAATGGAGGGAGACAACATGGCCTAGTAAATAAAGTAACAGACTTGGGGGAATCAGGAGACCTAGATACTATTCCCAGCTCTTCCCTGCAGTGTGACTTTAGGCAAGTCTCTGAGCAAGCTCTCCCTCACCACTCAGTTGTCTATTTATATTGTAAACTCTTCAGAACAAGCACCATCCTTTGCTGCATGTTTCTACAACCCCAGCTGCAAAGGAGCTCTGTTCTGCATTGGAACATCCCACAAATAGTAATTGGAGTAAGTCTCCGTGATCCACTTGTCAGTGAAAATGTTAATCTACCTTTCTGCAGACAGTTCTTGGTAGTAAGCAGTGTCCAGATCATAGAAAAAAAACCCCAAAACTATCCCAGGAATAGACACAGGAATTTAGTGACATCAGCAATTCCAGTGCAATGTCCTGCTGCAAAAAAAAAAAAAAATCCGGGTTCTGAAAAAATATCAATATAGAGTTTAATAAGAGTACAAGCATGTGGTTTTTTATCTAAAGTACATGAGTGCCAAAAAAAAAAAAAAAATGGAGAGGCCTGGTGTTCTAAAAGCACAGTATGTCTGATAGAGAGGAATGATTTTCTTCTTGGGAAAAGAGCTGGAGGGAATAAAGGGACCAAAGTCCCTTCCCTCCCTATCTACTGGGTGTGCTTAGCCTCAGATAATGTAGCAGAAGCTGTGTTCACCCCAAAATTTCCTAAAGGAAATTACTATAGCCAGAGAGTGTGAAATTGTGTATTTTTGCCTCATGGAAAAGTATTAAAATAAAAAAAGAAAAGAAAAGATGGAGGCTGGCGAGAGAAGGTTATCTACATAACTCTAACATCCACTACAAGGACAGGAGGTTAGATTCTTCTGGCACAGAAAGTTAAGTTGAAATGTGGGCACTTTCCTGCATGGGACAGTCTTCTAGGTGCTCTTTGCTGAACTTTTGGAGAATTTCAAGGCTTGAACTTCATGTTGCAGCACGGACATAAAGTTAAGTAATCCTGAAATACTGTCTTATTTGTTTTTTCTTTAAATGCAGTCATTTCTGACATCTACTTGTGTAGGCATTCCTAGTTTTAAGTTAAAGTTCACATTGTAATTTAAGCACAAATCTGAGCTTATTCTTTACTCAGAGTTCAACCACCATTTACATAGTCATTTTTCACACCTCAGTGAGAGTGGGGCACAGTGCAGATTTTGGAACTTGGGTGGAATGAATCCTGAGTTACCTCACACCCTAAAATGAGAGCCATGCACCATGAACTCTGATCAAAGGAGGCACGCACAGAGCACAACATACAAGAGCTTAGTCCTACATCAAGCATGACCATATTAGCCCTTCCTAGCAGCAATGTGACTTTATCAAGCCCACTTTTCAGGTTGTGACAGCCAGCATGTATTAGATAACAAAAGGTCCCTGTTTTTTCTTAATGTATAACTTAACATTAATGCTGCAGGTACATATAACCCAGTGGACTCAGGTAGTTATATTACATTTTCAATAGCTTTGAGCTCAGCCCTGACTAATCATCAAACACTGACTCCCTTCCCAGAGGGATTTTGCAGCCCTTGCTGCGACTGATGAACACCTGTGGTGGGTGGATCACAAACACCCACCCAGATTCTCACTCACAGCTGTCCCCAGCAGGATGGGGGAGAAAATAGGAGTAGCAAAACCAATAAAACTTGTTCAAGGTTCTAGAGAAGGCAAGAGGGGAAAACCCAAGTGATACAAAGGCAATTGCAATATTCCACAACAAGAATGATGCCCTGCCTGTCTCCAAGCAGCAGCTGACTTAGAAGACAACACACAACACACTCTCCAGTTTTATTGCTGAGCAGGAGGTTGATATGTGTTAAGGAATACCAAACTGTGGTTAGTTTGGGTCAGCTGTCCCAGTTGTGTCCCTCCCAGCCTCTGGCCCACTCCCAGGCTGGTCATTGCAAGGGGGCAGAGTAAGAAATAGGAGAAGCTTTGACAAAGAAAACACTGTTCAGCAACAGCTAAAACAGTGGTGTGTTGCCAGCATTGCTTTAGTCAGAAATCTCAAACACAGAAATATACAGGCCAGTGTGAAGAAAGCTATTTCATACCAGCCAGATCAAGTACAACAGTGGAAATTAATTTCAGTTTGATATATTTGCCCTCATGACCCATTCTCAGCCTGACCCTTGTGTTTGAAAGAGGGTCAAATACAGCCCTGGGATAAACTTGCAGTGAGTTTATTATAGTTGTTTAATTTCTTTGAGATTCTTTTAAGAAAAGTGTCATCCAGGACGCTATGTAAACCAGTGACTTTCAATGTAGAATTTAAAAGTGTATTTCAGAGGAGCCAGCTAAGTATGAGGTATACAAAAATCTGTCCATGCATCAAAAAATTTTAGGAGTCTGTGAGCAGGGAGTAGAGAGGGAGAGAAAAATTGAATTTAGGAAAATTTCAAGATCATATTGATAATGAAATTTATTTTTGATTAATATAACAGTTTAATTTTAATGTCAGAGACAAAACAATCAAGTACATTAACAATGCAAATGCAAAAAAAGTTTTTACATTACCAGTGAAGTTTCTTGTCAGCTTCATTTAGAATTATTTCTTTCTACCTTTGACATATTTATTTGTCTATGCAATTTTTTAAATTTACTTGTTTAAAAGTTTTCTGTGTTCAATAGCAGCTGGAATCCTAAAATGAAATTAAAACCATGTAGGTGCCAATATATATATTCAATGGATATGAGACTAAATTAAACTAATTGACATTTTATTAATACTCTGCTGTTTGTTCCCGCAGAGTTAAAATCCTACTCTAGATCCCATTACATGAAGATATACTTTGGACCATCTGGTGGCCAAACATTTCTGATTATAAATAAGTCAATTTTTGTTAATTATTTATTTGGGACCTTTTGTTTATTACACGAAAATCTGCAAAGGGAGAAGAAATAGCTGAATGTGCTGGGGTTTATAATACATCTTTCATGAACAAAAACTATTTTTTGCAGGAAAATCTGGTTGAGGTAGGAGAGAACGCTGCATATTCATTTGCATTAGAAAATTCTTTCTGACATGATTCTTGTTTGCAGCCCTTTTGGCTTCATTTTGTATAAACA
Source organism: Urocynchramus pylzowi (assembly GCA_013397555.1). Classification (NCBI taxonomy): domain Eukaryota; kingdom Metazoa; phylum Chordata; class Aves; order Passeriformes; family Fringillidae; genus Urocynchramus; species Urocynchramus pylzowi. The sequence continues at coordinate 1,407,569 of VZRH01004693.1, read as the reverse complement.
TACAGGCAGTTAGAGAAGACACTTAGAAGCAATAAACACTTAGCTGTAATGGTAAACTCTAAGAAGTAGGGAAACTTTATCACAGAATAAAAGGGGACAGACATTTTATGACAGAAAAAAAGGTAAATAAAAAAGGTAAATCCCTTTGATAATGATAATGAAGTTTTGGGAGTATTAGTAAATGAAAGCTGAAGGCTTTTCAGCACTGGAGGTCTTCAAGCACTTATCCACTACTATCAGAAATTATTTGCATAGAACTGATCTTTTATTGAGGAAGTACACTTGAACTTTTAACGATGGTCTACTCAGATTCTCAATGTAAGTGTCAGCTGTGTTTTTGATATTCACAACTATATATCTCCATATATTTTTGAAAACTGGCATAATTTTGAACTTTAACCTTTTATCAAAGTCCTTAATACTGTGAGACATAAAAAGATCATGGGATTTAGCTAGTCATTGGTTTCAAAAGAAACTCGAAATAAAGACCAAATTTCATTTGGTTCATTAAAACCCTGAATTTCTTGCTTTTTCTCATATCCTGTATTCCAAACAAACTTCCAAATATCCACATTGAAGGAATACAAAAGGCTATAATGTTCAAGAAGCCTTAATAAATTGAACAGTTATTTATCATTCATATCTGAAGCAAAGGCTATACTAATTTCTGAGCTTTGGACAAAACCAAAGATCAACCACAGATCAACCATAACCATCCAAAAATTGAGGTCTTTGGTCTAGGGCTTTGGGAGCTAGGAAAATCCCTGTCTGACTGCAAAGGAATAAATATGTTACAGTTAAAAAAATGTCTAGCCATTGAAACCAAGTCATTGAAGACACTTTTGAAGGAAAAACAGAAGTTACAATTATAAAACTGAAGAGGAAATTTGTAAGCAGTGGCAGAGAGCTTAGCAGGAATGCTGTAAGAGCAATAAAGTTTGAAAGCTAATATTCCTCATTGAGTAGGAATGACAAGCAAATGAAGAAAACTAAAATTTTTAAGATTTTTTTTTTTTATTCACTGCTTGCAAAACAGACAATTATTTGTTATCCCTGACAATCGTTAACCACACAGGCAAAAGGAAAGAAGTATCTGTCCAGTTGCTCTCAGTTCTTCCCCTATTCTCTTCTGCTTTGCTGATTCTATCTCAGTTATTGAGCTTCCTAGTTAAGGGTAATCTCATAATATTTTTTGTCTAAATCATGAACATCCTAACAGAGCTTAATTATCAATTAATTATCAAGTAATTACCATTCCTACTCTTAATTAAAATATTTTCTTTCACTTATTTCTCACATTACTTATAATTATGAAGGTGACTTCTTTTGCTTCAGAGGGAGTAGCACATGAAAAGTAAGAGTTGGAGTGAAGAGTGTACTCTCCTCTAGATGTACACACATATGATCCTGACATATAGCTGAGGTCCTCAACCAATATTGATATATTCCTCTATTCTATTAACATTAATAAAAAATTTATAAATATAGAAGTGAACGCAAGTTTATATATTTGTTTCCCAATAATATGTGAGTTGTCTCAAAAAACAAGATACCATAATCAGTAGAAAAGGGAAAGAGAATAAATCTGCCTCATTTGATTTTTGTTTGCTTTTTTTTAGTTGGTTGGGTTGGGTTTGGTTTGTTGGTTTGGGTCTTTTTTCCCCACTTGATAAGGTCTCTAAATGGCTTTTAGGGAAAAGTACTGTTTTGGATGAGGGACACAAAGAACTTTACATAACTTCAGTAGCCTTCCAGCCTCAAATGTCTTTTAATAGTCAAAGAAACCATTCCTGACAGGCATTTAAATCACACTCTGTTATAAACCTTTATATGGTTTATAATGTAAACAGTCTTTGTAGTCATGCAGCACAATTTTCTATGGAACACAAAATTGGTTCTTAAGTCTTTGAGTTAATTCTTCATGGAATTAGAATGGGTGTTAAACAAAGAAGAAGGATATAAGGATAAAGTGAAAGAGGAGGAGAAGGAGGTGGAGGAAAACAAGGGTGAAGAAAAAGTGCCAACTCTACAGATTTTTTTAGTGCAAATATAATTTTTGTTTTAATGGTTTTGATGGATTTTTTTTTTTTTGTTCTTTGGTGTTGTTGTGGGGTTTGGGTTTTTTTGGAGGCGGGTGGGTTTTTTACTGTTCAAGTGCTACACACTGGATATTGCCAGTCCTGATTGTGTTAGATCAAAGAATAATCTCTTTCCATTTTTTTCTGTGAACACTTACAGTCCAAGTTTTAGTCTTTTTTCCAAGAGCAGTGTAAAGTAGTTCATTATTTCCTATGAAGTTGAAAAATAAACAAAAATTTTGGTGAGCACTGGAACAAAAATGTGGCTGCAAACACGGAGCGGTTTATGTTCAATATGAATAGGCAGTGTGACAACTGGGATACTCAGCTGAAAGAAATATTTGCCATCCCTAGGAAGCTGAAAAGGACATGACTGATATGTATATTTTCCCTGGGAAGAAGAAAAGAACAGGAGAGGAAAGCATGGGAAAAGGGATTTGAAGTCATCAGAGTGCCACACACTGGATGTATTCCCCTGCTTGAGGGGCAAAATAGAGCAAGAGGCTCTGAGTGTGTAAAAGAGCAAGAGTGCAACAGACTAACCTGGCAGGAGCCATACCAGATGCAATGGGTCTGATGGCAGAAGCATCCCAGGGGGCAAGCTGAATGCTGTGAACCATGAAGAGAAAAAAGAAATCTTCACTATAGGAAAGCCTGTGGAAATTCTCTTTGGTTTGCACCATTGCATGTTCCCGAAGTATTTTAGAGCAGTCTGACATCCCAGCTAACCCATATCAAAATGTGTGTATCTGTAAATAATCTGCTGGGTCTTCCCTTTGGGGGCACTGGTTTTCATACCAAAATGTACTACAGAACTGGGGGCAGCCAATAATGCAGATCTCCCCCAAACAGCTCTGGAAGAAGTGACCTGAACTTTATCCACCAATCTAGAAGCTTCTTTAGATAACACTTTCATCTATTTCTTCTCAGAATTTTTCAAATTCTGAAGTGGATCTACAGCCCTGCCAATATCACAGGGAGGTATTGTTAAAGATTTAGGGGAATTATTCTTCTCCTACGAACTGCGGGGCTGGTTCTGCTTCCTCCCTACAGAGCTAAGAAACTAATTTGCATGATGTTGAAAAAGAGAAATCTTTTCTGATGTTTTTTCTTTGACTGCTTTATGTGTAGGGTAGCATTCATTCTCTCCATGATGGTGATTATTCCAGAAATCTGAGTGAATAACTGTGCCTAAGTATTTACATTTCAATATTTTATTAAATGATCACTTGTATTATCCACTCAGTACAACAGGAGCCAAGTATGTGGCTCCTTCAAGACTAGGAGAGGCAAAACCATAGGAGGCTGCATTTCTTTCTTCAGGACAAAGTCTAACCAGGAAAGTGCATAACCAGTCATGAGCCACTTAAGTTATACCAGCCTTGGAACGAAAACAAAGCTAACCTTCCTGCATTAGCACAGTGGAAGGATAAAGCTGCTGGCTTTTGGGTCTGGCACAATTTTGAGCCATGCTGTTGCTAATCCAGACCAAGGAGAGATAGCAGAGGGGAATCTGGAACCATTTTTGTTTCCCTGTTTTAATTTTTGCTGTTCTGTTGACAGCTTACTGTGCTGCTGTTGTATTTTGGTGTGGTCATGTCTACAGACAACCAAGAGCGACCACATGTCTCAGCTTTCCAAACCTTGTATGAGGCCCAACACACTCCAGTTATCTGCCTTCAGGCACCTAATAGTTCAGCTCATGGATTTCCCAATATCTGAGGTAAATACAATACCAAAAATGTTATGGGGTTAGTGTTTGGCTGTAGTATACACTTTAGAATCCCTAATACTCATTTTTCCTGATCTCATTCAGGTCAACAAGAAGAGCTGTGCCTGTCCCTCACAGGGCTGGACTGCTTTGGTGAGTTATTTTATGCTTTCAAAGAGCTGTGTGCTTTGTGAATGTCATTACATAGACTGTATGCTTGATCATACAAAATAGGAAATAGTGACCAGAACTAAACTGAAAAGCTGGCCCGATAACTTCAAAGGAAAGAAGAAAAGGAAAATAAAGTTACCTTCAGAGCCGCTTTTGTACCTGCACATACTAAGGTTAATCAAATCTTATGCTTTAGAGTATATGCCTGATTAGCTTGTGTCTGGAAGCACTTCCCCTTATTTGCCATTCTACTCTTAGCTGCAGAAAGAACAAAGTTCATGTTAGTTCTAGGATATTTTTGTGTTGTTTTTTCCCTCATTCACTTGCCACAGAAACTTTGAAATCTACTGGTTGTACTGAAAAGTGCCCTGTACAGAATAGCTCTATTCTGACAGAGAGGGTGGGAAGCATGCAAACTTAGATATGTATCAGAAAACAAAATTATTTTGCCCTTATTACTGTGAAGTGTATGCCTTCTTATGAAGCTTTACAACTGAGAATGAATGTTTTGATGGAGAACCCTTGAGGGGTTCTGTTCTTTCAGAAGAAGTCTGTTCTTTCCTGCAACCTATGGAGGTATCTTTGAATTATGATTTAAATCATAGAGAGACTAAATGGAGGCTAGTGTTGCATGTTCTGATTTGTTTTGTTTTCCTTTTTAACCTTCATATTTAAGTAGGAATATCCAGAATAAAATCTCAGGAGTTTCCTTCCTTCTCTCTTTCTCTCTCTCTTTTTCTTGTTTCCATGTGAGATCCTCTTCATCTTGTCAATCTTCAAAGTCCTCTGTCAACCTACCTATTAATTTTGGCACTGTAATTTTTTTTTTTTTTCTTCTTCTTCTTTTTCTTTTTTTTAAGTTATTTTGACTTGCAGATTTGAAGAGACACTAACTCTGTCCATTCAGTACAGCTCTATCAACTTCATTACAGTTCTGGCAATTTACTCTTGGTAAAGAGTTGGCCATGGGGCCTGTAAGGATTTATGATGTCAAGGTCATGCAATTACAGGCATTTATAATTTCACGAAGAGTTTAAGGAGCAGATAATTTGCAATGTAATTATTAGGGATTTAAGCACCTGTGTGCATGCCTGGCCTCACTGACTGTCACGGGGGTGAAGCACATACCTGAGCTATCCATAACATCACAAAACACCATTGGCAAGGCACGATCTCTTGAGAGCACTTCTTCCATTCTCCTTCTCATGCTTCATTTTTTTCCCAGCCTATTTCAGGTGATGCAGGTTTCAAATGATTTTGCAAAGTGGATTTTTCACTAAAAAAAGTGCTGTCAAACAGAACACTTGATTGTTACATAACCTTAAAAATTAAGTGGGAAAAACTCTAATTGAGAGTATGGGGAAAGTGGGGTTCGTGTATCAGAGAGGACATTGGGCTGTGCGTGTTTCATGGCTGTAGGTATCAAGCAATCTTGAGATGTACTATGGATTAATTATTCTGCCTTGATAATCTTGGGAAGGCAAACATATTTTGGCTTCTGTAGACCACTGTGAGTAATAGAAGGGGAAGCTTTAGGCAAGATATTTTTTACTACCTCAGATAAAGTTCCTTATTAAGCGTCTTGAGGAAAGAAAGTTTAGATAATGCCTGACTCTTGTCATTTGCTTCCTGTCTGCTTAATAAAAGCAACAATTGAATTTTTCCTTGAAAAGACCAAATCTGACTGAATTGACAGGGAATTGTAGTCAAAGGATTTTTGGGTAAGACCCTATGCTATTGTCCTCAAAGCATCTAAATTACCTGAAACCAAAAGTGACTTCTTATAATAACTATAGAGGTCTGGTACCTGCTGGCTGTGTTATCATCACACACAACTAAAATAATATTAATTAGAGACATATTTATTTTACAAAAAACAGCCAGTAAAACCCAAGCAACCAAAACCAAACCAAAACCAAAACCAAAGCCAAAACCATACAACAAACCTTCCCTGTCAAGAAAAAATAAATCTTGAAATTATGAAGAAAAGTGAATGAAAATAATTACTCAGATCACAGTATATCTGACCTTCTTGGACTGACCTCACTACATTGACAAAAAAAATGTAAGGATAATAGGCTTTTTTCTAGTCATAGATTGCCATGATTTCATAGGTTTAGTCTTATACCTTGTGGAAGAGAAAACAACTATTTCTTCTAAATTGTATACAGCAGCAGAGAACATTTTTAGTTTGTTTCCTTTGTAAAAGTGTCACTTGTCATTCTCTCTATTATAAACTATAGCTTTATTTAGAATAGTCCTTAATTAAATTACATTTCTAGTCTTCAATATGTTTATATTTTTATTGGAGGGAAGAGAGCAGCAGTTCGCTTTCAACTTATGTGTCTGCTTGCAACACTTTCTAAGCAACCAGAAAGAAGATGAAATTTGGTGGAGCATAAGCATTTATTTTTATATTATACCAGATTTTCAGAATATCTTTATGTATTTATTTATAATGTTTATTAGCACTCTAATGCTAATTTAATCTCTTTGAAAAAAATGTGTCATCAGGCTTGTAATGAATGATAGATTGGGAAATAGGGAATTGATAATGTTTTGCCATTTCAATGTGGTCTGAAATTCTAGTTTAGATCTACACTTAGGAATTATTTATATCCTCTTATGTCATATCAATTTAAATAATATTCCACTCATTGAGGCATAAAGAATAATGTTAATATTAAAGTTTCTATTTAAAATTTGCTAATTGCACATGAAGGGGTTATATCTGCTGCATTCAGGGTTTTTAAATTTAATTTTATTGTATTAGAAAATCTATGAGGTTAAATCTGCAGAAATTATTGCTTTTAAATGTTGTATAATAAGAATCTTGCTGCTGTTATGAGAACTGAAAAATGTGCCTTCATCTCAAATAAGCCTTGTTAAAGCTACAGTTCTGGAACTGCCAGGATTTAATACTAAATTTGGGCCTGATCCAGCACAGCTTTACTCATGTGAGTAGCTCTATCTCCTCTGAAGAAATCTGTGCCTGAGCTAAGGGTTACTGGACATACCTGTGCAAAGTTATTGATCTGGGGAAAGGCTGGGAATGGAGAAGAAATAGGGATGAGTGTATATTTTCAACCCATCTAGGCATTGGCCTCCAAAATGAACATCTCCAAGTAGACTGTTTTAGAGGCAAGGAGTATAATAAAAAACTGAAGCCTGTGAAAAAGCATTGAAGGACACTGAAGACTTGTTTTGACCCATCTCCACACACCTGAATCAGGTGGGCAGAGTCACAGGCTAGCAGGAAGGGTGAGGACTTGGCAGCTCCACGCAGACAGGAGATTCCTCTGCCCTCTGGCCACTCTCAGCTCCTGCTCAGTGCAGCTGAGGGCCAAAATCAGGAAACCACATTGTCAATAAGAGTTTGCTTGATCAGCCCCCTTAGGGGAAATCACCAGAAGTAGTTTTATCCCCTTGGAAAGGAAATTATTAAAGCAAATACGAGTCTATTGACTATTAAAGTCATGTGGAAAAGTCACTGATGTCACCCTCAACAGGAAACAGCCCAATATGCCTGTAGAAGTTATGGACTTAAGTGTGTGACACTTTTCTTGTTGTAAAACAAATCAAGTTATCTTGTTTTCTGCTTTGAGCAAAAATACTAAGCTTGATTCTCCTCCCACTTTCATATAGTGACATCATTCTAGAGGAAAATTCTTGATGACAACAGGATTAAATAATGAGAAAATTGATGAGAGAGCAGAACTCATCTGATTTGTCTATGGCTAATATTCTGAAGTTGCTGAAGTTTTAAACTTTCAGATTCACATTGAGCAGGTCTCTGTCTTCTGACAACATATGCTTTTAATTTTTAACCCTAGATGAATCTGAAGAGTTTAATATTTCATTTTAATTAATCATCAAAATATTAGGATTCTTATCCTAATATCTTAAATTTCGCAAGTTTGAGCTATTTGTCTTGAAATCTTCTCAGGACAGCCTACAACCACATTAGATCAGTTTTGTGTCCTAATTGGTACCATGAAGAAAAACACCAATCAATTAAGTTGTCAATTAACAGGCAAACAATTCTTCAGTATCCAGGGAGGTTTTCTTGCAACACGAAGTGGGAACTTTTCTATAATCCCTGTGCAATATTTATATTTCTGTGTATACACATGTGTGTACAAGCAGACACACACACACACAAAAAAAAAAAAAAA
>VZRH01004693.1:1368668-1389673 GCA_013397555.1 Urocynchramus pylzowi | reverse complement strand
TATATATATATAAATAACAAATAAGGATAGTAAATAAGTCTCTTTTAGGAGAGACTGAGAAGCTAAAATGGGAGATGAGGACAGTAAGATGCTTTTCAGATGAGAAGGACTTTTCAGATGATGAGACAGGAAATCATGTGTTAATCTTCAGGCTAAAGAGTAGACAGATGGAAGGGCATATGCTGGTTTTCTGCAATTCATCTATAATCATGAATAGTAAAGAAACTGAAACCAGGAATGACATTCCCCCCATGGAAAATAATAAAGGGCGTGCAGTAAATACCCATCACAAACAACATTCTTATAAAAGGTACTTTATTATGAAACTGGTTGTGAAAATATCATGGTACATCCAAAATCATAAGCTATAGAACAGATGTAGCTGATTGGTTGGTATGTGCAATTGTTGAATAAGGTCCCCTGCACCTTGAGGTTCATGAGGGATCTACACACTGACAAAGGAAAACTACAGCACCCTACCAGTCTGTATGTTATGTCTTTGCTTCTATTCCTGCTTTAAGTATTTTTTTTTTTCTGCCCCAGGGAAAGTTGAGTCAATTGTTTGGAATTGGCACACACAATACAGCTGATAGTACCCTTTCTTTTTCTCTACTTGCACTATTAATTAAATAGAGGACTTCAGTCTGAAAGACAATCAGATAAGTCCACAGGCTGATCAATATGACACTTCAAGCCAAGCCAAAAATATCTGAGAGAAAATATAATAGAGATTTAAAAATAAAAAGAATCTAACAAAAAGTCAAAACTACCCAGAGATTTAAGGAAATTGAATGAAATAAATTGTGTGAAACTACTTGATTCTTATTCTTGATTACAATTTAGGGAATGTACATGATATGCAATTGTGCATAAATGATTTCTTTCATTTTTACTTGAAAATTAGAACTTTGTTTCTTTTAGTAACAACATCACACACATCTAAAACAGAAAAAAAAGTCTCTTTTTTTTTTTTTCTTTTTTTTCTATTTAAATACTATCCTGAATGTGAAATGAAGGCTTTTGCTTGAAAGTAGGTGAATGTATCTCTTGAGGCTGAAGTCTGGCTTCTTAACTTTGACAACATGAAAACTCTTTCGCTGACATTTTACAATGGAAATATATCTTACTCAACTTAACTGACTATTTGTATATTTGGAAAAATCTAGGTTTTTATCTAAAGTTACTGACTGGACTTTCAATTTTGACAGGGTGTATTCTCTCATATTTTCTTCTCTATTCTAGAGTCAAAGTTAGATATAAAATCTGGGGAATGGGCTGAGTAGTAAAGGAACGTTTTAGATATATGGATTAAAATATTTAAAAATCTAGTTTAGAAAATATTTTTTGTCTTTTTTAAGATGTGTTAAATATTTTATAGATGATAAGTGAAATTCTGCTAAATGTTTGGAGCAAAAAAATATAAGACCAATACAAAGAAGTAGAGGGACAACTCCTTAATTATAATGCAGAACCCCACAAAATATCTTAATTGGAAAGGAAAAACTGACCACACTCTCAAGTGAAAGATCTTGGATTTGACTAAACATTTAATAAAAGTACTCTTCATAGGAAACTGCTGGCAGAGAAATCAGAAATTTTCTTCTGACTTTCAGCTCGTAGTAACAAACTCTGTGGAAACTTTTCTAAGAATTACATGAAAATTCATAAAAACTCTTAATAACTCTTATCATAATTCTGATTATCATGGTGTTCTTAAAGACAACTAAATCAGCTCTTTATTGGGAAAAAACTTGAATTGTAATATTTCTGCTAAACGTAAAAGGAATATTTGCCTGTAGGGGATAGGAAATAGAAAATGCAGGAAAGGAAATGCAGTGGAAAAACAACCATGTCTACAAGGTAACTTATCACTTTCACATGAGAAATACAACCAGGAACTTTCTCTCATTGTGCATATTTGTCAGTCTTTATTCCCACTAAATATTCTACATTTTTGGCCACAAAAATCCCCTACAACAATACAAACTGGGGACAGTGTGGCTGGACAGTGTCCAGGTGGAAAGGGACCTGGGGGTGCTGGTTGACTGCCGGTTGAATATGAGCCAGCAATGTGCCTTGGTGGCCAAGAAGGCCAATGGCATCCTGGCCTGCATGAGGAATTGTGTGGCCAGCAGGAGCAGGGAGGTCATTCTTCCCCTGTACTCAGTGCTGATGAGACTACACCTTGAGTGCTGTGTCCAGTTCTGGCCCCTCAGTTTGGGAAGGACGTGGAGATGATTGAGCGCGTCCAGAGGAGGCAACGAGGCTGGTGAGTGGCTTGGAACACAAGCCCTGTGAGAAATGTTGGAAGGAACTGGGGTTGTTTAGCCTGGAGAAGAGGAGGCTTAGAGGTGACCTTATTGCTCTCTACAACTTCTTGAAGGGAGGCTGTGAACAGGTGGGGGTTGATCTCTTCCACCGGGCAGCAATGACAGAGTAAGAGGACACAGAGTCAAGCTACGTCAGGGAAGGTGTAGGTTGGATATTAGGAAAAAGATTTTCACCTAAAGAATAATAAAGTACTGGAATGCTCTTCCTAGGGAGGTGGTAGAATCACCATCTCTGGATGTGTTTAAAAAAAGACTGGGCACAGCACTTGCTGCTGTAGTCTAGTTGAGGTGTTAGGGCATAGGTTGGACTCAATCTTAGAGGTCTCTTCCAACCTCATTATTCTGTGATTCTGTGTGATTCTGTAAATAACTCTCATTTTTGTATTGAGATATGTTCATGATATGAACTGGGTTTATTTTCTCCAGAAATAACAGCTAGACAAATTTTTGTTTTATTTTCTACCAGAGTTACTCCCTGTACTATTTGAAATCCCAGTATTCCTCTCTGCCATAGAAATAAAACTATTTTTTTCTGACCTCTGTTAATTATGAAGTATCTCCTTAAGACCAGACCCAGTGTTTGCAGCACATTATGATTCAGGGTCAGCAGCTGTCACATCCCTATGCAAAGGGGAGTACAATTAATTCTGGTTTAAAATATATGCATTTATAAATGATAGTGGAAAAGTCAAATGAGTTTCCAAGCACTGTTTAGTTTGTAATCTACAAAAGTTACAAAATTATATAAGAAAAGTTAAAAGTTCTTTTATAAGAAAAAGTTACCTTTTCTTTTGCCTTCATCTTAATAGATAGTTAAAAAAAAATGAAGGAGAAAAGAAAAAGAAAAAGTGGGGGGAGAAAATTAGAATTCATTTCTCTATCCAACTCTTCTGCCTTACACAAACTGCTGTTGGTCATGACATACAGCATCTTGCAGTAGTTCCAATTGGACAATAGGCTAATGTTCAGAATTCTGCTTATTTTCTCTTTATCTTTTATCTACTACTAATGAAAATAAAACATAAGTTTTATTTTAAAAAAATGTTTAAAGCCATTTAAAAAAGAAGTCATGTTTAAAACATGATGACTGTGAGGAAAACAAAAAGGAGACTAAATAATAAGATATTTCAGAGGTTAAATCTGTTCTTATTTCTCTTTGCCTGGGTAAATTTGCCACTTCCAGCTCTGCATTATGCTTCTGATTATGTAGAAACTTGATGAGGAAAAAAGAAAGGAGCTATATTCATCATTAAAAAATATATATACGTAGGCTGAGAATGTAGGTTTATGTTTCAGCTGGTTCTTTTTTATAGTTGATGAGAGTATGCATGCATTCAATCCTCATTCATTCCAGCTGCAAGGTACCTATAACATAAATAATAAGGAGTAAATTATTAATTGTTATAATAAACAGTGGCAGAGTATGCATCCATATTCTACTTAAGTGTGAGACCAGGTGTTGGTATGAGATTACTCAAGTACTCAGTTGCACACAAGAGAATGCAAAAATACATGTTCCACAGATCCCAGACACATTTCATCATATTTCTAAGCATCTTGTCTATGAATCAGCTCTTTATACACATATATTCACTCAAAACACACTTCCACATTATTTTTTTTTTGTCTAATCACAGTAGAAACCATATAGAAATGAGAAGAATCAGATAGTTATGCTCATTTTGTTCAGGTGAAAAGTAAAAACAGTTCTTAGCTCTAACATAATAGGACAAAAAACAGAAGAAAAGGGAGAAGTGGCACAATTATTAGAATGAAGGGCTGACTACTAAAGAGTTTTTCTTTCATTCAGTTATGAATTTTAGAGCCTTAAGAAAACCAGCTTATTTTTCCTTTAATTCACCAGACCCCAAACCACAGTCAACTTTTGACAGATCAAGAGTCAGGAATCTTTGGTCACTACACAGAGCAAGAGTGTACTTAAGTACATTCTAAACTGAATGTTCACTTGAACAGAGCTTACATGTTGATGAGCAATAAAAATTACAAGTGGTGTAAAAGGTCCCTGGTAACCAATGCTGGAAGTATACAGTGAGGACATTAACTACCTGCTACTTCAAGGATTTAACTATATTTTTCTTAGTTTGCTCTTCTGGACAGATTAGACTTAAGTTCCTCATGTGGTCCTGATTCCTGAATCCAATACTGACCAAGTCCTGTTTATATTAAAAAGTGTTGTCTTCCCTCTTTGGAAGGAAAATTGTGTGACAGCATAAGAAAAAAAAAAGTCAATCATCAGTTCTTCTAGGAAGTATCTTTCGTAGAAAAAGTTAAGTTCATCCATGGTGAGAACCTGCCTAAAAGTCAAACAAAGCCAACAGTAGAACCTTATCTTGACTTAATTTTTAGAGTAGCTTAGCTTTCATTTGTACTGCTCCAAACAGGATAAAATGTTAGTACATTTCATCTTTACAATGTAATTAAAGATTCATGCAGGGTACAAAACTCCAAATAATTCCCTTACAGTACTTTCTTTTGAGTGTCATTCAAACTCATCCCTGAAGTATATATTTGTATGGTGGTTTTGTTCTGTGCAAGTATATTGTACATCAATTTTATTTCATTATCTCACTACAACCTGTACTGATTGTAAACTCACAGATGCTTGTCTAATCATATCAAAACTTTTTACTGTTCAGATTATGAGTACTTTGCTAGCTTTTTAAATTTCTCCCCATTATCTAAGCCTCCTTTTTTATGTAAACTGTGCAATTTTATTGTATATTACAGAAATCTTTCTCTAATTTGATGTCATTCATTTTTAATTTTTTTTTTCAGTTTAACTATTGTGGCTAATTATACAGCAGATCCAAATCTGCATGAATTTTGCAGGCTGCTGCCTGTCTCTCCAGTTCTTTAATTTTCTATTATCAAGCAAATTACTTTAGTTTTGATTGTTAGTCCCTTTTCCCCCTGCCTTGGCCTCATATGCAGATTACAATCAGCCAAGGTCCATCCACTGGGTCATTCTATAAATCTTTTCTCAAAAGACATTTCTTTATGCTTGATGGATTTCCATTTAACTCTTCCTTCAATGTCCACTGTGCCCCATGCTACATAAATCATTGAGAACAGTCCAGCTCCTTGCACTAGCTGTCATGCAAGTCTCTCTGTATTCTGCAGCTTGAGAGTCACTCAGCACTCTAAACTGGGAACACTGGGTCTTTTCAGTACAGTTTTAACATTGTCATGCACCTGAATCACAGCTGTATGAGCTTCCATCTTTATAGTTCTATAAAATTTGGTAGGGAGAGATAGATCTATTTGGTGACAAGACAACAGGAAAGCACTTTATCTCTTGGAGAAGTTATTTAGTGCCTATATAAACTCAGACAACTATTAGCAAAGTTATAACTATTTTACACTTCAAAGATTTTTGTAGGAAAAAAAAAATCTTGAAAATTCTGCAGTGTTTGCATGCCTTAAAAGCTGTATGATCACCTTCCTACTCTCCCTCTCTCTCTCATGACCACTTGGATCATGACTAAATTCCTAAAAGTTCTGTATCACAGGAAGGAAACAACAGCAGCATGAACAATTTGAACACTACATAAAACTTCCCATGAGGTATCTTCCATTCTCAGTTACTGAGATTTGCTCTTTACACATGATGGACTTGATTCTTCACAATGAAGATTTTGGGGTAGAGACCCAGCAAAGCTCAAAGCACATCCAGGCAGCTGTTCCACTTGCTGATCTGAATGCCCTGGCTTTGAGAGTAGATTTAAGTCAAAGTAGGTATTCTGTCTTAGGTGCTCTTGGAAACCCCTTTGCTCCAGTGACAGTGATTGCTGTGTGTGCAAGCACACTGAGTGCTTTTCCTTCCAGGGAGGGAAATTCTCAAGCACAGAAACTGTAGCTTCTGAATCAGTGAGAGGATCTATTATCCTAGAAGGCAGACCAGTTGCTTCCAGCCAATAAATTTTGGATCTACTCAAAGTACAAATTATTGTAAATTACAGGAAAAAACCCATCAGGCTGGCATTTCACAGCTAGTTCTGGGCTTGGCTATGTGAAGTTTACAAAGGTTGAAATAAACCTGCAGTACAAATTTGAAATGAATCATGCAGTGGTTAATTTTTCTTCCAACCTAAAATACATTATTGTCAAGGAAGCCAAATGTGTTTTGATGTGCACATGTTGTACAAAGCCCTACAGGATGTAACTGAATCACACCGAAAATTGTGAGAAGCGTGTTATTCCTCTCATAAAGTCCTCCCTGAAAGAAAATTGTTCAAAGTGCACATAATCAATGTGAAAGCACAGTTTACATTGGCTGTTACACATGTCAAGCTCTATTAAAACTGATCTTTCCCAAAGTTAGTGCAAAGAGCCACTCACAGAACTATTTCTCAAAAAAAAAAAAAAAAGAAAGGAAAAAAAATACAAAAAAATCCAGAAAACTTGTACTTGGGTTTTCAGGTCTATCTTCTCTCAGGGTAGTATCACACATGTAGAAAACTGAAACAGAGTTGACCATTGTGAGGGACTAAATGGAGCTGCTGTGCCAAGCTGGGTTGTGTTCCACTTGTGTGAATGCTTCATTAACCTTTACTGTGTTTCAGTTTTGTCATCACCAAAGGAAAGTAAAAAACATCAAGAGCTGAGCAAATTTTTTTTTGTCACTGAACTCATTGCTTGAGATTCTGTTTCATTCAGTGGAGGGAAATAGTCACTCCTGGTAGATGATTCGCTATATTTTCATTAAGTGTCTGAAATTGCTTAAATGAGTTTTGCCATGAAATGCTATTTAATTATGCTGAGTCTTTAGATAAGAGATGTGATGCCATGAACAGGCCAGTGCCTATGCTGTGCTCTTTGACTGTAGCATCTACACCACCCTAAAATAGTTTGAAGAAACATCAAGGCCAGATTGGATGGGGCTTTGAGCAAATAAGTCCAAGGAGAGGTGTCCCAGCCCATGGTAGTGGGCTTGGAACAGCATAACCTTTAAAGTCATTTCCAAGACAAACAATTTGGTGATTTTCTGATTCTATCACTGGTTCAAACCTCCAGCTGAGCTGTATTGCTCACAGCTTCAGTGAATGACACTGATATCTAGCAGAGGAGAATCTCTCCCCTTTTTTTCAAAATCACTGAATTCATTTTTCCACTTCCTTAATTTTAAAAATAGATGTGGTTTGAAATGGTTTTGATGGCTTGATCTCAGCAATAATAACTTCCTCACAAAGGGAAGCAGGGAGGGCAGGCACTGATCTCTTGTCTCTGGTGACCAGTGATGGGGCCTGAGGGAATGGCCTGAAGTTGTGTCAGGAGAGTTTTCTTTTTCCCTGGGACTTCCCTGGTCACAGCACCAAGCCTGACAGAGCTCAAGAAATATTTGGACAATGCTCTCAGGCCCATGGCTGTATTCTTGGTTGTTCTTGGCAGGGCCAGGACCTGGAATTGATGGTCATTATGGATTCCTTTCAACTTGGCACAAAACCACACTATTGCTTGTCGCTGTTGTTTTGAATGCTAAATACCAACAGTTACACATTTTCAAGGGAGACTGGGAAGGTACCTAGCAGGGAAATCCCTCTCAGACAACTGGATATTGAGACATTGTCCAGGCTTAAGAATAGTAGGGGTCTCAGAAAGGATTGAAAGACACTTTCCTTTATCTCCTCTACTTGCCCATTATTTTTATCCCGCATGAGACATTTGCTTTACACCCCTATCAGAGACAGGAGGCTGGGCTGTACAGATCTCTGGTCTGATTTATTTTAGCTACCCTGATGTTCATAATTATTCAGGTCACAGGTTGTGTTTGGGTGTAAGTACTGGGAAACATGACCATTGTCTCTGAAGTCTGGAGAGAGCATCTCCAGACTTTTTGAGCTTCTTTGTGTTTTTAAAAAGGCTATAATTCTGGGAACATACAGTGTTTCCATATCTACCTGAATTTTGACATGGTAAAAATAACAAACAAATAATGCGGTTGCTTGTATAAGAGTTATATGTAAGCTAATTTAAAATCTTAATAAGGAGATTAAACTCAGTTATCTTGATGCAAAATTGGTCAAATTCCATCTCACTAGTTTCTCCTCTCAATTACACTGGTTCAAAGCTGGTGAGTTGGACTATTTTATTGCCACAGTTTTATACTAGAGAATTAAACTAACTGTGAAAAAATACAGATAATATTTCAGTTAATACTCAGTCAGGAAGAATAGATTTTTGATTAAATTTGAAACTGTTTTCACATGGTAAAAAATACATTCAAGGGTGGTTACACACAAGGATTCACAAACAGGGGCAGATTGCATGCAGGGAAGGAAAGAAGGAAAAATTCATGTTCAGGCATTATTGCTAACTACAGGTATTCAATGGAAAAAAAATACCCAAACACTGCCTTAAGGTGACATTTTCACTGTCGATATCACCAGTGGATTGTCAAGACCATTAAGACTAAGGGGTCTGAATTTTCTTTTGTACACATTTTGGGGAGAAAAATTATTCTCTTTGACACTGAGGACTCAAGAGTCAGAGTTCAGGGTGACATGATTCTGTCCATGAATATCCACTGAAATCAAAGAGCCGCTCTGGCTAGTCCTTTCAGCAATGTTAAAAATTAGATTAATCTAGAAGCCAATTTTATATAGCAAATTGCAAATAATTCTGTGGGAGAATATTTCACTTGAGTGGTAGGGAATTAGACATATGAAGGGGATTTCAGTGTGTTCAGAGTACTGGGAAACTAGAACTATGGGATCCTCAGGGATCCATTCAATGTCATGTTTCTGCAGAAATGAAACATTAAGATTGCATGTAATGCAATTCATGCAAAGGGCCTATCCATAATTCCATGGCTATCACCCTTCCTCTCTGGAAAAAAACAATGAATAGATAGCTAAATTTCAGCAACAAAACAGCAGGTATGTGTGTAACGACAATACAAAGAAAGATTTACCCCATATTCTTTCTTCTACCATTGCTTCCTTGTCTTTGATTCTCCCCATCTACACAGTCTCGTTTCCATAACTCCTATCTTCTCCTGATTTCATCTCCCTGCTTTGTTTTTTTCACAAGGTCATCTATATATCTTGGGGCTTTTTCTTCTTTTTTTTTTTTTTTTTTTTATCTTACCAGAAATCCTAGGGTTAAAGTACATTGTGGAATAGTCCAAAGTATTCAGACAATTCTAAAAACTGTTTTTAGGAAAGACCTTTCTCTGAACACATAAAAAAAGACAATGTCCTGCTACCTTTACCCACATTGTCTCCCTTTCTCCTGGCATTATGAATTTGCTTTTGATTGAAAGATTTTAAAAGTTGCTTCTATCAAGGAGAGGAAGTACTGTTTTTCATTAGGGTTTCCAGATGTTCCAGGGTTTTATTTATCCTTGTTTGTTTCATGGGTATTTGACTCAATACATACCATCTTAAGTTTTAGGGGTTTTTTTTCATTTGTTTTTGTTTTTCTATATTGGTGCACTGGAGAGGGAGGGAGTTGTGGTGCACATGTTGTGTAATACAGTTAGTGGTAAATTACAGGATAGAAAGCTTAATTTAAATGTAACAGGAGTGAAGTCATTGAGGTTGGACTTGACTGCTCCCTGTGTCTGACTGGTTTTCTCTGCTTTGTGAAATGCTCAAAGGCATGGGAGAGCCTTTCACCACTGGAGGGTAATGGACAGTTCTGAAGATGTAAATCCCA
Source organism: Urocynchramus pylzowi (assembly GCA_013397555.1). Classification (NCBI taxonomy): domain Eukaryota; kingdom Metazoa; phylum Chordata; class Aves; order Passeriformes; family Fringillidae; genus Urocynchramus; species Urocynchramus pylzowi. The sequence goes on along the minus strand of VZRH01004693.1, from coordinate 1,379,666 downwards.
GATGAGGAGGTGTTCCATATTGATTCTATTGGAACTGGGATCTAAATAAGATTCTTGAGTATAATTGCTATGAAATGTTGCAAATATTTCCTGCTTTAGTTACATTTCAGTGATAAGTGAGTAATAGTAAATTAGTTCACCAAATCTGATTCTGAACTATCTGTAACTCTCTTGGTAACTTGTAGAGAAAATACGGGTTTTTACTTAGAGATAAACTAGACCTAGATAAATTGCTTATTTTTGGATAAAACTTAGGGGCTTGATGGCTCAAGGAAGATACTATCTAAGAACTAATTTACAGTTTGTCAATAACCTTCCATCCAACACAATAAATACACATATGAGCAGGATCTTCACTATGGTATACTTGATGCTATAGACTTCTCTATGGTAAGTAATGCAAGTAAGAATGATAAACTCATGTTTCTGGGGTTTCTTTTTTGTCTTTTTTTTTTCTTTTTTTTAATAATTAATTTTTGTTGGTTTTTTTTCTCTTTTTTTTCTTTTTTTTCCTTTTGTAATTTCTTTTTTTTTTTCTTCTTTTGTAATTTCTCTCTTTTACCTTCTTTCTTTTTTCTTTCTTTTTCTTGCCTCTTTTGTCTTCTGTTTCTGGTCTTTTTTCCCATTATTTCCTTTTTTTAAATAAACCTGTTCAATCTTTCCCATTAATACAATTCAGTTTTAATTATCCAGAAAAGATAGCCATGAGCTGCAGACATTGAGACCATCATCTTCACATCCTGATTCTTTACCTCCATGGCATGAACTACAGCTGCTCTAGTTTGTTTTGAGGTTATTTTAGACTAAATGGAAGGTACCTACCCAGATGGACCTTTCCACCTACACTAGATGATGTTCTCTAACACCTCTTTGTCTCCAATGTACCTGATTATTCTTAGAAATGTGAAACAAGATTATACTATGTCCCAATACTTCCTTTTGGCTAGAAAGCACCTATTAGCTAATGTTTTTAGAGGAATTTTGGATAGCATAATTCCACCAAAACCAGCACAGCTATGTAATTTTAAACCTACTGAGGATTCACCTGTGTTCTGATCAGGAGATAGTATCAGGATTCAGGAAGTGAAAATATACAAGTGTAATCAACAGTGTGAAGCAGCCAGTATTTTATTTTCTAGTGTTTTGTTGTTGGTTTTTTTCTTGATTTTCACAGTGTTTTCTTTCCCAGTGTGTCCAGTGATCAAACACTACAAAACAAACCTTCAAAGGTAATTAAAAACATTTATCTGATCATAGAAATTCATTCTGGTGTCAATATTCTGTAGAAAGAATATAGTGGCCCAGACTGCATTGTTTGTAAATGGATGATGGGGCATATTCAATCTAATTAAAACATCTATATTTAAAATTCTACTTTCCCACCTTGAGTAGAGATTGCTTTTATGAACAATGAAATGAATTTACCTTCAAGTTCAGTTGACTCAGTGTAAACTAGGTAGCAAACCACTTTTTGAAAAATGGATTTATATAGTAAAAAGGTCATGTATTTATTTTTTTCCTAAAAAAGGAAAATATTCTTTATACAGACAGAATTGAAATTTTTAAAATCGCAAATTTACTTGTGCTACTTTGAGATGCATCAACCCTTTTATGGTTCCTGTGATTGGACTTCATCCATTTATAAAAAATTCTAAAACTCTGAATGGGAACAGTCTTGGAAGAAAAATATATTTTTTAAGATTATAAACAAATATCCCTATGACCTGAAAACAAATAGATAGGCAGAAGTTAAATGTTCTTTTGTTTTCCATCCTGTTTGAGCTTATCATTGAAACCTTACTGCTTCTTCCTTCTTGTATTCCATTAAAATCTTCCCAGCCCAGTTCACAGTTCTGTTGTCCACAAATCAATTCTCTGTCTCCCAGAGATCTTATTTTAATATTTGCATGCAGTTGTTGTTCAGTCTTCATTTTACTAAGCTTATACATATTGACTTACTATCACAGGGACAATAGCAATAAATTCTTAAACAAACAGAGTCCTTGGACCTTTCATGATAGCATATTTTAGCAAACTGAAAGTTTTAGTCTTAAAACAACAAGGAATTTGATTTTTTTTTTTTCCTCACTGGTACTGTAAAATCTCTAATTTATCCTTTCTTCTTCTAAAGCAAGGATATGCTAAAGAGATATGGGGAAAAATCCCAATAAACCTATTGGTGTGGTGTACTTTTCACTTATAAATGCAAATAATTAGAGTGTATATTATTTCCTTTGATTTATTTTGACTTACCCTCTTGACATTGATTGCTGTGACACAAGCTGCAGGAGCAGGGCCCTGGCTTCCACTGGTCTGAAAACATTCTTGACTTTGAACATCATGTTCTTAAAGCAGGAAGAAATTATGGTCAGAGTGAGGCAATGGAAGTCCTGCAGAAGACTTGGGTCTACCCAAGATATATCAGCATTTTGAAAAATCATCTTCAGCAATCTTCCCTTTCACACCTCCTGTCATCTTGAAAGGTGCATTTAAATTTTGAGACATAATTTGTGCTATGTCTGTCTAATTTACTTCTTTCCGTACACTGACACATAGACACAAACATATCACTTGGGTGTTTTTTATGCTTAGAGAAAACAAACCAGTGTAAGCTGTAATAGAACTGCTAATGAGCTGATGTTATCTACCAACCTATTTAAAATTCTGTTCTCTTTCTGTTTTGCATTTGGTGGGGTTGTAATTTTAATTTTCAAGTGCAGTCTTATTTCTTCTCCTTAGTCTTCATCCTTCCCACACCACTGTGCACAGTCCATGCCCCCACACAGGCACACAAATCACAGCCCCCTGACTGGAAGGGATCATTTATGCTTCAGTGCTCTGTCCTGAGTTGCTTCCTTTTATTGGTACCTGGTATATGTTTATTTTTCAGGGGATGGAGACTATAATGCCATCCAGAAACCTAGGGATGATCTGGGGACAAGAAAATACAAGCTATTTCCTGTGGCTTTTAGTGTAAGGATATGTTATGTGAAGGAAGGCACTGTGAAAGGGATATGTGACATAATTCCCCTATTTCAAATTGTGTATATATGTTTTTATGAAACAGTCAGTATTAAAGTGTCTGACACTACTGAACTATGTCATAACCTTAACATTTAATTCATCACAATTTTGGTTTAATTTTTCTTAGTTAAATAACTACAAGATGTAGTCTCCTGATAAATTTTAATCAAAGCTACATTCCTACTATTTATTTCATTTGATAATGTCTTAAAAACATAAAAAGAAGTTACAAAGCATTGTAGTGGATATTAGGATCTTCACAATGTAATAATAAAGCAGATTGAATCAGTTAATCTGCTCCAATGGCAATCTCATCAATTTTTTGAATTATTATTCACTGCACTTGCTTTCCTATTGCTTTTCCTAATCTAATTTTAAATGTCTGAACAACATCTGCTGTTGGGAGAATATCCCAACATTCTCTGGGAGACTCATACAAGCCAACCAAGCATTTCCACAGTATACTTTTCAGCTGATCATTTGCTCCATGTCTTTCATCATTACTGTCCTCCTTTATCTACCTTAATTATTTATTGCCTTTATTTGGCAAAAAAATATTTGTTCTTCAATAGTATGGTTAAATATTTTCTACAAAGCAATCCTTCTGGTTTTGAATTGCACAAAAAATCTTGAATTTTCTACAATTTATGTTTCCTTAAAAAAAAAAAAAAATTATGCAAACAAAACAGTACTAAAAAACTTTCAGAAATTTTCCTCACACTCTTATACAAAGACTGATTTTCCAGATTTTAGCAAAAGATAAAGCAAGATCAATTGACCCTGAGACAGGACTTATTGTGATCATTTTGAAATAGCTCTAATTATAGATGTGCTTCCATGAGAGGCAAACACAAATGTGGGATCATTTCAGTACATTAGAGCCAGTCTATGGCTGATGTCAGAATTCAGGAATCTGGTGGAAAACCAGATCATAACTGCTGAAAAAATGTATACTTACATTTTGGGTATTGAGTAGTGGATTCACCTCTAAGTAGCAAGTTCTCTTCTTTAGAGCACCAAGTGGTAGATACCATGAAGAGGGAAAGAATCTGCTCTGGTTTTGTGTGGTTTTATGTCTATCACCTTCTTAAACTGTTTAAATAGCTGATTAAGAGAGTGGACTATAATCTCAATTTCATGTAAACCTCTGGATAAAATAATGGTGACTGAAAGGCAGAGAAGATGAGATGGTCAAATTTGGAGGGGAAAAAACAAGTGGGTAATGGTGTTGAAATTATCAATTAAATGGGAAACATCTGGAAGAATAAAAAAAAATTGTTTGACTACAAGTATCAAAAGCATAAATATTGAGTGGTTGGCACTCAAGCTATAGTAATAATTTTATAGTAATAATTTTCATGAGTCCTTATGAAAAAGGCTTGGTTTTTGAAGGAGGCAGATGAAGATGGGAAAAAAGTCCATCTCATCATGATGACCTTAATGGTTAAATATTCTCTTAAGCTGTCAAGTTGTTTGCTTTAATTCTTTCCTCAAATAGTGAAGCCGCACACAACAGTCGCCTTAAAAGCAGTGTCCCTCACAAAGTTTCTTCAAAACCTGGGGCTTGGGAATTTTACCAGCACAACAATCTAGTTAGGGAATCACAGCCTCACTTCTACCCTAAAATGTGGATGCAGCATCAAATCCCTTGGCTCCTGAGCAGGCCATTTGTTTCATTAGTGGACAGAAAGGATGAGTAGAGTTCAGAAACTGAAGGCTGTATGCAGAGTCAGGATCTTAACTGCTAGTTCACCCAAGGACCACTTGATTCAGTGAAAGGTCTTAGAACAGTAGAAATAACTAAACTTCTTTCTGACTAATCTAGTGATGGAACAGAAAAGAGAATTGTCTTGTGCATGGGATTTTTATTGCCTTTACTGTTCTTTTTTTTAGCAGAAATGTATGTAAATATTTAGATGTAAATATCTACATCTGAACTAGATTTCTCAGCTCCTGTTACCATCAAGAAAACTCAGAGGTTTTAAAAGAGAGGTTAATTTACTCAATATAATCTAGATAATTGCTTCTGACTTCCAAATTCCAGAGCAGTGTAGGGATTCTGCAGCCTGGCCAGACTCATATGGACATTTCATACTCTCTCATAACCACAAATGACAGTGGATGGTTTACTTCAGTCAGTTGAAGCAAATGACAAACTCTTTGTTTACAAACACAATAAAGTCTACAGAGCTACCCAGCTTATGAAGTTTAGATGTGGGTTTTAGGACTAACTACGGAGTTTTTTTGACAATCAACATCTGTGGACTCCTATGTAAACTTAAATATATCCTCTCTATGTAGCCAACTTGACACCAATGTCTTCCTTGTTTCCTGGACCACCACTATACTTTATCCAGTGTACCTATATCTGTCTTGTGCTACAGGGCCCAGAAACAGGCATAAAACTTGAGATGTCTCACTAGTGCTGAGCAGAGGGGAAGGATCATCTTCCTTAAACTTCTGATAACATTCTTGGTAGCATAGCCCATGAAGTTTTTGTCCTTCTTTGCTACAAAACCCAGACTGTCTATTTAATTTCTTGCCCACCAGAAACTTCCAGGTCCTTCTCTGCCAATGCTGCTTTACAAGCAATTGGCCCCCAGCTCATCTTGGTACCTGGAGTTATTTTTCTCCAAAGCTTTGCATTTCCTTTAGTTGAAGAACTTTTGTTGTCTCTTTAGGTCTTCTTATTCTGGAAATATTTCTTTGTCTGGACTTCGAGGTTAATATCTTCCCAACTTGAATACCTTTGTGAACATTCTATACTTCATCAGGCTTATTTGGGAGAACAAAGTTCTCTCACTCCATATGCCCAGAAATGTACCAGTCTGATAGGCTTTTTACCATTTTCTTAATTCTAGAAAGAATACCTCTTCCATAGGTCCTTTGAAGAAAAAATCTCCCAAAGAGTTTAATTACAGTTAGACAGTGACAACTTTATAGCAGTATAATGACCCAGAGACTCAAGCTATGACAGACCTTCCTGAAATTGCTTCTTCACTCTTTCTGGGAGGGTACTCCAGGTGCTCTCATTTCAGGGCCTGCATTCCACAGGTGGCCTGATGAGGAAAATCTGGGTGATATGGCATTAAGTTACAGAGGATTTCATCCTTTATTAACTTTACCCTGTTCATTCATTCAAAAATTATTACAGAACGATGTATGTGCTCTGAACTATGCAAGTCCTCATCGACTGTTGCCTCATGATAATGCACAGAGGTCATAGGTAGCCTCCTAAAGGCTTTTCTGCCCATTTTATTCCTGCATTCACTCCCACCTTCAGCTTCTGCCTCTGCACATGCTTGTCCCCTCCTCTTTACCTCCCTCTCCTTGTCTCCTCTCAAGGCATCAGAGCCAAGAAAGTCTGAGATTTACAACAACTATGTGATACCTACTCCACCACGATGTCAATTTAATTTGAACCAATTTGACAACCCTGATACTAACGGAGGATCAGGGACCACAATGATAGCACAACATCCGTCTCTTGTTAAGCTTCTTGCACCTGCTATTGCTTCCCTCTGTAATTGCCCTAGATCAAGAGACCTATTGTAAATGTGTTCAGTTTTGCTGACAACACAAAGCTGGGAAGACGCAGGAACTCAGGCTTAAGAGGCAAGGAAAATTCAACAAGATTTCTGGGCTCTGGGCTGTTACACAGCAAATGAAATTCGGTATTGACAAACACACATTAATGTAATTGGTCAAGGGAAGTGTGGGACTAAGAGGGCAAAACTGCTGAGTAGGAAAAGGAAGGGTTTACAGGGACTCTGATATAATGTTCGTATCAGGGCCGACACCAAAATCTCCGTTCAAGTACAGAGAAAGTCTTTGAACATTGAATTGCTCTTTACTTGACTTAGGGTTCTAAATATTCCCTGTTTCTGAAGTATTTCACTGCATTTAACTGGTAAAGCTGTTGCCTAAATGGGAAACTGAGGCCTCATCACTTCATAAAAAGAGTCTTATCTCATTGAATATTTGCAATAAGTGACTTTGATCACTTACACCCTCAACGCCAATGTTATCTGTGGAATCTGTGTTTATCAAATCAACATCCATGCTGGCAATTAATTATTAGCTACTTTACTGAGCAAAAAAAAACTAATCAGTCCCTTTTTTTTTTTGATAGAGTAAACCCCATATTCCTGATTGTACTATTATCTGAAAAGGTTGTGCGTGTCCCTTTGAGGTGGATTACCTGAGGATTAGTTTATCACAAATAAGTAAGGATGTGATTCATCTTCTCTAACTTCAGTTGTCTAAAATTTAGAGGCCTAAGTCTGATTTCATTACCTAAGAATTCCTTCATGACAGTCCAGAATAGAGAGAAACAGACATTTCCAGAGATTGATTGGTATTAATCTAGGTTTGATATATATCTTAAAGTGAGCCAATCACTCCAAGAAGGATTTATTGATCAGTTCATCTATGTTCGGACAAATGAGTCCCACCTAGTAATCCAAACTGTTCCATCAGAAACATAGCTTCTTAATTGTTTCTTTTTACATCCCTTCTCTTACTTCTTTTCCAGCCTTCATTCACAGTAAATTTCCATTTTTCTTCTAATATGTATGTGTCAGGTGAATTTCAGTGCCATGAGTCCCATGGATTGAAAACAAGAAGCTATGAATATCACCTAAAAGGTAGGAAAAAAGGACTTTTATTGCTATTCTTGGCTGCAGGTCATAAAGATCCATGACTGTCATTGTCTTTTTGAACTCTCTCACTTTTCTTGCCATGTTGAAAACTTCAAATTCCTGATAATACTCTGCTACAGTACCAGGAGTCCTGTCCTGTAGCTGTTTTTCATATATTTCCTAGTCCGGTGCTCACTGCATCAATTTTCTCATGCTCACATGGAGGAGCTGAATTTGCTCTGTTTTGCTGAGGGCTTGTGTGATTACTGCAGTATTTTGGACTTGCTTGCAGTGATGGTCATGCTCTCCTTTATGTCTGTGTCTGTAGCACTGGTCTTGAGATTCAGGTGTTTCTTCATTTTCCTCAGACTCCTTGAACCAGGGCACAAATTTAAAATGAAAAGATGATGATTAATTCAGCTTGAGTGCAGCACAGGGATATAAAGAACTGTAGAAAAACACAAAATAAACTGTGATTCTTGAAACTGTGAGAAAAAATTCTCCATGAATGGGCAATTTTTTGTTCTTTAGAACCAGATTTGTGGCTGCATTGGGGCCATCATTAATTTATGACTATACAAGTCCACTCTTATTACTTAGTCCTGTTGTCATCGTTGGACTGCAGCTCTACATTTATGCTCTGCAGCTCTACATTTATGCTTTTGGGGTACACAAAAGCCTCCAGATCATGCTCACCACATATTCACGCTGATTATGCCTTGATTTTCATTTAGAAGGAGCTGAGAGCTAATCCAGATAGACAAACTCAGGCACAAGAATTGATCTAGGTGCTGAGTACCTGGATGCAAGCTCTTCCTGCTGTTGGAAGCATGAGTTTGACTGATGAGAGCTGAGTTAGAGTGCAGACCAAGCTCAAGCCTAAGACTATCATCACAGTAGGGTGAGAATAGTGGAACCTCATGCCTCTCCCCACTAACAGTAACGTCATGGCTGTAATCCTTTTTCACTTTAGACCTTTTCTATAAAGCATGAACAAAATTCCATGGTGACAGCTTGATGTGACCTGACAAATATTCCATCATATGAATAAGGCATCTCATAAGGAAGAAGTTAATAAAATAAAGAAAAAGTAGAGAAAAGTTTCCTCACTACTCACTCAAAATTTCTCTGTCATGGTAGTGCTTACTTCAGACCTCAATATAAGGCCAAGGTCTTGGGTGTGCAAAATAAATTTCTGCCTACCTCAGGGATAAGTTAAAGGTGTGGGAGGGGAAACAGAAATGTAGTTTTAATCAGCAGGAAACATTCATTGTGCATTAATGGTCATTTTTTCCCTGAAAATACCAGCAACTTATGAGGCTGCAGACTCTCATTTTCTTAGTGTTTTAGAAAAGAATGAGGAAGTTAACAAGGGAAGTGACAAAATCTACTTCTACGTTCCTCCAGCAATTAGATTCAGGACTTCTGGGTTGTTACAATTTGATGGTAAGTTTGTTATCTATTTGAGGACTCTATCCTAACTCCAGTAGGTTTTGTTAACCCTACTGTGATAGATCAGGCAAATAACTGAAATTCAAACATGAAATTGAATATTACAAGGATTTTTGTTATTGCATAGTAACTTTTGTTTGACATTATCAAATACATTTTAAGAAGTAAACCTCAAAATCTGTATTCACTCCCGACCTATTAATGAGTGCTTTTGCTCCACTTCCAAATTTCATCAATTTTGGTTTCAGAATAGTCAGCAACAACAGAGGCAAGAGTTTAGGGCAGACATGAATTTCTTGGAAGATGTTAGCAAGCTGTGAAAATCAACTTTTTGGCCTGGAGTAAGAGTTTACTTTCCTAATTCTCATTTTATATCACGGAGGGAGGTGAGACAGCATTTGCCCCAGAACAGAAGAAGATAATTTATCAGATGGATTCCTACAGACTTTTCAAACAGCCTATTGTGACCTTTGGTTATTAAACCTTTTGACTGTTAGTTAATTTCAGCAGTGGGGAGGCTATTAGCTGACCGGCTAGATTCCCTGCCCAGCATCTGCTAACCAATGACCTGTGATCTGGGCAATAAAACTGAACGTACATCTGGACAATAAATATATTTGGCTTCTAATACAATGAGATGTGCAATTCTTCCTCAATTTATTGATTTTTTAAACATATGCCAGAAGACATGTTGTTGTGTCTTAATGAAATAACCTGATTTTGGCCTTTATCAATCCATGAAATATGTTTTTACATAGGCTATTGATGCCAGGAATTTTTGATGGTCTTGGGGACAGAAAGGAGGAAAATGAGAAGAAATAAATAGCAACAGCAAGAGAACTTACAAGTCAAAATAATAAAAATTATGATTTCTATATTGTTAAAAAATGAGAAGAAAACTTAGTTTTGGAATCAGCATGTGCTCATCAGCAGACATCACAGTGTTTATGCCCTGAATGGAGGCATGTGAGTAAGAAAGAAGATGTAATTTTGTCAACAGGAAGGACTCAAGGCATATGTTCAATACTGAAAGTCCTTTAGCAGTAGAACTAGAAGTGATTCCCGTAAACAGTAAGAAACTCATAAACTTTGATATGTCTTCTAGTAATGCTGGTGACTAACAGAAAGGGGAATAGGGGGTGAAATATGGCCACTCCATAGGTCTGGTTCAGTAGGAGGAGGAGTGCTTCAAGTGCTTATTCATCAGTGTGACATGTTCATAGGTCTGCAATGAGAGCTGAGATATTTAAAGAAACCTGCAGGAGCTTAGTGATCCAAATGCTTTTGAAATTCATGGAATCATAGAATCAATTATTTTGGAAAAGCCCTCTAAGAACATCAAGTCCAACCACTAAAACAGCACTTCCAAGTCCACCATGAAACCACATCTGTAAGCACCCCAACTGTACATCTTTCAAATATCTTCAGGGTTGGTGACTTGACCACTTACCTGCATTGAGTCACACGGTTCTAATGCTTGACAACCACCTCAGTGGAAAGAAACCTTTTCCTGTTATCCAGTCTAAACCTCCCCTGGCACAACTTGAGTCCATTTCCTCTCACTCTATCATTTGTACTTAGGAGAAGAGACCAATATTTAGAGAACAAAAAAGATAGCCTTCAGTTCAGTAAGTTTGTGGTTAAACTTAGAGTTAATAGACTTTATTTTCATTATAGAAGCTATATTTCAATACATGAAGTGAAATTCAAACAGTCTATGATAGGTATGGGCACTGTAGTCTGAAGCTTTTTGGCGACTCTTGACTCTTAAAATATTAAGGAACTCTGAAGAAAACACACAAGAAGCCAGACCAAAAGAAACCAAATTGAAATGAACTAACTCAAAAGAAACCAATCCAAAGCAAGGCAAAAAAAAAAAAAA
>VZRH01004693.1:1338765-1367659 GCA_013397555.1 Urocynchramus pylzowi | reverse complement strand
AAAAAAAAAGAAGAGAGAGAAGAATAATTTGCATTTCCTGATTGGAAGCCAGGGATTATTCATCATTGCCCTGTACATCTCTTATAAAGATGATAAATGAATGTATATTAACTGAACCCTAAAACAAAATAATGTGTTTTTCTAAAAGTTTTGCAGAGCTGCATTTCCATTGTAATTAGTTTACTTTTTTTAACCAAGTGCTGTTAAATCACCATCAAAATGAAAGCTGAATTCTGAACTTTTTAGAGGAGGTGGGAGAAAGTAATGGACTATTCAGTGAGTTTTTCCTTTCTCTTTTAGGACTACTGAAAATAATTCAAACTGGGGTCTAGCTTTAAAATAATAATAATAACAATAATAATAATAGAAAAATCACAAAAATAATTAAAACTCAAAATACAAAAAACAAAACAAAGGCAAGAAGAACAGCAAAATCAAAATCCCTCTTCAAGGAAATTACACTGGAACTAGCAGATAACTACAATAGCAAGAAACTTGTTACACATTTTTCGCCTCATAAGAGATGTAAAAATAATTTATACTTCTCCAAACAGAAATAAGGAAGAGATTGGTCTTTTCATCATTTTTTTGCTGTCTTGATTTACTGGGCTTGTCAAGGTTTAAACAAGGCACTTGGCCTCCAGCACAACCCACAATGTTGTTCCCAGCCATTCCCTCTCTGTGCCTCTCCTGCCATGGTTTAGAGCTGAATTTGGCTCTAAGCTAGGCAGGACATTATCCTATATGAGACATGATCTTTCAGTGAAGTAAAAGCCCCTTTGTAAGGGAACAACTGTAATAAGGAGACAGCTGGACCACGTAAGACCTGGGGGAGGTGGGGAGGAAATAATGTTGTGCATAAATGTTTTGAAGCAACAAGGGTGGTTTATTTTTTTGTAGAAAAATGTTTTTCCGATAAAAAAAAATTGTTGTTCTCAAACTGTTGTTATTTTCAGTAAACCACAACTAAAATGATCAAAGGAACTAATAAAAACAGGGCCACTGAAATGATTTCAATTAACATTTTTTGAAAGTACTCTCTTTTGCTATCTTTATATTCCCTTTTTTTTTTTCTATATCTTCCCATTTCTTCCCTATGTTTTTCCAAAATATTTTTAATTTAAAAAAAAAAGAGAGAAGGTAAATAACATCTAATTTTTAAATGTTTTAATATGTTTTTTCAAAAATCAAAAAGTTTTTTTTATTAAAAAAATCCAAAACTGGAATTTTCATTAATATTACTTATTAGTCTGGACAGAGTTGGAATTACATATTCTCAGATCATGATGGCAAACTGCTGTTGTTTATTTTTCTTTTCCAGATACAACAATTATGTTCTTGAAACAAAGAATTGCTGGGAACTTTCAGCAGCACTGACAGAATTTTGTTGTTTTCATTGTTTTGCAAAATAGGGAAATAGGAGACTGGGTTCCCAGCACCCAGAGGGAAAAATCTCTGGTGCTATAAACAGTTCCCTAGAGAAACTCAGCTCAGTGCTTTCACAAAGCAGGACATTTTCAGACTATTATTTCCATTAAACACCAAATTAACTGCCTGTAAACTTGTTCAGTTATTTGTTTTTACTGGCCTGTAAAAGCATAAAACATAAATACATAAATAAATATTTATAATGCATGGATAACAGTGCTAGCACATGCCATAAGCCATGCCAGGAAAAAGGAAATAAATCAAGGTTCGTGGCTGAGAGATGCCACTTGGTTTGATTTGTAATAAACAACTTCACTTATCGTTATGTGCCTTATTCCTATATATTATTTTGTATTAGAGTTTTACTCAGCCTTTTTCATTGTGCTTGCCACTCTTCAAAGAACAATCATAATCTTTAGAGACTTGATTCATAGCATCCAAGTTTAGGCACTTAACTGAAGTACCCAAATTAAGCTTTCTCTGTGGTCACTGTAATCATTTAAAAAAAGCCAGAGGGAAAGCCTGGGTGCATATGAACCTCAGTCACATCTGGAATTAAAATCTTACCATGTTTGCTGAGTGAGAGTTTATTCTTCTACCTTGTGTGTGACAAGAGTTTCATGTTCAAAGTAATTTTAACAAAATTGACAAGAACATGAATGAAATTTCCTAACTATAACCTCTTATTTGCATCAGTTTGGGCCTTCCTGAAAAAAGACTTCTGGATGCTTGAAACTTCCATTTCTCCAGCAGCTCTTTTGTAGACTGCCCTTCCAACTGTGAAGCCTTCTGCATCAGAAATTGAAGTCACGATCCTGCTACTACATTCACCAAGAGAAATACAGAACAACATCCCATGCTGCTCTTCAGGGGTGACAGGCTGGGCTGCAATAAGAAGGGAATGTCAGGTTAGGGAATGTCAGGTTAGGGAATGTAAGACTGAGTTTGCCACTTGGGAGGAAAGTCTCTGGAGAACACCTGAGGGCACACTGTGGTCTAACATGTGCCAAGAGATGGTTCAGAGGAATGCACAAAGGAAAGCATTTACTAAACCAGTAACTCCTCCTCCACGGTTGAGTTTTCATTTCCCATCATCCCTCTTCTCTTAATTCCCTAGAGCTCAGCTTGGAGAACACAACTTTCCTTATATCAGTAGTCAAGGAGTGGACAAGACTTTGGAGTGCATTTCTTCTTCTCTCAAGCTTTCATCAAGGAAAGCCTGGTTTCAGTCCTGGATTGTGATCAGCATGGCTAAAATTCACTGTAGTTGAGCCTTTGTGTGCAGTAATGTTTGCAAGAGGTGAATACCCTATTTTCCTGCAGGGGCATTTGCAGTGATTTTTTTCCTTCCTATGTGTGACATGTTAGGTAATATAGCCTGAGTACTTTTATTATTACTTCCATGGGAAAACATTAACTGATTTATCTGATTAAAATTTGAGGTGGCAGCAATAAATAAACAAAATACTCAATAAAGTCTCGTTAATTGTGACACTTGTTTCTTTTGTTAATTTTAAAGCATTCCTTGACATTGTGTAATGTCACTGCAAGTAACACACGAGAGCTTTGGGGGTTCTTTTATTACTGCTTAGTTAAGAAATAACTTACTTTGTCCCACAGCTAGCAAGTTTCTTTCAGTATTATTCCACACAAGTTGCAGAGGTCTCTGAACACCACCCATGGTCATTAGGTCATTTTTTTCTGCAGCTTTTGCAGAAGTTACTCACAAACTGATAATTTCTACCAAATAGATGCACTGCAGTGCTGGGCTGTCATTTGTTAGTACTTCCCTTCAGCTTATAGCCCTGTGGCCCTCTCTCAGGCTCTGTCTACATGCCAGTGTGCTGTAATGATAAATAACATTATCGACCCATAGGTATGCATAAAACATTAGATGGATCGTATGTTTTCCGGACTGCTCAACTTTCATGAACTGCATTTCAAGTTACTTTCATCAGATCTCTTAGCTCTGACACCATAGTTTTGGAGTGGGTGGTGGGGTAACGTGGGCAGAAATAACCCCACAAATCTCAATAAAAATATATGTTAACTCTTGTTGTTACAAACTGAACAGTTATTTCAGCTAATTTCCTAAACAGCAGGTAGAAAACTGAATTTAAAAATTTTTCATTAAAAAACTGTGTATATTGATAAGTTAAAAATGCAATTTTCTTCCTTCCTCATTTCATTAAACAGGTGCAGTCAGAGAACTTAGGTTTAATAACAGGAGACTTCCATTTTAAATATTTTAAACTTGATTAAACCTATGCAAAGTTTGGGGGGGGGTTTGTTTTTTTTTCCAAATTCAAAAATGATTCTAGAAGGATAAATTCAATTTTCAGCAGTAACCCAGCATTCAGAATTTTCAATCCCTTGTATTCAAATATTATGAGATTTTTAAGCATGAAAGACACAAATGAAAGTTAAATTATGCCTCAATGCCTTTAAGCACCTAGGGGTTTTTATGCATGTATCTTCTTTGCACCTAAAATATGTTTATTTTCTGTCATACCATGTTCACATGTGTATTTATGTGCATGGGTATATATAAGACAAGTAAATGTAAGGGGGTGTGTGCAAGTATAAGTTTATGCTAGAGAATTTTTTTCATTTTTTTGTTTTCATGAGGAAAAAATGTAAATTATGCCTCAGTTTTACAGAAGGGGGAAAGTACAATAAGTGTCCAATTTATTTTTTTTCTAGTTGCAACTCAAATTTATTCCTCTCATGCACAATGCAAAAATCATTCAAAGTGTAATGATTCAGGATCAGGCCCTGATTTCTTGCCAGAACACTGTTTCTGACATTAGTGAAATGAAAGGAAAAGAAATAACAAAAGGAAATAAAATGGATGACAAATCTTTAGATGAAATATCTGCCAAACAAGCAGAATAATTTATGTTAGAGGAGTGGGAGGTCATCTGGCCCAACTCTTCATTCACAGCAGGACCCTAACACAATATGAGTTCAATATGACATGAGGTCAGTAACACAGTTTTGTATTAATTCTTTTGGAAAAATAAATTAGATGGGTCTAGGAAAGAGATATGGACAAGTCCAAGTCTTGCATTTCAAGCCACAGAGAGATAAACTTAGCCTTAAACTGGCATACTAACCTTCAAAAGTCAACCTAAAATCTTACTTGTACATTTTTCTTTCCTGCAAAAATAATTAGATTAAAAACTTCTAGAAAATTTCCCCCCCCAAAAAAAAAATATTGTTAAGAGATATTTAAAGTGAAGAACACACACACAATCTCTCATTTAAAATTTCAACACCAACCCCAACAATATCTGTCTTGAGTATGAATTGGAAAGGTTTTCATTTACAAATGAATGTTAAGAAACTGGGATTCAGCCATTCATTCTTTGGAGATATAGTCCCTGCCCCTCATGCAGTAAAAGAATTAAGTTTTAAAACTCTGGAAGTGTTTTTTGTGGAATTTGAGCCCTTCTTCTCTAGTCAAAAGAATTTTTTTTCATCCTTTTTTTTTTCCCTTGGAATCAGACAAATTTTGTACCTCATGTTAAATGTGTAATTCATTCAAATACTACCTTATTCCTCTCTGCAGCCTCTTTACTAATTAAAAGAACCTATATGATTCCTTTTCAGCTGAAGAATCCATCAGATTATGTATCTATATATGTGTGTGTATATATATATCTATGAATATATATAATATATATATGAATATGTATATTTATATATCTATATAAATAGATATATTTATGTATATATTAAAGGATAAATGAATGAAAAGAGACTTACATTCATATTAGTCTATTAGGAAAATAGGAACAAATTTTGGGTTTTAGCTGGGTTGTTTTCCTTCCCTTCCTCTCTCTATTTTACTGCCAAAGCCCCAGTAGAGTATGAATGCAGAATATCAGCCCATCTTCTAATATATGCAGCATAATCTTCTTAAAATGAGTTTTCACTTCAAGGAACAGAAGGGCTTAGAGATGAGCAGCATGGCTTTTTTGTATTTGGCATCTCATTATACTTAGTACCATTTTTTCCTTCTAAGAACAATTGAATTTCATTAATGAAGGAAAATTCTCCCTATATATTCTTAGGACTTTTTGGTTTTGTTTTTTTTTTGCTTGTTTGTTTGTTTTTTTGGTTTTTGTTGTTGTTGTTTGTTTGTTTGTTTATTATTTTCCTTTCTTGGGGCATGGAGAAGGGAGCAAGAGGCAGAATAAGGCTTTTTATTCATTAATGGACAAAAAGAAGATGCTTTTATATTTCGTATTCCTTCATCACCACTTAATGTTTTTCCCATTTCTGGATAATTCCACCTCAACTAATTCTTTGCAAACATTAACAAATGGACATTTACATAAATTCAGGATGTGGAAACAGGGAAGTAAAATATTGCACAGTAATTATTTTTGTTTTAAGTGAAATAGCCTGAAATATCACTTGAGGAACTGCGAAATTCTTTGGCATGTTTGAGTATAGATTTAATTTATCATGGCTTCTTGACTAAAACTCAAACTCAAACACAGCATCAGTTTGAAATCCAACATATTCCCTTGGGAAAACTCAGCTGAGTTCTTTACTGATTAAAGCCAATGAAGCTGGACCAGCAGACAATTTGCCCAAATATCTATTTGCATGGATAGTTTGCATTACATTAGTGTCTAGTGGAAATTCAGTGATTTAACATGTCTCTTACATGTTTAATTATTTCTTTTAAATAGGTTAGTTAGAGAAGGTAGGAAGTCCAGCATAATGTTGTTAGATTACAAACACCACAAATCTGAGGAGTTGATGCTGGTGGAGCAATAATTAATTCTTTTGTCCTATCCAATGTACAGCACCCATAATCCATGTCACAAGTTCTTCAGACCATTGACCATCAATTAAATTGTGTCATACCCAAAACTACAGGAAGAACAAGGAATAGGAAATAATAGAAGAATGCTTAGGAAAAAAGCCAATTCTCAAATCCAAGGCCATAACTTGGTGTTATAAACAGTAAGAATAGTCACACAGATTGTTTTATTTCTGGTGGTGTTTCTGATAAAGATGAAATTAAGACACAAAGCTGAAATGCTTCAGTACCAACAACTTTTATAAATAAGAGGACACTGAAGAGAATAGAACCACTGGCACACCTGTAGAGATCAGCAAAGAAAGATCTCCTTAGCAACAGAGATTTAGCTAGTGGGACGCTCTATTTTTGTGCTTAATCCCTTCAACCCAATGCATAGCCTTCCTGTACTTTGGAGATCTGCAAGCTGTGTGAGACCTACTGCCATAAACCACCACCAGATGCTAGGTTATGCTAGGTTCCAGTTCAGCTCAGCTTGATTCAAATGGGCAGCTGGCCAAAAATGGGCTCAGCTTCATTTCAGAGCCTTGAACTGCTGCACTCACTGGTCTTGGCACATACTTTTCAGTCAGCTAGCACACATTGGTGGCAATGGAAACCATCTCTCAACTAACCATTTCTAACCACCTTCTGTTTACCTGTTGTGTTTTTCATAACCACTACCACCTGCGTTCATCCTTCCAAAATGTAAACATCTCTCAAGTTTGCTAAGCTTCCTAGAGAGCATCACCACCAGGGAATGATTCCTTAACCTGAGTTTTGATTCACCATTGAAAGTTGTGTATATTCCTCAGTGATCATAAACATGGCATGCTTCCTTAGAGAAGTGAGATTCAATTCATAGCATAAAGCAAATTAAGTCACTGCATAATTTCCTACATGTTAGCTAGAGTTTTCAGAGGAGCTCTAAATAATGCATTTAGTGGAGCTTGCTTCAGTTTATAAAACACAGATCATTGAAACAAGCATGATGCCCTAAGTCCTTTATATGGACTCCAACTAAGGGTATCCCAAAATGATATCCTCAGATCATATCTCAGTCCCATGTGGACACCTCTGAAACCCTAGCACATGTCAGATGCTACTGGGTACCCTTTTGTGGTTAAATGAAAATTTTGCCTGTATTGAAATTGAAATTCGCTCCCTGGAATTGTTGAAGGCCAGTCTGGATGGGGCTCTGAGCAAACTGGTCTAGTGGAAGGTGTCCCTGCTCATGAAACAAGATTATCTTAAAGGTACCTTCCAATCCAAGCTACTCTATGATGAATCCATGATTGACTAGACCTTCCAGGTTCTGTAACAAAAGCTTAGACTCCTGGTGTTTTTGTAGAAAACTGAGCTCACAAAACTTAGTCTGGAAGACCAGTCTCACTCCAAAGAACACATGAAGGGTTTGGGGTTTTTTCCCAATGAAAGATAAATCTTATTTGAGAAACAAATTTTAATAATTCCTTCCAAGTCTTACATTATTTACAAGGCCAGAACAACAGTGCATAAGCTTCTCATTTCTTTACCTTGCATGCTAAATAAATATCAGAAGCAAACTGCAGTGCTGAAGTCAGAGATTATTTTGTGTGATTTAATCCAGTCCGCCGTGGAACCCCATGTCCATCATATGTCACACAGTGGGGCTGCTTCATGGGGCAGAAAGGGAGAGGTCATCTTCTTCCCCATTGGGGAGTGGGAGAAAGCTGCAGAGGTTGATTTCTGAAGCACAGAATAAAGAAAATAAAGTTTTTTAAAATGTGCCTCTGTCTCCAAGAGTTCTCTGCATGCAGCAGAAAGGAGGAAATTGCGCTCAGGAGCTGTCAGTTGGATTGCCGTAAAAACTCCTGTAATGATGCCCTGTCCATGGAAGCTTTACCAGCCTTTCCTGTAATTGAATGTTCTGACCTTCTCAAGACCCTTCCTATAAAATAAATAAACCACAAAATAAATACACAATCCTTCTATTTTGATTTTGGGATCAAACTGAAAATAAAAATTCATTTAAAGAATACACTAATTGCAGAATGTTTCTGTCTTGCCAGGAAAATAAGCTGCATGAAGATAAGCAATGGAAAAGAACAAAATCAAGAAAACAAAATATAACATGAAACTATCACTTTTAACTTTTTTTTTTTCTTCAGTGAAATTCTAGGGGTAAAAGAACACAGATTTTGTGTGATTAATTTAGGGAACTGCACACTAAAACTTGGCATTTGTCAGTTTTCATAAGAGGCTACAAAGATAGCAAATTAAATGGAGGCAGATAGAGAACTAAGAGTGAAGAGTGAGCAGCAGAGGGATTCATATCTGTAGCTTCTACAAAATCTTGCTGGACTTATTTCTGTAGTGGCTTTACACAGTAAAGAAACAGCTTCAAAACAGTGGCCTGAAATCACAACAAAAGAAAGAAATATATACATCTGAAAGGTAAGACTGTAAGTAAGATGTGGTCTGGGGTTTTTTTGGTGAGAAATGCCACCATTTCCACATATCCCTAATTATTTCAGATTAGTAAAAAAACCCTTTTTACTTTTTCTTCCTACAATTGACTTCAAACATGTTTAGTCTCTCCCCAAACTGAATGCTGTGTTTTGATTAAGGCAAAGTGGGTCCTTCTGTGTTTAACTTTTCTCCTTCAGTGAATAACAAAAAGCTTTTGAAAAAACAGCCCAATCTTTAATTTTTTGAGTTTCTTGAAACATTGCAGCATCATATCCTTCTGCCTGTTTAGATATCAATTGGGACTTTGCACAAGAAAATCACACAGTATTCATTTTTAATGTCTGTGTGCTGAGATATAAAAACATTTTCTTGCTAATGAAAGACAAAATCCAAACCATGAGGGTATCGGTGGAGATCTACCACTGCTTCAACAATATCAAGTTACTCCAGGCAGGATTCATTCCAGCAGTTAATAGACTTACCTGTAGTGAGCCTATACTCACCTCAGTCTCTAAAAGTCACATGCAGTTTTAAGAGGGCAGGAATGTCAATTTATTCTAATAAATGGACTTTCTGGAGGGTTTAACTGCCACCCAGTGACACTGCTGTCTGCATTTGTTGAACAGGTAGTCTGAAACAACTGTTTGTACTGCAGGTACCGCTGAAAAAAGGTTTGGTGGAGCAAAGGAAGGTCCTCAGGGTGAGTTTAGACCCAGGGTCTTCATCCTGTTTGTATGTCAGTCCTGGCAGAGAATGAGTTTCCCTCAAGTGCTAAGCCTGCTCATAGGATGAGCAAAGGTGAGTGGTAAAATCAACAACAGTTGAGTTGTGACTCAACATCACCCCCCTCAACTGACCTGGGAAGTTTATTGCTCTCTCTCTGGCTTAAAAACAGAGAAAACATGGCTGAAAGCTCATTTCTTAATCTCTCCTTAAGTACTGAGCTGTGTTCTTAGGTTTGAAGAGTGTACTATGGGAAGGAAATCACTGCTTTCCCCTTGGTGGTTCCAAAGGTCTTCTGTGTAGGTGTGAGAATACTGTTTCATTTCCTGTACATCTTTAAACAGCCCTAATTTTCATTTTTTTGTTTTTTTTTTCTTTTTTCTCCTTTTTTGTTGGTTTTCCCTTCCCTTCCCCTTCCCCTTCCCCTTCCCTTCCCCTTCCCTTCCAGGAATTTCTCCTTTTTTTCCCCTATGCAGACCATAATGTTTTGACAATGAGCAGTGTATTTTCAAGCATCCTTCTAGACTTGTAGCATAATGGAGCCTCTGGGGCTTTTATTGAATGAACAATAATTGCTTTAATTCATTGTGCAAATAGAAAAGATCTTCTCAAAATGGCTGTCAGAATAGGCTGAAAAATATTGTACATATGTGTTACTGCTAAGATTTGTAAATATTTTAATAGCCTTGAGTTTTATCTGGGTAAAATTTAGTTATCAACTAGTATGGTTAATGTGCAAAATATTGTCCACAATAAGTGTGGAGGGCAGTATTAGTCACTATTATGAAGAATATAAGCAAAGCAGTTGAAATGAAAGATAAGCACGAGTAAAGGTTATTTTGCTTTTATTTTCCTGTACTATATGACATAGGATTTTTCCAGTTTTATAGTTTTCAAATAGGATTGTGACCCAAAGTTAATGCTATTTTCGAGACACTGCTTTTGGAATATTGCTTTTGGGAGCTAATTGGTTTGGATTTTAAGAAAAATATTCTAATAAGAATAATAAGATAAATAAGAAAAATATTTTCCTAATAAGAAAAAATTGGCAAATTCCAATTTTCCAAATTCCAATCCCTGTCCTCAGACAAGCATATTTTATAACAATGGCTTCCTTTTTTAATTTTTATTTTCAAATAATGCTTTTTTTTTTGTTGGGGAACTCCTACATGAAACTGCTGTCTCAAAAAAGTTAATTTAAAATAGGAAAACAATCATGAAACCTTATGTCTACAGGAAAAAGAATTTTAAAAAATATATTTTTTTTTGTCCTAAAAAAATTCTTTGCAACCTATAACAAGGATTGTTGGATATTTTTAAAAATACCAATTCTAATATCATTCAGACTTTAATAGGTGCATAAATAATATTAATACTAAAAATTTATAGCCTTTTCTAATAATTCCCTTTTATGATTCCTAAGTTAAACAATTAATTAACTCAATTATATAATTATAATTATTTTAAATATTCTTCTTTTACAAATAATTTTTATTTTTAAATATTCTTCTTTTACAAATAATTTAGAGGGGTTTTTTACAAAGTTTTAAGGTCATTTAGGAATCTGAGATTTACATCACATTTAGGAATCTGAGATTTACATTCTACACTGTGTGTATAAACCTGTCCATTTATTCAGTTTTCATTAAGGGGAAATTAAAGGTTATTTTAGAATTTGATATAGTTAAGATTTATCCTGAACATTCCAAATGTCTTTTCAGAATTTTATAACAATTTAATTTATTTATTCTTAAGAATTATTAGTATTAATCAACATAGATTATATGTGCGTTTGTAAATTCAATCTCAATTTTTTTGATAAATAAGATAGGTTGAAATTATAAAAACCTGAGTTTCAGATGGAAATGGGTAGAGCAGGTTGAAGTAGCTTAATTTGTATATTTTTTTTTTTCAATTGAAGAAAGATGTTTCGGCAGATTAAAATGAAACATTGAATGTAAACATTGATTTGAAATGAAGGGTTTCATTTTGAAAAGTTGATGTGAAATATACATTTTGCATCAAATTAGCATCATAAATTGAAATGCCATAAAAATTCTTCTTTAATTCAAATTCTAATTCAAAGGAAAAGGATTAAATGGGAACTGAACTTTTAAAAGAAATATTTTATTCTGTTCCAAACTACTGCTTTTTAAAATCAGAAAGATCATCAGAATGGACAGTCCCTACATACAAGTTTGAATATAATGAAAGCTCATTTTTCAAGGGAAAAGCATAGTATCTAACAAATATTTTTCATCAGAACAGTTTTGGTCTAGCCTGATTCCTTACATATCTATCTTGGATGTGTCGGAACGAGGCTCTCTGGAGCAGAGACACATTTTTACCCGTGTTCATAAGATAATAACACTCCAGAGAGATGTGTTTCATAAGCAGCTACCTCGTTAAGGAGACTGTTCTTAGCATGTCACAAACAAGGTCAGACACCTTAGTACCAGGAGAAGTTAAAAGAAAACAAAAAACAGAAAACACAAAACAAAATAAAACAAAGCAGAAAAGGAAAAACAAACAAAAACAAACACCAAAGACAGAACAAAAAACCACAAAAACCAAACCAACAAAACAAACAAAACCCAAACAAACAAACAAAACCCCCATACACTAAACAACTGAAGAAAAATGCTAGAAATTGTTCTGGTGTTGTAAAAAAAAAAAGGTCTCTTCTATAAAAAAATGTTCAAGAATTCAAAGGAAGAATTATCCAGCTGAATCTAAATGGCTATAAAGTACCTGGCATACAGAGTCAGGAATAATTGATCTGCATTTTAGTTATCATTAATTAGGTAAAATAGTCTGAGAAATTCCAGAAACATCATTGTATACTAAACATTTAACTAAACAAAATCGTGGATGTTATTTTTATTAGATTATTCCTATTTTGATGAACATTTGTCAAGAAGGAAAAGGAAATAATGACTTACTACATCATATCCAGTAGTTACTATGTATTTCTATTTTAAGAATTTTTTGATTTGTTCTATTTTTTCTTACATGTAAGGGCTGTTTCCTGTGGAAATGTTCTCAGTCAGACATAAAGCCATTTTTTTTAGAAGCTACAAATATCATCAGAGATATTTGTACTTTTTTAAGTCTTTCTCTGATTGAATATAATTCTAATTTCCAGACCTGTCTTAAATGAAGTTTAAAAAATAAGCTATATCAAAATAAAAGAAAAATGAATCAAAACAAATCAAAGGCAAACAAACCAAACCAAAACAAAGTAAAATAAAACAAAAAATTACAAAACAAAACAAAATAAAATAAAAATAATAAAAAATGAAATGAAATGAAATGAAATGAAATGAAATGAAATAAAATAAAATAAAATAAAATAAAATGAAATAATTTTAAAAATAAATAAAATACCAGCCCTTTCTGCCTTAACATCACAGATAACTTATAGCCAATCTTTTCTTTCTCTAAGTTGTGAGATGTAGGATAAGTAGAAAATGTAGTGTTATGAAGAGGAAAATGTGATCAGTAAAGGCTGATATATTTGTCTACAGCACACATGGCTATTTTTCTAATGTGTAGTACTATGTTTATATATTATCCAGTTATGTCTGAGGTTGTTAGGCACAAATAAAGAGACAAATTTCTTTGCCTAAAAGGAACCTGGTTTCAGAGAATTCTCCCTTCACATCAACTTAAATCTGGGCTGCTTTCAAATAAAATTAAGGGGGAAAATGCAGGAGAAATGACTTACCCATCACTAGCTCTTTTACAAAATGAGTCAGGTGAATGGTGGTGAGCATGAATGCCTAAATGTAGACACAAGGCAAAAAACCTCTTTCTATGATAGCTCAGCATTTAATGACTGTAACAGGTACATTTTCCCAGGCACCTCACAGGAGCAGTGTCAGAAGCAAAGGAAGTTTACTTGATCTTAGAGATCCACCTGGAAATAAGCAGAGAACCTGTAGCTTTTAAATTTAAGTATTTTTTCTTTTGACCTGAGGGCATTTCTGGACATTATTGTCAATACATAAATCAAGAAATTTTGGGGGGTTTTGGCTGGGTTTAGTTTTGGTTTGTTTTTATTTTTGTTTGTTTGTTTTTTTTTTTTCCCTTCACTGTCTTCTTCGGTTTTGCTTTTATTTTAGCTGAAAGATGAGAATTTCATATCTAAATATGTGTGTACTCTATCCTAAAAGAGACAACTCTCACATGCTGATATATAGGAGATAGGTTTAAACAACACAATCCAGGCAGCAGTGATAATACTGTCATAAAGCCATGGAGATTCTTGGCCTGAACACCTTTATCTTCACTTGAGTTCCTGCCTGCTTTTACAGTCTGCACAGAAACCTTGGCTCCTGTGGGTTCCTTTTCCTAAGTAATTAACTGAGAAGCAGTTAAGCACTTTGACTGTGTCTTTGAAACCTTCTGCTGCAACTTAGTTGGTCTGTTGTTGAAGATGAGTGTTTTCTACGCACTGACTTTGGTCTCTATTTATTCACAAGAATCCTCTATTCTCAAATGTGAGAAAAGTAGAGAAGAAATTCCACACCATGGAGGAGAGGAATCCATTAATCACTCTATACTGATAGTTGCCAAGAAGAAAATTCATCTAAGGCATTCTCCTTTGCATGCTGGAAAGAAAGAAAGAGAGCAAGAGAGGCAAAACAAGAAGCAGAACAACTTGAAACACTAATAAAAACACACAAGCAAATTTTAAAATATTATTGGAGAGATGCAAATTTTAAATACTAAAATATTAAAATTGATTGAGGTTGTGAAAAAAGTATATTACTTAGTCCTCTGTGCATTAAAATTAATTTTTCATCTTCTTATCTAAGCAGCTTTCGTATTGGCTTTTGCTGAGCATTCTTAATATTTCATATGCTTAAGGGAAAAAAGCTGTACTCTGACATCTTAACATCCCTGAGAATGTTTAACTTTATTTCTTTTTCTTCTCCTATGCAAAAGATTTTCAAATCACACATGAGCAGGGGGAAAGAAAAAAAAGAACAAAACCCACAGTTTTGCTGTACCATTCTGGGCTTTATTTCCCATATGATTGTGTATGCAAGTCCTAGGAGTTCTATTCTTCTCTACATTATTATTTTTCTCTTCTTTGTTTCCCACTATCTCACTCCTGTGGCTTGCATCATGCAGTAGCCCCAGCAATGTTGAGAACATCAATAATTTGATTGTAACTGAACAATAATAAATGATGAAGCAACTTCATCTGAGCTGGAAGATCTGGCCTTAACCTCTCTCTATTTACAGCTCTGGAAGGCTTGTATTCAGGAGAATTTAAATCAGCAGAGACATGCCAGTCCTCATGTAGTGCAGCGCTGACATAAACATAGCTAAACTGCTGCTATTAGGAGATAAGTTCTTATTTTGTAGCCCCACAAACAAAAGGTTTTAGTATATCATCATTGGTGCTAAAAGCAGCATAGGCAAATGGCCCTGGATAAGGCAAACAAGTGCTTAAATCACTACAGCTTGGTCTCTGCCAGGAAATTAAATATGTAAAACCTTCAATATTATGGTCCTTATATTCACATGCTGAGGCTGTACCATGTGATACAGCAGGGTTTGATGCCCTAAGGGCTACTCTCAGTGTTGCAGTTCTTCCAGTGAAGCTGTAATTTTGTACCTTTCAGCATAAAGCTATGTGCAGATCTGTGTGTCCTCCTGAAATTGTTTTAATCCCAGAGCCCTGATCCTTGCCTTGGGACTGGTGTGGGTGAATCCTTACATGGATACAGACAATTACAGCTGGACCCTGAGTCATATGTGCATACTCTTCATTGTAAGTGTTAAAGTCAAGAAGTCTTGACTTGACTCTCATGGCATTGATGAAGAAAAAATTTGAAATAATATTGCCTGCCCCCATCCCAGAGGAGGGAAAAACCCAAACCCAACAACAAAAAAACCCAACCAACCAACCTACCAATCAAATAAACAAAACAAAATGAAACAAAGAAAACAAAAAAAGCAAGCAATAAAAAAAAAACAACCAAACAAACAAAACCCCAAAAAAAACCCAAACCAAAATTAAAACCAAAATCAAAACCAAAAACAAAACCAAAACCAAAACCAAAACCAAAACCAAAACCAAAACCAAAACCAAAACCAAAACCAAAACCAAAACCAAAACTAAAAACAAAAACAAAAACAAAAAAACAACCAACCCAAACACACCAAGACCCCTGAATACTGAATATTGGACTTGCCCCTTGGTCCTTTCATTGGCAGTAATTCCTTCATGGAATTACTACTATGTGTGAAACCCAGACTGTCTGGAAGCAGTGTTGGGGTGAACTGAGCTTAGGAGAGATCTTTTTGATAGACCAAAGTTTACATGAATAAAGGCCTGGATACTTCTCACTCAATTTTAAGTGTAGAATTTAGTATTTATGGAAGTGAAATGGATATCCTAACCTCCCTCTGTAACTGATGGAGAGAGATGAACATCTCCATGTCTCTGGAGACATAGGCCACTGCTTAAAAGAAGGTGAATCACATCTCTCTGTCCAGTGAGCCTTTTCTTTTGTCATCTGATTACTCCACAAGATTTGCACATGTTCCCTTGTCCCTCCTGCTTCCTTGTCCCCTTCTCCCCACAACAGAATTTTACTATACCCTTGACTACTGCAGGAATTGACATTTTGCCACACTCTTCCCCTTGGCCAACAGTCAACAGTGACAATCTTTTCCTGTGGACATTTCACCTGAAGTAATCTGTGTCATTTTAGTTAGCTATTTATACCACAGTTATGAGATAGCAGGATTTACAGGAGGAAGGGGGACTCTTCTGGCCTGTTTTTGAATATACCCAGAAGATGCCTGGACACATCTTACTGAAGTTCTTGACAGTTCAAATTCAGATTGCTTCTATACCCTGCTGAAAAACAACACTGTATTTAATTCAGCTTGTGCTTAGGATTGAATGCTACCTGGGTTTGGTTTTGAAAACCATTGGTGCTGTAAAAGGGATATCTTTATAATTCAGGGAAAAGCTGAGCATGTATTGTGACATATACCAAAATACTGTGAAATCTGTTTTCATATTGCACATGAGATCTCTAAATCTACCCTCATAAGCTCAAAAAACTTACAAAAGTCAGGTTTTTTAGCCTAAACATTAGCAGATTTCTTCTCCTCTGTATGGCCTACACATGCATGGAGAAGAATGGTTTCTTTTTCCTCCTAAATTGTGTCTTTCACACTGTGGATCAAGCACTTAACATCACAGCCAGAATCTCTTGATTTTAGCAGCTAAGTTGCAGTTAGATTCCTCATGATCTAACAATTTTTCTAACAAATTCGTCAGTTTTAAGTGATCAAAGACCTGGAAAGGGTCTAGATTAAAATCTATCTGAAAACTGGAATCTAAACAAACAAGTCTCTCACCAATGACTAGAGAATACACTAGGGAGGTCAGCCTCATCTATGGATAAATTATAAAACTCAAGACTGGTGGAAAATTCAGGGTTTTTTTTCTGTATCCTAGTTCTCTGAGCCCTGTGAATTTAACAGCCTGCTTTATTCCAGGTCCTGTTTACATTTTGTCTTCATTTTCCTTCATTGTTTTTAAGGTACACATTTTGATTAACTTAGTTTTTAAGAGCTTCTTTTGAAGACATCTACATTCAATATCTGTTTCTCTGAAGAAGGAAAGAAATGAATAGCACAGAGCAAACACATTTTTCTTTTCCTTTTTTTTACACCTGTCCCAGACAACATTGGATCTCTCTCTTAATGCTGGAAATACTGATGAATTGCTTAAAACTTAAAGGGTCTGTGGAACTGTGTGAGTTTTTTAGATGGCCTCCATTAGATCCAAATGAAATCCTGAAACTGCTGAATGAAATGTAGAAGGTATAGAAGCCTCAGTGAGCACATCATGCAAGCAAACATACCAGCCACAATATACCTCCACCTACAGTTACTTGAGGGGTAAACTCATTTTTCCCCAGAGTCTTCCTGGGCTACATTGATTGTATCACTTTCAATATCTCTTCCTTGGTTACAGGAGACTCCAGAGATTTCTCTCTAAGTTGCCTGGCTTTGTCAATTCCTATTTATCTAGGTATTCTTTTACCTTTTTCCTGGACAGCAATGGTTTGTGATCGATAGTAAGCCTCATGAAAGACCCAGAAACTATTGCTAACCCTTCTTCCTTGTGTTACCAATGCCCCCCTTGGGTCCACAGAGGAGTGCTATCAAATAGCCTGACTAGTTGGCAGGTACCATCTATACCCACCAATTACTTGGCATTCTCATTTCCCTCCTACCAGTGGCTTTATTCAGAGTATAGCTTCTTTTGTTTTGTTTCTTCCCACAACTTGTCCAATTTATGTATCAGGGAAAATTGAAAAGCCTCTCTTAGTGTCTGGGGAACAGAGCAGTAGCAATTTAACCATTGGAGGTTACCATGTTTTTCATTCCCTCAGACGTTCATATATGAACTCTGCCTGCTGCACACATTTGGCTTCAAAAAATATTTTGTTTTTCTTCATTTTACAATACTCAAAAATCCTATGAAGGATCAACAGATAAAGTATCCCTTGAATTCAGTCAAAGTTTATAATTGCTATGGCTAGCAAATCTTTTCATTAGCCAGGTTTATGTTCAATTTGGATGAGATGTAATAACCCAGTAAAATGTTAACAAAAAAAAAAAAAAAAAAAAAAACAACTCCTTGTGGTATACACTAACATTCATGCACACAAATTCAATTGAGCAGCTCAAACTCATTCTGCAAAATCAAAATTTGGTGCTCCAGAAGATAAACAGAACCACAGACCATAGAATAAGCTGAGGTGGAGGGGGTGCACTAGGGTCATTGAGTCCAGCTCCTAGCCCTGAACAGGACACCCTAAGACCATGTCACATCATGTCCCTGACTGCACTGTCCAAACTTTTCTTGAACTCTGCCAGTGCTGTGACCACTGTCCTGGGGAATCTGTTCCAGTGCCCAACCACCCTTTGGGTGAGGAGCTTTTCTCCAATATCCAATCCAGACCTCCCCTGACACAGCTTGATGCCATCCCCTCAGATCCTGTCACTGGGCACCACAGAGAAGAGATCAGTGCCTGCCTGTCCTCTGCCTCTCACAAGGAAATTGTAACTGCAATGAGGTCTCCCCTCAGTCTCCTCCAGGCTGAGCAGGCCAAGTGACCTCAGGCATTCTTCACACACCTTCCCCTCCAGACTGTTCACACCCTCATGTCCCTCCTTTGGACACTCTCCAATAGCTTCATAGCCTTCTTGTACTATGTCATCCAAAACTGACCCCAGGACTCGAGGTGAGGCCATCCCAGTGAAAAGCAGAGTGGAACAATCAAAACTTACACTTCTCAAACTCATGTCATTCGGTTGCTATTTTGTCATAAGTGAATGGTTTAGTCTAGTTGATAACATCAGTGCATCAGAAGGTCATGCTTCTATATTATGGCTAAAATTTGAGCTAAAAATCTAAGTTTGGAGGAAAACAAAACAAAAACCATTTTGAACTCTTTTTTCCCTGGCAGAAAAAAAAAGGTAAACTGAGTTTCTTCAGATCAAGACTTCATAAAATTGTAATTAAAAATCTTTGGAAAAGGAAGTCTAACCTGAACTCCAGTGGGATATCCTGCACCACAGAACATCATGCTCTGTATATAAACTTGAAGAAGTTGTGTGGAAAGGGCTGATAGCTGCTCAGGGACAGCCTCAGTTAGTGGGTAGTGAGTAATTATATTGGGCATTACTTGTCTTTCTTCAGTTTTATTTCTCTTTTTCTGTATTTATTATTATTAAAATTATAATTGTTATTATCATCATCAAGTATATTTTACTTTGTTTCAATTATTAAACTTTTTATATAAACCCATGAGTTTTACTCTTTCTGATTCTTCTTCTCACCAGGGAGCAGATAAGAGAGCAAGAAAGAAACTGAATGACACTTGCCATTGGGTTAAACCATAAAAATAGCACAGATGAAATTTAGAACAGTGAACTTCCATTTCTAGTATGCAGCTTTTCATCAAAGGGATATATTGGGTCTGCAATTTTCACATTCAGTTTTCCCTACTCTAGACCTGGTAAACTGTTTCTAGATAAAGATTCTAAGTGAGTATCTCCTGCAGTCTACAGATAAAGTTACCAAGTTCAGCCCGTGGTTATTCAGAAAACAGAAGTTATAAACATTCTGGAAATCTGTAGTCACTTCAAGTATTTTTACATATCTGCAAATTTTGGAAAAAAGGTGAAAACTGTGGAAAATTTCTGGCCAAACATTCTTGAGCAGAAGAATAGATAGAAAAAGATACATCATTCTTTGGGACAACACTGAGTAAAACTACTGGTAAATTATTTAATAGCCTTCAGAAACTCACGTAGTATGGTGAAGTTTATTTTTTAAATCTTTCACTGAATTCAAAAAGTGCTCTAATGTTCATGCCACTTTGTTGCTGCTGTTTCAACTGGACTAACTCATTAGTTATTTTGCACAAATGTGATTACACACCTTACAGAACAGTTAAAAATTAGGAATCCATTTTGAAGTTCTATATTGATTCACATTCTGTTAGTTATACTATTAACTAAGGTTAAAATTATAAAGCAAGTGAGTATCATTTCTTGATTTAGGAGTTACAAGTGTAGCATAGGAATCTGGTATCTACATATGAATATTTCTTTCCACCAATTGTAGCAGAAGCCAGAGCACAAATATGTTGATAATTTAGCTCAGTTAGCTGCCAAAATTGAAGAAATTGTTATTCAGCTGTGACTGCAGTCTGCTTCAGGGTCACTCTCAAAAGTTCTCAGAAAGGGGATGAAGCCAAGGAAGTTGGTTTTCTTAACTCCCAGTCACTTTTGTTGCTCCCCAGTTGACTCCTGAGGACTCTGAGCATGAAA
The DNA here is from genome assembly GCA_013397555.1 of Urocynchramus pylzowi. Classification (NCBI taxonomy): domain Eukaryota; kingdom Metazoa; phylum Chordata; class Aves; order Passeriformes; family Fringillidae; genus Urocynchramus; species Urocynchramus pylzowi. The sequence goes on along the minus strand of VZRH01004693.1, from coordinate 1,347,360 downwards.
TAATCTTACAGTTTGGAATTGATTGGATTATTTCCCCCCTTCCCCCCACCTCAAATTTCACTCAAGACTCAAAATTAAAATACATTCTTCCTTCTGAAACAAAGCAAAAAAAACCCAACCCAAACCAAACCAAAAAAAAAAAAAAATTCATAGAGAGCAAGAAGAATGATATGCTCAGAATATGACACCGAATCTTCACTGGCTGAACAGTGCATATGATTCTGGTAGTCTGAACAATTGTGACAGAATCATAAAATCATGGAATCATCAAGGCTGGAAAAGACCTCCAGGATCATCAAGTCCACCTTGTTACACAACATGATCTTCTTCAACTAAACTATAGCACTGAGTGCTATGACCAGCATTTCTTCAACAAGTTCAGGGGTGGTGTCTCTATCACTTTCCTGGGCAGCCCATTCCAATGTTTGATCACCCTTTCAGTGAAAAAATTCTTCCTGATATCCAACCTGAACCTCCTCTGCAGAATGGGGCTATGTCCTCTTGCCTTATCTCTGGTTATTCCTTCAGATAGTTGAAAAGAGTGATATGCTGCCTCTGAGCCCCCTGTTCCCTAGGTTAAACAATCCCAGCTTCCTCAGCCACACTCTACATGATGATGATACAGATCCTGGTTTTGGCACATGTGACATTAAGAGCAATTCTAAACTAAGGGTTCTTGCCTTTCCCTTAATGAAGTTAAGGTAGTTCTGATCCAGATATTCCTCGTTGATTTTTGAGAGATCAGCATCACTGATGTGATGTTTAGACAAACAGCTCTGTCTCCAGATTCAGAAAGAAAGAGAAAATCCACCTTGAGGACCCTGCCATGGTTTAGGCAGGATCTAAATATCAGAATACTTCACAAAGTAAATAATAATCTTGTGTTGGTGTGGCAGCTAGGTGTAGCAAACAATGCTACCTAAACCCATGAAGCTCAAACCAGAAAAGACAGTTGTTGGTCTTTCAGGACCCCAGTAAAAGTTTAACACTAGTGCACACCTGAGGTACACCTGGGACATTGTTCTTGGTCTTGGTATGCTTTAGATAGATATGCAAGTGCATGAAAAACAATCAGTGGCAATCAGTTTGGAAGAGGGATGACACAAGATTATGATTTACAGGAAAATATTTTTTTTTTGCTTTTCTGGTTGAAGGATGTCTATTTGCCTCTTGTTATTTGATCTAAATTTATTGTGATAGCTGGAAGTGGAGATAAGAGAAAAATATTTTTTCTAGTTTGCTGACTAATGAAAGACACAATTCAGTATAAAGACAGTTCATTGTAATCTTGGATGAATCAGGAGTGTCTCTCCTCTTCCTTCCTTCCTTATCAGTTCCTGTTTAAATTTCAGAAACAAGAGGAACGACTGGAAGGGGGTTTGCATTCTTCTCTTCTAGAACAACTCTTGACAGAACAAGGGGATGTAACCTCAAGCTGCACCAGGGCAGGTTCAGATTGGATATCAGGAAGAATTTCTTTACTGGAAGGGTGGTCAGGACTTGGAATGGCTGTCCAGAGAAGGAGTGGAGCCACCACCCCTGGGCTTATTCAAGAAACAACTGGATGGCACTCAGTGCTATGGCTTGATTGACAAAGTGATCAGTCACAAGTTGGATCTGGAGGATCCTGGAGGTCCTTTCCAGCCTTAATGACTCTGTCATTCTATGATTCTGTGGCACATTGCTCTGTTTTATCCAGCTGTTTAGCATATAACTGAGGTACCCCAGTGCCTTCATGAACAGGGCCACAACTGAGTACTGAGTATTGAAGAACTTGTGCTGCACAGCACAGAGCACTGAGTTCTGGTGCAGTTGTTTGCAAGGATTTCTACAGCAATCCCAAATTTGTTACACCATTTCTAAAATTTAAGGATCACATCTGGAAAAGCATGCTCAAAGAACTTATCTAGGGCATCATCCTCTTAAAAGTTAACTTTACTGTGTCCAATGAATGAAATACTGAACAGCAGGCATATTATTTTTAAAAGGGATATAAAACAATAGCGAAACACTGCCTGATTATATTACAGCATCTATCTTCTCATGTATCAGCAAAAACTAGCACTGAAGTATACCTAATTATCATATTTACAGTGGTACAGGTAGTAAAACAGTTATGTTTTGCATTGCTCAGGATGTTCAGGTCTGAAATAGATAAACTATGTGGGAGATTAGTAATAGGTAATTATTCTCTACTTACATATTCAGCTTCATATTTCTAAATTAAGGTAAGTGGAAAAAGCTTATAAAATATTCAGGGCTCTTTTATCTTTCCTCCTCCCTCTTATTAGAAACTATGCATGAATTTGCATAGAATAAACTGAGCCCATAAATCATAGCAGAAACTGCAAGGATGCTCTTTGTAAGTTATAATTTAAGGTTAACTGTAGCACATTTTGCTTACTGTATTATTAATGACTTTAGTTCACTCATGACAAGACTACGTATTAAAAATTGTTGGTAGACAAAACTCCAGTTCATAATCAATTTGCTTCTTAACCTTAGAAAGCCACTCACCATGTTTTCATACTTCCAAAGAAGAAACCATCAGGTACAAAATCTGTCAAGCAGTATGTTACTTTTCCCCTGTTCTTCAGTAGCTCTGATGCATTGGTCAAGAAGTTTAGGTGCAGAGCCTCACATGGAGCTTGAACTGTATGCCCATGACATATGGCAGGTATGAAAGAATCTACTGTCTCGTGTGGTCTGGAACTTATGGCTATGCCCAGCTATGCCCAAAAGGAAAATTCCAGCAGAAAAACCTGGAGAACTTCAGAGCAGGGTGCTTAATGTGCTACTTCTGTTGTCATCCTAATCTCAGTTGAAGCAGCATTAACCAGGTATTCTCAGAACCACATCCATTTACATTATAGATACTCTCACTCAAAGTTCTCTTCTACCTGCTAGGAGAAACCACTGCTACCTAGACAAAATAATTAAATATTCACTGCTATCTTACCACCAAGAGCCATGCTGAAATCTAGGAACTGTTGTGTTCAACACTTCTTGTACTTGAACATTATTGATGGTTGTCAGATATTTACAAGGTTTAGCACATGCATTTGAGTCTGAAGCCCACATAACAGCCCACTTTTTTCTTTCTTACATTGTGGAATCATGTTAAAGGAATTCTGTAACATTAATTTGCTGATTTAGGTTCTTCTTGACTTTCATCAGGTGGTTACTTTGCTTCCTGCTGATTACTCTAAAAATACTGTATTGGACTTTCAGGGAATCAAAGAGGTAGTTCTAATGAGTACATCCATGGTTTTACAAGATCTGCAATGAAATAGCAGGTTACAAGTATTATATTATATACAAGTATATAATATAAATACAAGTATTTATATTTTAGACTACAAGTAGTCTAAAATATAAAATAATGAATACAAAAAATAGTTTCATACCTATATAATCCCGATATTCTTATATAGGACTAACTTTCAGTTCATAGGATCTGTAACATAGCATAATTTGTCTCATGTTTTTTGTAGGGTTTGTTATTGTTGTTATTTTCTTATGTTACTGACATACAGTTGTTATTTACTATGCCTTGCTAAGTAAACCATTCACAATGACTTAATACTTCAGTCATGACAATAGCCTGACCAGGCTTTTAGCAATACAATTATTTGTCCTTGATACCATCCAAAACAAGAGCTTCCTGACATCAATCAAAATGCTATTTTTGTCCTTTGAATTTTACTATTTACTATTTAGGAACTATTTCCTTTATTTGATAAACCTGAAAGCTAAGGTAAATGCCAATTTTCCTTTGAAGAGTGTTTCAATATCAAATTAATATTAACACTTTATGTCCTAGAAATCCAATGGCCTTCTTGCTGCATTTCCTTTAAATATAATATTAGAGGGCTGTCTTAGGAAAATGCATACTCTCATAATGATTTGCTTGATATTTATATCATTTTTTGGTACAGTCCAAAAAACAATAATGGATAAAAGTTTAAACTTTTTCCCGTTCTTTTGATTCTCTTTTTATTCTTTTTTGGTAAAGCACAGTAAACATTCAGGTGACATTTCTTTGTTAAGTGTATTTTTGAAAACAAATTTTTCAAATATCGCATTTCAATGTTGCCAAACAGAAAATTTCCTATAAGAAATTGCTTTTATTCAAAATCAGATGAAATATTGCAGAAAAGTACAGAAGGTCAAGACAAAACATTAATGTGTAAATTGATAGACACAAGAGCTTTTTGTCTGCATATTTTAAATTAGGAAAAGTCCTCTCAAAATGCTGACTTCTTAATATTACTCAAGACAGGAAATATTTCAATATTTTTCAATTTTCATTTTTTACTTAGCACAAAAAATGTTGATCATCTATTATTTATCCAGACTAATCCTTCCTTCCAAAAATTGGTTTCTATAATTTGGTTGATTGAGTTTCCCGTGGTGTTAATCATATATTCCCATAAAATCTCTTTATTTTTCTGATATAAAAAAGCAAAGTAACTTAATCATATGTCAGTTGTTTTCAAAATGTATAGTCCTTTAAAGCAAATATAAGAATTTAGGACAGATATTGAAGTTTCAAGAAAATAAATAAATAAGTGAAAGCTTTCATCAATTACACAGAAAAACCTAGTATAATCCCCCTAAAATAAAAATCATCACTGACCTGCAGACAAGTTGTTTAATGTTTGTAACACAGAAACTGGACATCAAAGAATCAATTACACTACAAGCAGATTGGAAATTGTAATATCTTTAATGTCTGCATTCAGAGGCAAAAAAAAAAAATGGTCTCGTGAATAAGATAAGTGTCCTTCATACTATACAAATTGAGTTGCAAGACTTATTTTTTTTAGGTCCCTTTTTTTCCAGAAAACAGATTTATTTTACAGGCGTGTGCTTGGTTTGCTTAATAAGACAGCATATTTCTATAACTTGTTTTAACACTGAAAATGTGATGAAAGGTGAAATTCAAAAACATTCTGATGGTAAATCATCATTACTCTTGCAAAGTGGTAAATTTTACTTGGTCCTGATTAGCCCTCATTGTACCTCAAAATAATGGTAACTTCTTCTGCAATCCCTGCTCTGTAAAGACAAGACTGATGAATAACCATTCACAGTACTAATTAGAATGGGGTTTTTTTTAAATATTTCAGCTCTAAAATATTTCAGCTCTATACAGGCAAACATGGGTGCATCTCAAATTGCACATTAACCCCAGGATGTGGTGGGTTCTTTACCCTTTGAGGTAGAATTTGAATGAAATTAACATAAAATGGGAATAAGGCAAACTGCATTCTTTCTTGCAAAGTGTAACCCATTCCTAAAGAGTAAACTGATAGAGGATTGCATTTATGATGGAATATGTGCATAAGAGTAATGTTGATCTATGTCAAATAAAACCACAAAAAATGGTAGAAATTTGGTTTCCAGACCTATTTATTAAATTGCTCCATAAAATAAACTCTCCTGCATCTGTTGCAAGATGGCAAGACTTTTAAAGAAGAAATACATTGCTAAAACTTTCTTAATACTCGAAGAAGTATTAAGAAAGAAAGATTTCCTTCTTTTTTTTTTTTTCCCCTTTTCTGTCCTTAGAAAAATTCTCACCTTGGTCAAAAATGTCATTATTTTTATTATAGACCTAAAAAGTAATTATATAATGTAACTTTCTATAATCTTTCAGCTCTTTCAAATACAAATATTTGTTTGAGATATTTTTTACTGAAAAATGTTGGTAAGATGATAATAAAAAATAGTTTATAATATGCAAATAATCTTTTGAAACAGGTCTATTCAGAACTTCATTTCTCTCTATTCCACACTCACGTCACTATGATTAATTGTGCAATAATAATGCACAATAATATAAGCTCAAATCACACAGTGAATAATAAAGATGCTGTATTATTGAATAGTTCAGCTGAACACTTATAGTCCAGACAAGAAGAAAGAGCCACATTCTCTTTTCTTCAATAAAGTATTCAATGATTGAGGTTCTGGGCTCAAACCTAGGTAGACAGACATGCAGAATGAGCTGACAGAGCTTCAGCAGTCCAAAAAGGCCACATTGTTTTATTCTTGCATTAATAATTGATCCACAAGAGGACCTGTGAGTTAATGAGCTGAGGAAACTTTGGAACTAGGCATAGCTAAAACGGTTGGTTAATATAAGAAATATTTCAACCTTTCCTCCAACACTGAATGCAGCTTGCAATCAATCCTTTGGTTCTGAGGTGTGCCTTCCCACTATTTTCACGAATATGAGCCTCTGAGGGTTCTAGTTTACAAGAAAAAAAAAAACAACAACAAAAAAACCCCCAACAAACTGAAATGTGGTAACAGACTCGGTTGACAGGAATTTTACCAGAATGAATGACACATTGCCAGTCACACTTTTTGGAAAGTCCATGGCAGAACACCAGTAGGTTATACACATACCAGCAGTTTCCCTACATATGGAGAATATTTATTAAATCTATATTTCATGTACATACACTCGCCTCCTTGTTTGTCAAAGTGGATTTATAGGTGATAGTTTATTCAGTCTGGAGAATTTAGGCTTTGGAGAGGAAAATGGGTTGAAAAACCTCTTTAGCATTACAAGAAAATATAAATTTAGGACTCTCAGCAATTTCAGTGGTATATATCCTGCCTTTGGTCTTCTTTTCTCAAGTGAATTTACTGTGGCCCATTACGTGACAGTTGTAGCAACTAAATTACAGTAGCTCTCCATTAAATAACAAAGATATGATTGGTAGTGTACTTTACATTCTCAAGGCAGTTTTCTAACCCCCTAAGTGGATAATTGTCAGTTATTGCTTTTAAACTGTGAGCCTTGCATGGCTTTATTAAAAGTTTCTGAGATCAAAAGCCTTATGAAGCTAATAGCAATATATACAGGAGGGGTGTGTGCACCACTCTGCTATAGGAGGAGCAAAATACAGGAAAGGCTGGGAACATGTGCCAGGCTCTTGATGGAGTCATACATGTGCCTTCTTCCTCAAGTGCCTCAGCCTTCAGATATCTGTGGAAGGGCCAGAATTTTACCTGGAAAATCTTCTTGGAACTATTCCCCTCTTTCCTCACCAGATTCCTCCAAAAATTTAACCAATCACCAAGTAACACTTGTCTCTTCTTAAGTAGCTTGTTTGAATTGAACACATATATAATTGATTGGAATATAAGAGACCTGAACACAGAAACAAGGAGGACAATTCATCAGATAAGTTCATCCTGAGAAGGTAAAAGATCAGTGATATGTCCACAAATATAATTATAAGCAGAAATTGGTGAAATGCAAGAAACACCTGATGCTGCAGACTGATTCTAGGCCATTCACTAGCTTTGACTATACAGCCCATTGTGATCTCCAAATCCATTGAGTGAGTGATTTTTTTTTTCAGAAATCATAAAGGAGTTCCTATATTTTTCCTTTTCCTTATTTAAGATATTAAATAAAATGCATTTATTTTCTTTCTTTCTTTCTTTCTTTCTTTCTTTCTTTCTTTCTTTCTTTCTTTCTTTCTTTCTTTCTTTCTTTCTTTCTTTCTTTCTTTCTTTTTCTTTCTTTCTTTCTTTCTTTCTTTTTATTTTTGTCTTCTTTCTTTTTTCTTTCTTTTTTTATTCTTTCTTTGTTATATACTACTGTTTCTGTGCTAGAAACAATTCACTTTGCAATCCCATTTTTTGGTCTCTTTTCTGCCTTTTGTAATTTTTTTTCTGGCAGGTGTCTTAACCATTACAACTCTTTTGCAAGGTAGCTTTCCAAACCATGGTCCCTTACAAAAACAGAGCTGATACTGTTGTAGGTGTTAGCCACTCAAGGGTTCAGCAAAATCAGAAGGAAATAATTTGCTGATGTAAAGTCATCAACTTAGGTTGAAGGAGATTTCATTTGGACTATTTATGTCATGGCCACTCTAAGCTCTCTCTCCATGAATCACAAAATCCCAGAATGGGTCAGGTTGGAAAGGACCACAGGGGGTCATCTGGTCCCACTTCCCTGTTTAAGCAGGGTCATCCCAGAGCACATGGCACAGGGTTGTGTCCAGATGGCTCTGGAACATCCCCAGTGAGGGAGACCCCACATTCTCTCTGCCTCTCTGGACAATCTGTTCAAGTGAATAGAACAGTAAAGAAGTTTTTTTTCCTCATGCTCAGGTGTAATTGTTGTGTATCAATTTCAGCTGTTCCCTCTTGTCCCATTGATGGGCCCCACTGAGCAGAGCCTGGTCCATCCTCAAACCCCTTCCTGCAGACACTGACAGACATGGGTGTGACTCCCTCTCAGTCATCTCCTCTTGAGGCTGAACAGCCCCAGCTCCTTCAGCTTTTCCTCCTAAGAGAGATGCTCCAGCCCCTTCATTGTCTTTGTTACCCTACAGTGGACCCACTGCAAGAGTTCCACGTCTGTCTTGTCCCAAGGAGGCTGGAACTAGACACAGTGTTGTGTGTCTTAATACACTCATTTGAATAAAACAAGCTGTTTTTCCCTCAATCCCTTGCAGGGCTTTCTTTGAAATCTATGTTAAATTCTAATTATCCAAGTGTATGCTTTTCTTCTCCCAGATGTAATAAAAAGATTGGGTCATCTTCATTCCTCTTGCTTTTTTTTTT
>VZRH01004693.1:1291273-1330282 GCA_013397555.1 Urocynchramus pylzowi | reverse complement strand
AAAAAAAAAAAAAGAGAGGGGGTTCTATTCTCAGCTTTACTGTTCAAGATAGGTGATTTGTCTCGTAATTGTGTTTGCTGACTGCAGCAGATGGATTCATTACTAGGGCTGGTCAGAAATCTTTCAACACAATGTGTTTTTGTGTGTGTGTGAAAATGATGAATCATCAAAACTGAAACTTTTCATGAAGATATGGCAGGGCAGAGAAACTTTTTTTCACAGAATTTTTCTCAGCTCCCCACTGGGGCTTGTGATTAAAACCAGAGAAAGCAAAAGATTGTCATCTTGGGGTAGCCCAGAAGATAGGATGAGTGGGCACTGAGGTTTTGAGTNTTATATATATATTTTTATATATATATATATATATATCTGTGTATACATAAAGAAACCTAAACGGAGTATTAGAGTTTTAACAAGCAAAATTGAGGGAAAGATGATGGTCTGCTGAACATGGGTAAGTGAATGCAGGTCATGTCCCCTATTAAAACCACCATATGCCTTTTTTTTTTAAACAGAAAAGCGTTTGAAACCTTCAGTGGGAACAGCTTGCTCATTACAGGCCCTTCCTCTCAAATCCACCAGATCCTGTTTGTTTTTGTTTCAATAGAAATTGCCAAAATAATCCAGAGGGACTAATGCTCAAGGAAAGTCTTGAAGGCAAAGTCACTTAGCTCATGACCACAGCTGAGGAGTAACATTTTACAATGAAAGGAGGTCATGAGCCTAGTTATCTACTCATGTTTATACCCGGTAAAGACTTTTCCCCTCTGAGTGTTTGTTTAGCTTGTATATAAACTATTGCTGATTGTACTGCTGCCTTTGGGATCCAATCTTATGCATGACTTACCCTGTGCATAAAGAAGTTTGTCTTGGACCTCCTTAGCAAATGTTCAGTCTAGACTCTAATCAGCACAGAGAGAGAGAGAGACACTTCCAACAGGAGCTACAGCCAGCAAGAGGCCTATTTGGAAGACTGACAGGACACCAAATGTGTCTTTTAAATAGGGCAAGGCAGCTTGCTAATGGGCAGGAATTTGGCCCTGAGGTTTCAGCGTATGACAGCCATGTAAATGACAATCCCACTGTAGCAATGGGAAGAGAAAATCAATAACACTGCCCTATCAGTGGGAATAATAGTAGGGAACAAATAAAGGACCACTGTGGAGCAAGACATTAGACTGGGATTTATCTGAAACAGAGCAGGAAGGAAGAGAAGGGAAATATGTCAAAATTTATATCCTAAAAATAGCATGGAGGTCAATGCAAAGGCATTTCAGCAATGGAATAAGAGCAAGAAGATGACAACAAAGTAGTCATCAAAGGTGAGACAAAGCCCACCAAAGCAAAAAAATAGTCCCAAATTATTGCAAAGGTCCATTCTATCCATGTGTTAGCAACTCTACCTGTTCCCTTGAGCTTTTCTTCCAGAGCAGTCTAGAGCAGTTGGGCATTTTCCATTTCCAGAGTTTTTCTGCAGTGATTTGCTTCTTACTTAAAAATATTTTCACCATAAGAAAAAGGATCCATGAAATATATAGCCATGTAATCTCCTTGCAGGACATCTGACATGTCCCATTTTTTCTCTGGACAATTCATAATGTACAAGGAGTAGCAAATCCATTTTTTAAGTTGGTTACCATGTTGCAGGTCACACAGGTCCACCAGTCTATTACCATGTCTAAAGTGAATAAAACTACACTAAAAATTTGTTATTTTGATTTGCAAATAAGATTTTACCAACCAGTTAATTTCTTCTCCTTTGCACTGATTTCTTGAGATTTGAAGAAATGTATATTTACTCCATCATGGAAATCGAAGTTCCTTTTATTAGTCTTTGAGACCAGCTTTTTCAAACTGTTTTAAATTCAAATAACATCCTAAAAAATATGTGAGATATTGTATACAAACTTCTCATAATGGTTTTAATTTTAAAAAAATGGGTTATATTGTGAATGTTTGATTATGGCTCTCTCACAGCACCTTGTTTGTTCTTTTGCTTACATGCCTGTACATATTTATACAATGCAATGATAAAGAATGGGAGGTTTTCATGGCCCATTGAAGTTTTATGAATCAGATCAGATAATAGATAGAGAAACATCTACTCACTGTTTATCTTTTACTCTAAAGTCAGCACAGGATTCATCACCCCCCTTTTTCCCCCAAGGTATATTCTTATAGCTATATCCAAATTTAAATGTCATGAGATATTTGGCTTTCATCCATGTCATCTTTGTGCTATCCCATTTACAGTTAAGGGTGTCATCTAAAGCTTGATTCTCTTCCATCATTTTATGTATTTATTTTGGCAGAAACTTATTAGTATACTCTGTCAGGACAAAACTTTGCACTATTTGATCACTCCTTATTTGCATTTTTAATAGTCCCCATTAGACAGCCTCCGAACTAATTAGCCAAGCATCTGTAATAGAAAACTCCTGTTTCCTATTTTCAGAACTAAGAAACTAATAGCTGAAGCCCTACTAGAACAATTAAGTAATAAGAAAAATATTGTGTTAAGGTTGGCAATGGAGTAGCTGCCATAAATCACTACAATAATGACTTTCAGCTCACAATATTTAAGTAGATAAAAAATTAACCCACACACTATTTCTGTGGTCTATAGAATAGACGTCTCAGATTAAAAAATGAAAAGAGGAAAAAAATGTGTGTAACGTATGTGGAATCATTCAGGTTTTGTTCACTGGGAGAAAGAGGGGGTCATTTAGTCTTTAGCATGGCAAAAACTGTCAATTTTCATTTTATTCGTATAACTTTAAAAATTACGACTTAAATATCAGTGTAAATTATTAAATGTAGTCTTTTTAGCCTAATCTCTAAAACCCTTGAAGTGCTTTGTTCTCTTTGATATCAACAGAGGCATTTGGTGCCTAAATCACTTCAAAGTCACAGATCCAGGGACTGTGATTCAGTTGCCCAACACTGATCTTTTGCATGAGATATCATAAATTATCCCACCCCCATTCAGCTACTGCTGGAAAATAGGTTAAGGACGTTAGGCATCCATCTTCAGGCAACTGATTTTTTTGCCTGAAGTAATTTCCACTGCTTTTCAGAACTTAATTCAGCACTTCCTTTTTTTTTTTTTCTATCCTCCAGGATGTCAGAAGCTGTAAAAAAAAAAGTGGGATTTTGTTTGTTTAAGTATCACTATCAACTTTTTCTACAACAAGTAGAATGTGTAATACGTTATTTTGCCAAAACAGTCTTTTTCAAGTGTAACAATTCTGAGACACTACTTCAGAAAGACAATCTCTAGAATGGATAACTTCCATGTAACAGATTGAATCATTAAGGATGACAAGTAGCCAAAATAAAAGTCAAAGTAGTTTGTTGTGAGTTTTCAAATAACTTTCCCTTCTCTACTGGAATTTCAAAATTCCTAAAAATTAACAAAAATAAAAGCAATTAGAAGTGAATAACACTTACAATTGAGCAATAACAGATGTTCAAAATTCTCCATCATGTGAGAAACTGTTGGTTTCTTCACTTAGAGGGTAGTCAGTCACTGGAGCAGGTTCTCAGGGAAGTGGTCTCATCACTGCCAGAGTTCCAGAAGCATTAGATTTTTTTTTTTCAGTCCAGACCCCTCAAAAGGGCTGTTGGTATTTTAAAGTCTTTGCTTTTTTTCACTATCTTTATGTCCTCCAAAATTCTTTACCATTACCTAACAAAGTCAAACACTTAATTTATAACATCAAATTTATATCAAAGGTCATACTTTCCATTTTCATTTTTAGAAATAAATTGAAAAAAAATCTTAAATAATATGTCCTCGGCAAAAATAAATGGAGCAAAATAGTATTTTCTAAAAATCCATAACAATCTTTTAGTTTTAATTTTTAACTTCTACTAACTGAATTATTGATTTACCCAAGTGGTCCAAGATTAGATTTTTGTACAATAAGCACGAGAATGGTAAAATTTAGTTCCTGAAAAGACATAGTATCTTGCTTTACTTACATCCCTTACTACTTTGAATTTAGTTAACATCATAATGAAACCAGTAATATGCTTAGAGCGATGAAACTAAATAATGATGTATTTATAAAAATAATGAAACTACCTGATTATTTAAAGCTAAGAATATGTACATTTAAAAATGTGCTCCTATTATGTATCTAAGTGCCAGCAAGAGACAAAAAATCTTTAAAGATCTTTTACTCTAGAAACAATATCACCATATTAGCTACAGCTCTGCATTGACTTGCCATTAAAAAGTACCTTAGGACTTATTTTTCACTTAAGTTTTCTTTAATTTGTTTTTCTTCTTTTATCTCTTTGTAAATTACAAGATTCCTGAAAAGAAACAAGCATAAAAAAGCATGTAAAGAAGTTCAGTTTCAGGATGCAGGATAACATTTTTAATCCCCTGATCTTCAAAAACAATCCCTGAAGGAATTTTGAACACAGTTCTGTACAAAAAAAAAAAAAAAAAAAAAAAAAAAAAAAAAAAAAAAAAAAGAAAAAAAAAGGAGAGAATTCTTTTGTTTATTTGTTTGTTTTTGTAATTAGGAAAGACTTTTGTTTCTGTCTAAACTGATCATTTTGAAAATCATATTGGAAAAATAATACAACTTCAATCCTGGTATATAGATCTTGGCTATGCCAGGACTGTACCTTTGCATATATATTAGGGTTTATCTCCAAAACTTGCCTGTTGGACTCTGTTTTAGTCTGTTTCTTGCCTTTTCATACACACACTGCTCTTAAAACACCTCTGCTCAGGCTTTCAGCACTAAGTTATTTTGAGACTCTTTTTGGGTATGTCTGCAGCAACCTGAAGCAAACTTTGCCTGCCTGTGCCAGCCACTGTGACACTGAAATGAGTATGAATGTGGATGTACTAAAGTAATTCTGAAGAGTGACTAGAGCCAAAATTTGAGCTTGGTTTTGGAGAGGAAAGGCTGGTGAACTAGCACATTTTGGCTGCCCATTACACCGCCTGCTAGGAGACAATAACTTTCCCAAAACTTGCCTGATGCAGCCAAAAAAACAATGACACAGAAGCAGACGTGTTTGTTTCTTATCAGCAGGGATCCTATTGCTGTGAGCTCCACTGTGTTTTGGACTCTAGCTCTACTTGTCAAACCATTGCTCTTGCTCCATCGCCAAGCAGCTTACAGAAGGCAATTAAGTATTGCATAGGCATTTGACTGTAAACAATTATAGAACTTAATATCCTGTAGCTCAGAGGGGGGAAAGACACCTCCTACACTGGCTGAGCTGGTAATCAATGACTTTGACAGTGGAGAACTCTGTCTCTGAAAGACAAATGAAGCTATTTCAACAATCACCCCATCACCATATTCCACCACAAACTGTCTTCAATTGGGTGATTATTTCTTTTACAGGGTCTGGCAGTAAACAAGATCTAAATGCCAGGAAAGAGCTGGCACAGACTTTTGACTGTTCAGCTTGACCACTGGAGTCTGTGCACATTCAGAAAGGCATGTCATGCTGTGTGCCTTTTTGAAGCCGACGATGAGAGCTGAGCCGCGGTGGGAGGCCGGCGGGTGAGTGATGCTGCATTATTTGGAGAGCCCATGCAGCTGAATTGTGCTACACAGCGTGCCAGAGATGGGATCCAGGCAGGCAAGCTCTGGGCAACATGGAAGCCTGATATCAAGAGACAGGAGCCTCAAAAAGCAGACCAGCAATCTGAAGAGTTTTGGTAACTCTTTTGGTAACTTTCCAAGTTCACGCTGAGAGCTTCGCTGGGGAAAGTAGTGATGTGTCATTAGACACAAGGTATTCAGTCAAAACATTAAAAAAAAAAAAAAAATCTCTTCATTAAACATCAAGATGTCTTTGAAGCTCACAGCAGAGGTTTCTTTGCTGTGACAAGTGATCTCCTGGGTCAGACCAGATGCATTATTTATTTTTCAAAAACCTAATATATAACCTAACTATAAACGTTATAGTTACCAGATAGGAATTTCTGTAAGTATTTCTTACAGAATTTCAAAATATTATTCTTATCACTTGTCCACAGACACCTATTTTCTATATAAACAGAATGATCAAGTGTAATCTCTGGGGAGGAAAAAAAGCTCTGTCACCACCTTAGGGGTGAAAAATCCTGTGTTGCTTTTATGTAGAAATCATAAATAAAGCTTTAATACTGGGTGAAGATTCCTTCCTTTAGGTAAGTAAAGGGATCCATGATGATATCTCAGATATTCATATGGGTCCAGATTTACCTTTAACTAGATCTAAATTCCTATGGCCAATATGATGATCACACTATAGGGTGATCCAACCCATCCTAAGCCAGATATGTTCCTAAAATCAAATGAGTCACATTTTTGTCATTTATTCTTATCATCTATAAATGAATCAACCAATAAACAAACAAAAAAACAGATAAATGAGGAGACCAGATGTCTAAAACTGAGGGAGGTGAATAACCTCCATAGTGATTACTAAAAGGTCCTGAGAGATCATTGAAAAAACAAACAAACATTAACAACTGGGGTCTGTGGACTGCCAGAAAGTAAAGTCAATGCTAGTGCCTGAGCAGAAGATTTGGTATGAGATATAGGCTTCTGACAAGGTCTGTGCTCCCCAAAAATCAGCAACACTGACATTCAGTTCAGCAGGGACAACTTTTCATGCAGACCTCTCATCTTCCTGACCTAACCTATTGGAAGCTAAACAGATATTCACAGCAAACCAACAAGAGTAAGAAAGAAGCTCTTGGGGTCCGAATCCAGGGTCATTTAGGAGCAAGGGGCAAGAATCAGCACAGGGAAGAGATCAGGGCAGAACATGATGTGTGGCAAAGAGGATGGGCCGTGAAGGCAGTGACTCAAGCCATGGGGAGATGCTCTGACCTCCAGTATATAGTGGGGAGCTTCTCCAGCCTCTTCCACCTCCTGTCTCTCATGCAGGTACCTGGATCCTAGACATATATGACTTTTGTGAAACATATTCCCTCAATGTCTCTTTCCTCTCCAGAGCCACAAAATGTCCTTTCCAGAGGCCCTTCTTGTTACACAGCAACACAAAATAGTTATTTTGGGGAAATCCCTCAGGATCAATTTACCAGGTCACTTAAAGATGTTTAGTGCTTGTGCCACTTCCTTGCCCCTTTCTAGCGGATGTGCTGTGTCACCAGGCAGGATCCAAGCATTTACAGTCAGAAAAGACAGGAGAAATGCCTGTACCTATGAAATTTGCCTGGTAAAATTCCCTGCCTCTGCCTCCAGCTTCATGATGGAGCTCAGCACAATCTGGCAGATTCTGGGTACAGGGTCCTGACACTGGTTCCTGTGGAAAATTAAGAGTTCTTTGGCTGTCAACTCCTTCTCCAAAACCCACCTGGAATCCCTCTCCTGAGCTGTTCTTTAGCTCTCCTTGTCTATCCTGCCCTGATAGCTGCTCAGATCTGTTGCAGTGCCTTGCACCTGAGTTCACCTTGTACCGGGAGGGTGCAGCTGCTGGTGCTGGGCATGGAAACAAATTAGATGGGAATTCATTTCAGAAAGCTCAAGAATCTATTTATTACCCTCAGAAAGGAGGGGAGGGATGGAGACGAAAAGACCAAGCAAAGGCAGGATTATGGGGTTTTATAGGGTATGGCAGGGGTGGAGTTCGGGTTCGGGTTAAGGGAGGATTTTTCAGCAACACAAGAACGGTAAGATCAAATTCCTGCCTCTTAGGAACAGGGGCATTCCCACAGATCTGACAGCCTGGCCAGCTCTGAAGGAGCTGCACATGAAAAACCCACAAACAAATTCTGTAAACTGTTCCTGCAGTTGCAGAAATGGCCTCACAGGAGTTTAGTTTCCTGTAGATAAGATAGAATAAATTCATACAGTATGAGGAGTGATGGCTCTTGAATGGGCTGCAGTTGTCACATAGATAAATTTTGATGTCATTCTCCCCTCCTGAGTAACTAGTGACAGGACAGGGGAAAGTGGGCTGAAGTTGCACCAGGGAAGTGTTAGATTGAATTAGGAAAAATTTCTTCTCCATAAGTGATGTCAGGCAATGGAACAGGGTGCCCATAGAAGTGAAGAAGTCACCAGCTCCAGAGATGTCAAAAAGACGTGTAGGTGTGGCACAATGGTTTATTGATGAACATAGCACTGCAGGGTTAATGGTTGGAGTCTTGAAGGTCTTTTCCAGCCCAAATATTTCTATAATTCTATAGCAGAAGAGGTCAGATGGATATGGAAACCTCTTAACTGTAACAAATGGCAACAAATGGTGCACATTATGTTGCTTTAACTGCTTATTTAAAAGTCTTTTAAATAAAAAGAAAAAAAAGAAAGAACAAAAAAAAACCCAAAAAAAAACCCCCCTTTTTTTTTTTTTTTTCAAATCAATTTGTACTTTCTGAAGGCATGAACAGTGCTAAAAATTGTTTTAGAAGTACTAGCCATTTCAGAACCCATTTTGTCTCTTACAGCAGTGGTCCAGGTACACTTGCAAAATGTGTGTTGCTTTTCGGATGAACTTAGCAGCATTTTATATTTGGAAAACTATTATACACCCACCAGGTTTGACTGCAATGGCTCATCCACACCTGGATGAGGACTTTCTGAGAACCACTTACAAGTAAAGAGAAAGAGTGGGATTTCTGTATGACAAGAGAAAAAAATACTTTTCCAGGAATTGGTAGGAAAATATCCTTTTGACGCTCTTGGTTCTGCATGACTGTGGCTTATTCATTGGCTGCAGGGAGGCTTAAGAAAAAAAATGTGATGCACTGAAAGTCTAATGGAGCAATAATAAAAGCAAGAAGAAACATGCTGACTTCATTATTCCTTTATTAAGATTCACCTAGTACACCTGATAACATTAAGTAGCTGCCAATAAGATGTGAATTAACATCCACATCTCTGGAAATCACAGTATCTCCTTTAAGTGCTCTCTGTTCAAAATGGAGGAAGAATCATACATGTCTTTTTCAGAAAGATGTAAATCTTTTAAATCAGTTGTATGAGACAAGCCAGTGCTCAGAGTTAATTCCTGTCTCAAATCACAATAAGTTCTTAGTCACAGTGTCCTAATTGATTCAGCTCAGCAATCCAGTAGTGAAATGGGAAGGTACCATCATTAAAAAAAATGAAGCTTGGGAGATGTCATGAGAGTCTACATGGATGTATAACATAGAATCTTTGATGGCCTCCACAATATTGAAACTGCATGAACTACTCTTCCCAGTCCTGTAATGGGAGCTTATCATTCCCCAACCAATTTACAGTCAAACCAGTCTTACTGTAAGTGTGATTTTTAATTTGTAGAGTGCAACATTTCTGGAAATTACTCATTAGGTAGGTATTTTTTGAATTATTTTCATTAACTTTTTTTTTTTTTTTTTGGATGGACAAATTGTAATGCAAAGAAATATAAGAGGAAAGAGAATGAAGACTAGGAAAACCTCTTTTTGTTGATGAAGGGCAGTCTGCTTTGAAAAGTTGTCGTAAATATGAAGGTCACATGAACATTTCAGACAGGAAAGAATTAGAATAAATAAGGGAATAGGACCAACATGGTCAGAATTGAAGAGAGTTTCCAAGATGATCATGGCTGGCTCCTGATGGTAAAAGTTGAAAAATACAGTTTAGATGTTCAGGAGGAATGGTTTTAGGACCACATTAAGGTTAGTTTTAATTTCTGGTGTAAAATTAAGCAAAGGACTTTATCAAGTTCATATAACAAGTTCTTGAAATAAAATCCTTGCTCAGATCTCTATCTAGAAGAAAATGCCATAGAACAGAATTACACTGACCTCAGTCAGCTACATTTCTGCCCCAAGATTAGAAAATCAAAGTTGCATTTACTGGATGGAAAATTCTATCTTGAGAACTGTGATCTTGTAAAAGACTTGAAAGAGAAAATGAGAATCAGTAATAGCTCATCAACAGAATATGGGATCCAATGAGATGTTATGTTGCAGAGGACCAATATGATCCTAACACACATAAATGAAAATATATCAGATGGGAGAAAGGAATCTTTTTATTAGTTTGTACTTGGCATTGATACGACCATTATAGGAAAACTGTCCAGTCTTTGTACCTGCAGCTGAGAAAAGATATTGAAAAAAAGATTGGAAAGTGTTCAGAAAAGTTCCACAGGAATTATTACAGGTTTGAAAACACTGTGCAATGAAGTACTGCATGCTCTATTTAATTTTTCAAAAGGAAGATAAAGGCGTAACTAGACATGGTCTATAAATATCCCCTGAAAGAATAAAAATGTGATAATAGAAGTTTCCTCAGTCTTAGAAGGAAAAACTTGAAAAGATCCAGTGGCTGGGGATTGAAACTTGGCAAACTGATTCTGAAAAGAAATATCCATTTTTAACAAAAATTATCAAAAAAACAGTAGAATGACTGGCAAAGAGCTATAGTAGTTTTTTCATCACCTAGCACTTTCAAATAAGGAAATAAAGTTTTTGTTTGCTTGTACAATGTACTGTACAAGCATAGATCATAGAAATAAAACTGGAATTTCCTCATGGAAGTAATGTCTTTATCTGAAGTGGAGTTAAAATTTCAAATTCAATTAACTTATTTTAATATCAAATGGAAATTGAATGTTTTATCTAAGGTGGCTATGCAAAAAGACTTTTCTCCATATCCAGGATAAAGACTAACACCTTCATATGGCTGTTCACTTTTTCTAGACAGGGATTTTTGGTTAGATGAACCTCCCTCAAAAATGTACCTCTTTCTGCTGGTTGTAGAGGGAGGATATGGGTAAGTGCTGTCTGAACAAACATAGGTATCTACATTTAGTCTCACCATTGTTCCACTTTCAATTCAAAACCAGAACTGGTATTTCTAGTGCATAACTCAGCTCATCCTAAGGAGAACTAATCAGGGCCTAGGAACTGTTCCTTAAAAATACTTATTTATTGTACTAAATTGAAAGTACTAATATTCCAGTTGCAGATCCTGTAGTCTTTTACAGTTACAGTTGTATGAGATGAATCCCATGCTTAGTTAATACAATTTCTCATGGCCTTTAGGCTGAAAGGAAATCCTGTGAATAATTAAGCATTCAGATATAACTATGAGAGTTAGTTTTACAATATTAGTGAGGATTTCTTTCTAGCTGGAACTTGAAGAAACAGGGTTGGTCTCTCTGCTTCATTTAAATTTTGCTGAGTAACTGACATTTTCCTACAGAAGTTCTATTTTGTCATTGAGGGGAGCTTTATTTTAAAGGACCAGGTCATGACTTTGGGTTATATTACTTTATAGTAGGCAATCTCAGTTCTACCCAGAATACTTTATGTGTCTGAGGTCAGACTTGTAGACACCTTATTAGCATCTTCTTAATTTTAAGATGTAAAAACCCCATAGGTAAAGTGAGACTTGGCATGGGTGAAAGGTGGAAAATCAGGAAACTTAATAAAGATTTTGCAATCATGTTATGGTCTCACACCTTTCATTCTTCTAACCTAGGAGCAGCCTTTGAAACCATAAATTATATACCTATTTTTGACTGAAAGGAACTACATGATGACTTGCGAGACTTAGAAAAATCTAGTCAACATTAGAGGAAGTGTCTGAATTATAGACAGAGAGACAAAGTCTAATCTCTGTAATTCCCTGATGAAACATACACTGAGGCTTAACCTAATCCCTGAAGGAATGACAGCAAAAATAAGGTGAAAGACCAATTAGCCTTCTCCCATACTAATCCTGGTTAGAGCAGCTTATTCTTTTTTTACACTTGTGGAGACATTCCTTATACCATGGAAAATCAAAATTGTGCTGGCCATACCTTTTCTTCAGAATAATTTCCCTGCCATAGAATATCAATCCTTGTTATCTACAGGTTTGTCACATGCCAGAATTAAAAGATTTCTGATCCCAGTGGAAGATTCAGTAGTGATAAGTCAAGAAGATAAGCCAGGCATGAAAATTAACCCTGGATAGAATGATTTTAAGTTGATTCTATTCAAATTAAATGAAAGGATGAAAGCAGGTCTGTAACTAAGGTTTTGAGTGGTAAAGGGCAAAAGGAAATTAGGCAGAAAAGTCATCTGGGTGGAACATATCCAGAGCATGAATATAAAGAAGGTCTGTATATTTTCTTTTTCCAACATAGGAAAACTACTGAGAATTTCTACCACAAGAAAAAATTACGCTTGAATAAAATGTAACTAGGCTGTACTGAATGAAAAATTGTAACAGAATAATCAGTAAGGAAAAAGAAAAAATAATAAGGATTAGAAGTCAAAAACATTTAAAGACATAGAAAAAATATTTTATATATTGAAAGGCCAATATTCTTGAAGTTGTTCAAGAGTCATTAGCAAGAAAACAATGTATACAAAATGAAAGAGATAAAGATTAAGGCTAAAAATTATTATGCTTCAATAATTAATATATACTTTAGTTGTAAAAGGACATAAAAATATTCAAGCAGCGTGAAAGAAAGGAAGTAGAACAAAATAAAATATAAAATCATAACTGTTTAAATATATTTCAGCCATACATTTTACCAATTCAACCTAACCCTGTGGAGAGAATAATATTTCCTGATTTCAAAAATTATGAAATGGCACAGGGTAAAAATCATGTTAACAAACACAAAAAAAAAAAACCAGTTCTATAAACCACATCAGAACAAAAACTTGCAGAAAAGAGAACATTCAACTGTAGTATCTGACTCTTCAAAATCTTATGACAGATTTGTGTTTGATTTATGATTATCATGAAGTCTGACATAAGCAATTTTAATGTGAAAGGTTTGCTTACTTTCCAGTGAAAAGAACTTGTAACATTTACATATTTTCTTGAGGTCTGCCAGCCATCTTTTTAAACTTGATATTTGCCATATAATTTCTTGTAATAAAACTTCATTAAAAAAAAATCTGTTCTAAATTTAAAAGTTCTTTAACAATGAATATAAGGAAGCTTCAACTTCTACACTGTCTGATGAGAAACAACAATCTACACAGGATTTTTTTTTTTAATCTTTTCCATGTGTTGAATACTGACTAAGTAACAAAGTTAGAACTGCCCTGGTCAATATAATATATTTCAGTTAATAAACCCATCTAAATTAATTATATTGTCATAACTCTATAATCCATTATTCCTCATTGGAAAAGGTAAGCAAGGCCTACCCCAAAGAATCCTTTGTGAGAAGAACTAGTGCATCATGACATTCATGTGATCACAAGAGCATCTTCAAGCTGGGGACAGACCAGGAAAGAATGCAGGCATGCAATACCCAAACAACAGTGCCTGTAGGAGTAAAAATAGCATCACAGACTTGGATTATTTATGTTTTCAAATTAAAAATATCTTAGTGAAATTACATTTTTAACATATATAATATTAATTAATCAAAAAAATTGTGTAATCAAGATACTTGAAGGGAAAATTTTCAAGTGGAGCAGTTTGTTGTTCTTTTTTTCAAGTAAGAAATCAATATTATTTGGGAGGTGGAAAGGGAATAGAAAGCTCATCCTTCCCTGGAGCAGATGCCTGGAACTGAAAGGACAAGTCATCTCTCAAAATGTGCATCTCAGTCATTACTAAACTCAAAGTTTAGAGGGCTGGTGTGCACTTACAGAATGGCAAAGACAGTTGAGCTCAATGTTCCTCCTTTCTACTGATTTTTGAGCAATAAATCTCTGAGTAAACTTTTAAAATTTAAAATTAAATAATAAATGAAACTGTAAGGAAAAACACAAGAAAAGTAGACAAGCTGTCTTGACAAAGTAGATAAGTAGAAAGTAGAAAAGCTGAGTAATATCTTTCAAACACAATGACTTAAAATATGTCTGTAAAACATGTTGTTATAAGTCTTTGTGTTTGAAAGATATTACTCAAGCCTGGAAAAAGTCCTAAATTAATATGTGGTGCCAAAGAAGTGTGAATAGAACATCTTTCTGGGGCCCTGACCTTACTAATGCAGTAAATTTAAAGACCTTAGAGATTTATAAAATAAAAAAAAAAAAATCAATGATGGAAATTTCTTTCAGATTTGCTTCTTTAGGTTTCAACAGCATACCTAGGCACACATGTAAACTTGACATACACAAGCATTGTGAAGACTTAAGATACAGTTTTCTGTCTTGCCTGACTGGTTCCTTAGGTGACAGTCTCAGAAGGTAAAATCCTCAGAGACAAGTTTAGTAGTGTTATGTCTTCCCAAAATCCATTTCTGAAGACAGCCTCACCACTATTGTTCCCTACACCAGAAAAGTCAGACACCTGTGAGAATTTTAGCACAGTTTTCCCAATAGTTCTCACTAGTTCCCTCTGTTTTCCCAGAGAAAACTGCCACTAGATCAGTCACAGAACTGAGATGGCAGTCAGAACATCAACACAGATAAGATGGCAGTCAGGATATTTATTGATAGCACAAAATCATGTGGCTGAAATTGTGGTAGCTGTGTACAGGACTGCTGTCACTAGTCAGAGCAGACTGGTGTGGAACCACAGAGCAGAAATATGTGTCTTTTGGGAAAAAACCTCTGGAAGAACCTTGCTCCACATCTCTGCTCAAAGCCAAACCAGCTTAGATTGCGTTTCTTACATCTTGTCCAGCAAATATTTGAATATCTACAAGGATGGAATTCCAAAATTTTGTTGAGCGTCCAGTGAGAAGCTATGAGGGAGAAAAAAATTTAGAAGTTAATAGGAAAAAATTCATAGGGAAGAGGAAGACCATTAGAATTCCTACTCTCTTTATTAGAGATCTTGATCCCACTATGATTCTTGGTTTAACAAGACATATTATTTGAAATATGCAAGACACGTCCAAAGATTCACTCCCAGAGTATTTCTACCAGGTTTTCTTTCCCCGTATGTGTGCTCTGCAGAGAAAACAGGTCACAGTTTAAACACCAGAACTCATGATGGTGTGCCTAGTCTGGCAGGAATGGACAGCAATTTTCATTGTAGAAGTCCATATGACGATGTGTTACAAATTTGTGACCAGAAAAGTATTGATAACCCACTAACAATTTGTGCATTGATGAACAGTGCTTGCAGAGCTTCAAGGCTTTCTGTTTCTTTTCTGCCATGCTACAAGAGGTAGTCTAGAGGTGGGCAAGGAGCTGTAGGGGGAAACAGGTGGGACTGGTGATTTGAATTGGCCAAGAGAATTTAATGTTGTGTTCCACAATTCAAAGCTGAAGCATGGAGGGAAGTCAAACAAGTCATGTAGCAAGGTCACTGTTGCTCAGAGATAATGGAAGGTGATGATTGATAGCCTTTACATCAGTGCTGCTTGAGTTTTATTCCCCTCTTTTCTTCATTTATTAAAGTATCTTCAGCTCAAACAATTAATTTTCTCACTCTTGTTCTCCCCTGTCCCAGCACAGGGGTAGGACTGAGTAAGCAGCTTTGTAGGTGCTTATATTCTCTTAGAATCCTCCACAAATGGCCAGGATAGAATAGCAGCATGAAAAAAAGTCTTGTTTTTCCCCCTTCCCCTACTAGATAAATATTTTGAACAATCATAGCCTTACTTGCTCAGCTTAGTTTTACCACTTTCTCCATATAATATTTTTTTTTTCATTTTTGACAGACATTTTAATTATGTTAAGGATCTCAAACAGAGTGATACACTTTTCTATTCATATGTGTACTATTTGAGTTTATAAATTTGCTTCTTTGTGCACAAGTTTTGCATAGCAATTTCTTTAAAGGGGAAAAAAGTGAAGAGCTGATGTTACATATGAAAGAGACAGGTAGTGTTTCACTCAAGGGAACACTTCCTCTAACAATTAGAATTCATAAAGCAAAAATCCTGAATATGACATTAGCCAATTTAGTCTGATATAAAACAGGGCCCATGTTTTCTTTCATTTATATTTTTATGATATGTAATGTCTTTATAATTTTTACCACTCACATCAAAGCTGCCAACTGCTGAGTGTCTAAATAAGCAGCATGTGAAGAAAATGAGTGAATTTCTAAATGTCCCATTACATCCATGGAGAATATCCTTGCATTTGGAGTCAGGAGTCTTAAAATTGAGACAACAAATGAATGGTTTTCACTCCAATGGAGTGAGGGTTTTGGCAGTAGCAATTCTATTATTTTCTGTGTCTGAATAGACAGAGAAAAACAGAGACAGAGAAAGGAATGAATAAAACCAAGCCCATAGAAACCTACTGCAATACCTCAACTCTAGGACTGAATGACAATTATATCCAAAGAGAGGAAAATAAATCTAGTAGAACCTGAAATATCCAGAAATATACGGCCCAAAGGTCTGGAATTATTTTGAGTGTACTTGGGTGGACTAAGGAGTGGGGAGGTGGGCGGATGAGAATTTTTACCATTTCTGCTATCCAAATGAGGGACATTTACCTGTAAGTGCCTACACATGGCTGGATTCACATGTACTTTAGCTATGATTGTTAATAAAGGAAATAATGCTCAAAAGGACTCTCATCTGACCAGATTAGAGAGATACTAGGATTGTCTCTTGCCCAGTCTTAGTTCATAGCAACTAATACTTTGCCAAAAACAGGAAGTACTTTAAGAGATGGGACTGCCAATTCCCAGTAACTACTCCAGGTGTACTTACCCTTTTTAGAGGCTTAGTGAATTCCCCAGAACAGACCCAAATATATTTTGCTGCTTGACCCTAATGACCAGAAATGTTCCTGGTCCCGTTTAATTTCTCAGTATAGATATATTCTTAATGATTGTCATAAATTAGATGCTAAGAATAAAGTAAAATTGCCTAGACATTATTATCTACTGTCATTTGAGATGCCCTTGGGTGTCCCTTTTGGTTGACATTTCAAAAGAATAGGAGGATTTCACCTACCTGTAGATGGTGTCACATCTGCCAACCCCACAGCATCTCCAGTGATGTTACACACTTAGAAGTTTAGGCAACTAGACTGACCAATAAGGGTAGGTTTCAGCTCCAGATTCAGATGCACACATATTTTGGTCTTGTTGCAGCCAATGAAAATTCAGTCAATGCACTGAAAAAAATTAGGGGGAAAAAACCTGTTTAAAAAAAAAAAAAAAAAAAAAAAAAAGAAAAATTAATTGTCCATTCTACAGAAGGGCATCTATACTGACCACAATCCCCCATATGGATAACAGAACACCAGTAATGCTGTCAGTACTAATCAAGGGCCAAATACGTAGTAGAAGAAATAGTTTTCATAGGAGGCAAACAAGACCAGATCTCCACCTAAGCTCTCAAAACAGTTCCATCTTTTGTTCTAGTTATAAAGACTTTCCTTCCTTTGAGACAAAGTCAGCATTAAGCTGTCAAACTGTGATTGAAGTGATTTAGTTCTGTAACACAGTAGCACTGTTGGGATGAATGCTATGAAAAAAAGGCAAGGAGCTGTTTTTTCTCCTAGCACATGAATGTCTCACCACAAAACCTGGAGAAAATCCATGAGTGTATTATTTTATAACAAGTAACTATCCAACAGTTGAAAAAAATTAAGTCTTAAATTAAAATTCATGAAGTAAAACCAGGAAGTCATGTTGTGTTAGGATACTCTGGTATATTATTTCTTGTACAGTGTATCTTAATGTGAATTGACACAAGAAAACACTCACTGATTTATGACACTAATTTTAGGACATGATGTTTTTTGGTTTTGCTGCTGCTCTTGTTTTTACTATTATTGTTACAGTTATTGTTATACTATCCTTGATCTATTACTGCCTTTTTTCACACCAAGATTTGACAGGTGGATAATGAATATTGTCTATTGTGCCATTACTATGATTAGATGTGGATAGCAGTTGTTATGCTATTGACTCATTTCTGCTATTGACAAGCTAATTCTGAATTTTTTTTAGCTTATCAAGATGTATTGTCAGCTGAAGTGTGTGTGTCTTGTGGTTAGCAAGCTGATCTTTTACTAAAACTGTAGGATCCAGACCATTAGTTCATCAGTCAATGCATATGGCAGTTTTTATTCTGTGAAATTATGCACTATGTTAGCATTCTAAGCCATCAGTTGTTATCAAGGATGAGTGAGCCCCATGCAAGGAAAACATCTTGGAATAATCATGCCATCTTCAACTCACCGCCAGTCTGTACAGTCAAAGCAAAATCAAGCCAGGCTGTATCACCATTTTTAGCCGTGTGTCCATTACCTAACCCAGGCTAATCTCCTGGGTTCCCTCCACGGTGTCTCCAGAGAGCATTTCTTCCCATTTGTTACAGTCATTTGTCTTTTGCTGATGTGATCTAATTTTCTGTAACAGTCTGTGTCTCTCCAATGAATGCAGGAAGAGCCTGTTTAAAAGTTTCAGAGTGATCATAGGAGGACTCATGTTGGGAGGGACCTCAAGGAGCCATCCTGTCTGAATTCTTTTTCAAAGGAGAGTCAGACCAGGTTTCTTAGGGCTTCCACAGAAATCCTGGGTGAGGATTGTACAACCTCTCTGCACAACCAAATCTCCTGTCAACCTCAAGACTGCTGTCCCACAGCATGATAGACATGTAGAAGTATCTCTTGGCATTTATATCTACCTGTGTAATTGACCATTTCTAAGAAGAAGACATTTTAGTGAGCCACTCAAGTTTCATTGGTTTGGGTTTTTTTTTTAATTTTTTTTTTTTCAGTTGTGAGGTGCTTTTTTCAGTGTTGGCTATGTTAACAGAGGATATACTACTGCTGAAGTTCCAGCTTCTATGTAAAGCACATTTAGGGCAAAAAAAAAGTCTTATTAAAGTGCATAGTAAAATATATAGAGAGCCAAGAGTTTTCAGTTTACAGGGCAAATTATTGTCCCTGTAAATGAAAAAGTAACCTCCAGTGGGCAATAATGCCTGAAGCTGAATTATATCCACTTTTTCATCCCATAAGTCAATAGCTTTCCACTATAAACATCAGCTCTAGTCAATATGATATGCTGCATACTGATATATTGACTAATGGTACTATTAAAAGCTCACAAAATGTCAGCAGCTGGGAATTTCTCATGCATATAGTTCTGCATTTCAGTAGATAAGGGTGCTGTGTGTAACTTATAAATCCATGCCCAGTTGGGAACAGTCTTTGTAATACTTCCCTTTGTGTTATCCTAGAGAATGCACAACTTCCCCAGTGTCTACATTCCCACAATTTTTTTTTTGCTTTTTTTTTTGTAAAATAGACTTTCTGATTCTGTCAAGGAAGCCATCCAGAAAATTCTCTGTTGCAAAGTAACCAGAAGAGGTAACATATAATTATTGTTTCTCTTCTACATATAAAACATAGCTTGAGGTTTTTCTTTCTTTTTCTCTTACAGTGAAGACATTGACTCATATCTACTTTGCTGACAGAGTGTCTCTCAAGAATGAATTTAGATGGCAGGTAAATGAAAGGTAACCTACTAAGTTTGCAAGCTGCATTTGTTTTAAGCTGTAATGCTCAAGGCCAAAGATATCTTTTGGGGTTTTTGAAGAGCTGGAAGGAGCTATTACCCCAGAGAACACCTGGAGATCATTATCACCAACCATTCATTAACCCCTAATATATGCCTTGTGTCAAGGTGATCTGTCTGATTCAGGCAGAACAGAAATTAAATTCATGGTCAAATAATTTACATTTACTTTCATCTGCAAATTTCTGGAGAAGTAAAATATTTTCTGCATTTTAGGCTTGGTTGGGTTTCAAAGGCTTTCCCAAAATAAGAAAAGGTGTGGGTGCAGAGTAGCCAATTGAATTGACAAGAGAATCCTCATACACACATGAATCAGGTGTTTACAGCATTTAGTAGATTTTTTTTAGCATGTGAGGGTATTTTTTACAACTGCAATTGCATTAACAGAGTACATAAATCAGGAATGAAAATGTACATGCATTTGTGAATCTGGTCTGAAGTATCTGACAGTTTGTCAATCACTAGTCCAACATGGTGCAGTCTTGTTAGTCAAACACATCATTTGAAATTTGTACAGAGATAGAGATGTCACTTTTGGTCCTGCTAGTGGCCGTTCACCATGTATGTCATATGACATCATTTGTTGACTGTCTGAAAAGTCTTTCAGGATTAAGACTAGCAACCAAAAGAATAGAGGTGTTGGTTTTGTTATTAACTAGATGTGTTTTTCAAGAGAACTAGATAAAAGGTGTAAGCCAACAATGGCATTCTAATAAAAAAAAAAAAAAAAAAAGAGCTCATTTCTTATTTTTAGAATATATTTATTTTCTCAGATTGTTTCTATTGAAGGTTGGAAAGCATTTCTGTGCATAACTTTAGCTCTGTCACTTTTCCTGCAAGCAGGTTAATTTTCCCTTTCCTGGAAAACATATTTTTCAATAACATTTATTTATTAGAGTACAAGATTTTCATGCAAGCCGTGGACCTAAGAGCATGTACAATTTCAGAAACTTACCATGTCTATTCTAACAAACCTGTGTTAGAAGATCTTTATCCTGTGCTTCTTGTGCATTGACAAATTAACTTTAACAGACACCCAATAGGGAATAGCAGTTCACCACAGAAGTTTTAAATTGGATGATCAGTGTCTTGGAATGTTTAACAGAAATAGCAGTAGTCAGGGAAAAAAAGGTTTTATACCTATGACACATTCAGCATTTTTGGCACCCCACTTGCTGAGCATGGTTCAGCATGGAAATGCATAACCATGGAGGATTTTGGGAAACACCATTTACTCTCAGTACTTGGTTAACAGAGAATAATGAAAAGGTGGAGAATAAGAATGATAAATCCTATAAAGTGCTCTCGCAGACTTTTTCTAAATTCAAAAATTTTTTAGGTTTAGCTGAACATTTTTAAACCACTGGTTTTTGCCTTTTTTATTTTGATTTGAAATGCACCTATTTAATTTCTGAAAATTTAAAATATTTATGAAAATATAATATCTCAATTTATTTTTCAAAAGTATTACTTATAAATCAAATTTTTTATCAAAAGGATATTAGATAGAAATTTTTCACTCTAACTTATAAATAGCCATGATTTATAGTAATGCATTTAACCTCAGTTTATTAGTTGGGAAAATAGCTATAATGGTAATTATTGCTATTCTCACAGAAGCAGTGAGCATGAATGGACATTCTTTAAGTACGCTAAGATGTGAAATGACAGATAATGGAAATGTCCAAAGTACTTTTTCTGTGGGTTTTACCTGCCAAAGGCAAATGTATCTGTGGGAATTAATAGACACAATATCTCATTTTGGTATCAAACTTTCCTTATCAGCATGGTTTATAAAATAATTATCATAGACTTTAATTTTATTACCCAAGAAATATATTAAAAATGTAGATCTTTTATAATTTCTTCAATTAACAGTAGACACTTCTTGATTACTTTCTAATTAAATAATTTCACTCCAAGACTTGGTAATTACAACAAGAAGTTATTAAAATTAGAAAACATTTGCTAACTCAGTACTTTTGATTATTAAGCCTTTATCGCTTAATATCGCCAAATAGTCTATGAAGATATATGAGGTTGGAAACTGAATTTAATGTATTCAGCTATGATAATTAACCACAGGTGTTCCAAACATTGCAATGCCTCTTCCCTGTCATATATTTTCTTATGAAATCTATTGTTTCTGTCATTGAACTTATTTTTCATCTTATTAAGGTATCTGCCTATTGACAACGTATTATTGTTCCTATTACAGGGAAGAATACTCTTGATACTGTTCCATTCATCTGGAAGATATAGCAATGAATAGCATAATTTATATTAATCAGTTTCTATGCAGGATAAAACACTTTATACATATTTACATATAATATTCAAGAATGGTGTGTCTCTGCATGCACAGGAATAGGAGTCAAAGGTCAAAAAAACAATTTTCTTAATAAGAATAAGAGAAAATTTGACATGGGCTGAAGAGTTGAGGTGACCCAGAACTGTCTCAAAGTAGGGGTCTCTATTAGCAAATGGGGAGAAAACTTGGTTCTACAAAAATAGATATAATTTCCTACTGGAAACAGAGGAACAAGGATAACATCTTGGATTTCCAAGGCTACTGACATTTTTCTAGATGAATTCTTCTCACCCAAAATAAGTTTATAAAAAGAAAACTCCTATTTTGACCATCACTCAAATTGTTTGCAATTAAATATTTGTACCCTTAAGCTGGTATTCTGATGGAAATATTATATGAAGGATTCAACCACACATAAAGAGTTAAGACTTGGATTAATCCTGCTAATTTTTGAAGCATCTGAGGGCTTTTTAGTTGGAATACTGCTCCCTTCAGCTCCCTGTCTAGTCAATGAAGAGAGATAAGTCACTTCACCAGTTAACTGAGATCACATGAAGGCTGAATTAACCCCTAGAGAAATTAAGCTCCCGCTTTTAACATCACCGAATATTTTGTATGATTATAGCCAGTCAGGTGTTATGGAACAATGAATCTAGACCTTTGTGAGTGTGCTCCAAAGAGTTTGGTTAGACAGTCTGGACAGGTCCTTCATTTTTAATGTTTTGGATTTTTTTCCCCCACCTTATAGACAGAAAAAATTGAATCTGCTTGTACTCAAAATTAAGAATCCTCCAGGATTTCAGGCAGCTCATTTTTTCATTTCTATCATCCACTGTTTGATAAGGAAAATAGTCCCAAAAATTAAGTAGCAGTTAATCTGGAATCAGTCACTAAAAAAAAAAAAAAAAAAGGTGACATTCATAGATGCTTTTGTTTAATAGAATTTTGATGAAAACCTCTGAGTGAATACTATCTGAACCAACCCACCACCTTTTAAAAAATATCTGAGAATCTTAGTGTCATTGATTTAAATTTCTCTAATTCATGGAATATCAGGAAGTATTATCTGCCTTTTCTCATGGACATCAATAAAGAATCATAAGGCTTAATTTATGTGGATCATTTTAAGAGCCTTAGATTAAAAGTGATATGCAAGTAAAAAAACACTGCCATTAATGTTTATGTTCAATGCTTTGCAGCCTTGCCAGATGGCTTTATTTATTTTTTCATTTACTTATTTTTATGGAGAATTAGTAATAGATAATAAAGTAAATAAATGCTGATACTATGGTAATTTCTATATGTCACAGATTCCACAGCTTCACCTGATGACCAGAATACCTAAATGACCTGGCCATTACACACCATTCTGATGATGCCTGTTTCTCAACAATCATCTTTGCAGCCTCACTTAAACCTGGATTCTTCTGTCTCTGTAACAGACATCTGCAAACCTGGTTGAATAGTTTCCCTTCTTTATTGTCCAATATTAATTCCAGATCATTTATAAACTGTTTTGCAGCAGAGCTTTGATTACTTCAGCAGAGCTGTGTGTTACTTGGTCTAGGAAGTAACTGGGTGTTCCTATCAGCTACCCATGAGAACCCACAGAAATTCAAGTCCTACTTTTGGTTTACTTATGCATCATCATCAATCGCCTATCTTGCCCTAAACAATAAAAGAACAAAAACATTTGAAAGCATGACAACTGAAGAACAAAAAATTATCTGTAAGCTTCCTTTAAAGGAAAATACAGTGTTGCTTTTACTTTTTACCTTTTTTTTTTCTCCCCACAACATCCAATTTGACACATATTTCATAGGTTTTTCTTCTTTCTGAAAAGAAAGAGAACTTTCCCTGTCCTTCATGTTTTAGAGGTTTTCCATAACAACAAGATATTGCCAAATAAAAATGGCAGCACTTTATTTGTACCTTTCTGACCACAAGGATATTGACATGCTGGAGAAAGTCCAGTGGAAGCCACAAAATGATTAGAAGGATGGAGCAACTCTCCCATGTGGGAAGGCAGAGAGCAATGGGTTTGGTCAGCCTAGAAGAGAAGGCTTTGGGGTCCCCTAATTGCAGCCTTTCAAACCTGAAGGGAGCCTACAAGAAAGATGGAAAATGACTTTTTTAAAGAGCATGGAGTGAGAGGACAAGAGGGAACAGACACAAACTGAAAGAGAGTAGGTTTAGCTTGGATATTATGAAGACATTCTTCCATAAGCGTGGTGAGGAACTGGCACAGGTTGCCCAGAGAAGCTTTGGATGTTCCATCTGTGGAAGTGCTCAAGGCCAGGCTGGATGGGGCTTTGCCCAGTCTGGTCTAGTGGAAGTGGGGGGTGGAACTTGATGACCTTTAAGGTCCCTTCCAATCTAAAGCCTTCTATGATTTTATACTTCTATGTTTCTCTGAAACAAAATCCTTCCTCTTTGAACTGAAACATTGCTAAATTGACAGAATAAACTTTTCCTGTTCAGATAACAATGTGCCCTTGGTGCCTTTGCACCTGAAAATTCAAAAGACATTTGATATTTATGAAAGAAGATACGGACTTGTGCTTGAAGACAAATCCTCACTTGCCTATACATAGGCATCCAGGACTTCTCCTTCCTTTCCTCTTAGATGAAACATGATGGGGGAGGCAGAGCTGGACAACCACACTCACTTTTAGCAATGACCCAGCAATCCCCTTGAGTCCCACAGGCCAAATCCCTGCAGCTACTTCAAGAGAAAGATGTCTGAATCATTCAATAGAGCACAAATCTTGCTTTTTTGTTGTTATCTCTCCACTTTACCCATCTCACTACTAACAAACAACCTCTTTGAGAACAGCTTGCATTGGCTGTGATTGTGATCTTACTGAGATGTACCTCTGCCTTGCAGAGGGAGGAGTCTATTGATTTCAGCATCAAAGGAAGTTTGGAAGGTCTTACTGGGCATTCACTTTCATGACATTTGCTTGAATTAGGGTTTTACAGTTTCACCAGAAGACTCAAATTTCAGTCCAGAAAAAAGTACTGAACATCATCCTGAGACGATTTTTATGCACCATCAAATTCATAGCAGCACTGAATTAAGAAATTATAGTGGGGGGAGGAAAGCAATAATTAAGTGAATTATTTGACAATTAAGACAATAATTAAGAGAAGCACCTTCCAACTACCTCCTTTGAAGGAACTGCTCTCTCACCCTTTGCAGATATAAGAAGTGGAGTCAAAGGTTGGACTTGATGATCTTGGATGTCTTTTGCAATCCCAATACTGAAATTCTGTGAAAACCAAAAAGAAAAGAACAAACAAATTTAAATCAGGTCTGGCACAAGGAAAAAATCTCTGTGCTTATATGTGTGACATAGATTCTTGACAACCATCCATCTGTACAAAGTTGCACCATGTTACCCCTGTTTCAAATATCTGAAAGATCTTAAGTGATCTTGAGACACATCTTTAATTAAAAATTTCAAGTCCCTGCTGAGTTGCACTTAATGCATCTCACCTGCCTACAAATACTCTACTGTGCTCACCATTTATTTGCAGTCAGATGCTCCCTTGTATTGGAGCTAACAGGAAATTTTTCAACATTTGTTGACATTGCTGTCAGAAAAGACTGATTTATTGAAACAAAAACTTTTCTCAGAAACTCAGCATATTTAGTGGATCTTAGCTATGTCAGGAAAGAGTCACAGCTGCCCTACAAAATTCAATATTTCAATAATGATGAGAGACTGAGGTTCAAATGCCTGGTTCGCTAATTTCCAAAAACTGACTGTTTCTCCCACATCACGGGAGGGCTTCAGACAGTGTACACCTGCATGAGTCCTTCTAGGTGACTGTACTTTAGGAACTGAAAATATTAATCAGCCAGAATGCTTGGTTGTTTCCTATCCAGTTCTTGTCATGAGTGACTCTCAGGACAGAACTTCTAAACCTTTTACATTTGGCAGTCAATTGTTCTGATATGACATGCTGAAAAAAGGAATAATAAGGAAAATTGTGGGTTAGGTCCTGACCTCAGGCTCTGTCTTTAACAGCACCAGAAAAATCAATCTAATTTCTCCAAATTTACACAAATGTAATTGACAAGAGATCACAGCCTTTTATCTTTCCACATATCATCATTCAGAACTCCACTAGTGCTAGTGCCACCACACTGCTACTGAGGCTGGATCATCAGGGTGAAATGAATTTCCTCGTGGTTTATTACATGATCCCTGCCGAAATACATTTCTCTGACAAGGGCATGGAGCTTCCTTTCAGAGACACAGATCTCACAATGCTGCTGTGGCCTCCACACTTTCATCAGTCAAAATTATTTGATACAATTTAATTAGTCTAATCAAAAGGCTCAGCAGTTCTTGTAACTCTGCTCAAGAAAGAGGAAAAGAAAAAAATCAGTGCTTTGTTTACTTCCAATGTTGCACCCGATGCATGAAGACACACCAAAATAACTGCTGTTTATTTTACAAGATGGAAAAAATATTGAACGCCCTCTGGTTATAGAAGCCATTTTCTTTTGGGATTACAAGTGCAGAGATGAATTAGGTACACTTAGGATCAATATCTGTTTCTCTTCTCGGCTCAAGATGGGATTTGTCAAAATTCGAGAGCAGCTTCTATTGAGTGTCAGCTACAAATCCTTCCAGTACTGAGTCATATACTCATTGAAAGTTGAAATATAAATGGCAAAGGGCTTTTTCAGCTACAGTGTCCGGGGTCAGAATGGTAGATCACCTTTCTTCCTTCTTTTTAATGAGCTTTGGTTTGATGAAGTGACCTTGCAGGTCTGGAATCTAAGGACAGAATGGGTCTTTACAAGCCCTGGCAGTGTTGGGTTCCATGTAGCACGGCTCCAGGAAGCAAAAAGCACAGCACAGAATAATCGAGCATTGATAAGTGAAAGATACTGCTCATGCTGGGAAGATTTTATCTTTTGATAAAATAAAATTTTTTGATTCTATCAATTGAATCTTAAATGTGGTCTGAATGCGAGGGGGAGAAATAGCCATGGCTACCAGGTTTCAGCATGGTCAACAAGTGTTAATCTGCTGCGTGCTATTCCTTGACTTTGCATATGAAAAATGCTTTACTGCTGAGAATGTCAGTGGGAAAGGAATACCCTCACTTTTGGAAGAAATGGGATCCTAAGGCACAGCCCAGAAATACAAGGACCTTGAAAGTAGATCATGCTCCATCACCTATTTGGAAACTGAAACAACCTCTGAAGACAGAACCAGTTTGAAGAATCAAAAAAGGCTCTTCCTTCAAGATTGGATTTTGCTTTTTTGGAAAAATATATCTTTTCTGGAGGAACTAAACACTCCTGGGTTCCAGTTGAACAGAAATTTGATCTTGCCATTTGCATTCTTAAGCAAGAATTGCAAAACCCAAGGAAATATAATATAGACCCAAGNTAAAATATAACAATAAAATAAAATTTACTCAATTTCTTAGGAGTTTGAAAAGTTTCAAATTTTTTTTTGCTTTCTTTGGGATGTATGTTCAGTACTGACTTTATAAGAATGCCTTTTGGCTTGAAATATCTTATATAAGGGGGATCAGCTATTGTATGGAGGGTGAATGTGTTAAATAATAGGTAATTTTAGAGACAGGCTGTTTTTAAGGGCATATGTGACAATCAAATTTTGTATCCTGGTTTTCTGTGTACCGCTAAAAAATTCATCCCATTCTGTCTGCAGATGAAGAGACAGAAAGATATTTCCCTGTAGGATCACTTTGCATGACTGAAGCCAATGCTGAATCATCTTTTCCATTTAGGAAGACAGGATTCATACCTGGGCTATCTGTGGGTCATAAGTCACTCTCTTTTCAGAGAAGGCTGAATTTGCAGCAAATGTGCTACATTGGTGCACCTCCAACTGGCAAATCATTGAGTCTGTGTCTTATGTACACATTATTACCTTAAAGAAATTAGCTAGGGAATTTGGACTGAAGGAGCTGATTCTCTTTGTTAAGTGGGAAAAGTACTGTATAATTAATATTGAAGCCAGTAACAAAGCAAAACTAGGCTTCTCATCCTTGAAACTTCACTGACTGGAAAAATTAGCCTACTCTCCCTCTCTTTTCCTCTGTCTTTTTTTTTTTTTTTTTTTTTTTTTTTTTATTTTTTTGTGTTTTTCTGGTTTGGTTTGATTTTTTGTTTTGTTTGAAAGTGATGTCATTTATTCTTGAAAATATGAGCTTAAATGGAGACACGTTTTCTTTCTTTCACACTCTTCTGCACTTTCCCTAGTGGAATGTAATTCCACAGGCAAGTAACAGGACTTGCCTGTGGAATTACAGGTATGTTCAGGTATGTATGAATCTGGATTATATAAAGGAAGAGTTCACATTTCTTCCTGAAGTGCTGAGATGCCTGGGATATTACTGCTTACACAAGGGAGTGACTACTCTGCCTTTCTGATCTGGAGGGAGATTTACTCTTTCAGACAGCTCTTTGTGATGCTTAACTAGTGGATATGTCTGTTAGCATTGAGATTCTCCTGCCAGCCACTATTCTGTTCTAAAAGTGTGTGGTACATCACTGTAAAACATAACCTATTTTGCTCTTGAGGAATTCAATCTCCCATTCAGAGATTTCCTTTGCATCTATTATAAATAAATTAAACTAAGTCTTTTGTATGCCAATGGAAGACTCTACCAGGTTATTCCACTNGAAAGAAAGAAAGAAAGAAAGAAAGAAAGAAAGAAAGAAAGAAAGAAAGAAAGAAAGAAAGAGAAAGAAAATGAAAGAAAAAGAAAGAAAAAGAAAGAAAGGCATTTTTTCACCTTTCCTGACTTTTATGAGTAATTTTGTTACTACTCATGTTAGTTAAGGTGCTTCTTCACAAGCAAGGTGTAAAATGTACATTGCTGGTTTTAATACATTTTGATTCTACGTTTTATTCATCAAAATAAGTCAATATATATTGTTGGTTATATTTCATTATTTTCTTATCTCTTACATTTCTTGTATCATTTCCTTTGGTATTTTGTAAAACAAACATTTCCTTGTAAGAATCTCAATAAGTTTTCCTCAATAAGTTTTTTGTTACTCTGTTACAAGGTATAATCTTCTAATGAAATCAGCTGAAACAGAACTCTAAGAAAAAACAATCCACATACAAAATTCTGTCCATAACTGTACTATAGTTCTAAGTTGCCAGGAATCCTGTTATCTACAACATTTTTGGATCTGATTCAATACTGAGTTCTGCCTGGAAAATGTAGCAGTAAAATGGTAGCATATCGAATGCAAGTAGTTAATACCTGCTATAAAGTTTGATTCACAAAAATGTGTGACAGGTGGCTCAAGACAGTAGAGAAGCAGGCATGCTAAAATCATGATATATAGCCAGAAATTATTATATATGCAGATGGTCCAAATAGGTGGACTTTCTTCAATTTCCTGCTTATGATCTCTGATAAAAAGAGCTTTGTTTAAAGCATTGGGTGAATAACAGGAGAATACAGATGTAAGAGAGGATATCTGAGCTAACAAATCCTGTTCACTGATACCAAATGTAATTACACTTTATAATACAATCTGTACATTTATTATGTCTCACTTTGAAATTAGTCCATTTTTTAAAATAATTTCTTCTGTTATTATTATACTATTCAAGAATATTTATTTTCTTGTTGTTAAAGTATTTTATAGGCAGATTTAAAACATCTGTGGTCAGTGGATCAATTTTTATTTTTTTTTAATTGTTTTTTCTAAACAAAGGTAATAGATGTTTTGTTTATCTAGGAGTTTCAAATTTTGCTCTAGCCATAACAGTCAGTTCACATTCAACAGTACTTACAGAAAGGTAGGTTAATATATAAAATATACACAGACAGAAAGCAAACAAACAAGCAAAAACCCCACCCAAACCTCTCTTCCCATATTGTCTAAAAAAATTACAAAGTGGTGGTAGAACATGAGGTTTATAAATCACAACTCTGGTCATGTGTCACTTCATTCTCTGCCAGATTGCTTGTCTGGTTAAGTCAAATGATATTTGGCACTGGAATATTCAGCATCTGTACTTTCAATTATATGTTATGAAGCTAAGTTAGTTGCCAAACTTTTTTTTTTTTTTTTCTGTAGTCCATAAACTATTAGAAGTATGTCCAAAAATTATATCCAGATTGATTTGTAGGTGCTAGGTGAAAAGTAAACCACATGAGAATGTGAACAACTCTTCAGTAAACAGACAAAGTTAGCATGCTTGGTAATCAGAACAAAAAAGAAGAAAACAAAAATGAATAAGTTTGTCTCAAGTATTTGTCCAATCCCAACACAGACTCAGAAATAAATTAGTCAGTGTAGTTCTGGCTCAGAATAAATCTGTCTTGAGCTGTGTCCAGATTATTAAAACAGGGAGTTTAAGCCAGTCACACAACTGACAAAGAATTATGATGCCTATTTAGAGATATTTAAAAGAGGTGTCAAATTAGGAGGTTCTAAATTAGGAACTTCATCAGGTTAAGTTTTCTCTGGGGTCAGTGGAAGAGGGAAAGCTGCTCCACAGACTCACTAAGCACATGTGAAATTGGAGATGCCTGCAGCCAATGGGTATTTTTTTCCAGTTTGATCGGAACAGGAAACAGTGGCAACTATTCTTTTTATTTGACCACCTAAAATAAGGTAAGGAAGAAACCAAAGCATCCAGATGGGGCTTTTTGTTTAACTTTTGAGGTTTTTTAGGAAATATTCTTTTTCAAGAAGGTTAAGATATAGGTATGTGCAAATATAAGAGGGTAAAACCCCCCTCAGAATAGGATCTTATAAATAAAGATATCCTTACTGTTTCAATAAGAACTGATCTCCAGCAAAACAGAAATTTAGGAAAAAAGTCCACATGTACCTGAAACCTTGTACTAAAAGAATAGAGGAATAAAAATTATTTCAATTTTTCAATGGAGAATGTTTTTTCTTTTTTTTCAGGTTTTTTTTGTTGTTGTTGGTTGGTTTTGGTTGGTTGGTTGTTTTTTGTTTTGTTTTGGTGTTTGTCTGTTTGTTTGTTTGATTTTTTTTTCTGAGGGAAAAAAGGTGTTTCAGAACCTTGAAAAAATTCAGAGGTTTGGAAAGGGTCAGATAGAATAAAAAGGAATTTCCAAAAATAGTCAGAAAACTCAAAGAACCAGGCAAAGAAGTATGAGGTTTTCACATGAAGAGAGAAATTAAATCAACCAAAGCAAAAAACTGTCTTAATATCTTAAATAAAATCCTGGAGGTTAATTAAAGAAGGATGTAGCACAATTAACAGGCTTAAAATACATATGCCACAGATTCATGAGTTTTGTGAAGTGAGTGATTATGGATAATTAATGACAAAGAAAACTGATTGGATTCAAAATTTAAGCTTTTCCTTAAATATTACTCAGAAATGGCCAACTTATTATAGAAGAAAAAACTCTTACCTTGTTTATGTGTACTTGATAGTTACATTTCAAGGAAGTTTTCAGAACATCTACCTATGTGAACCACAGTGAGAATAGAGGTTCAGTGTCAAAGGAACATAATTTCAACATCGAAAATTAAAAAAAAAAAAAAAAATCTTAGCATGAAGAAAGAATGTGTTTCTCTGTTTGTTTCAATTTTCAGCTATTTTAATAAAAATGTCTAGTAATCTTCAAAGGTATATAAGAATTGCTAGTACAAGATTATCTTATTGAACAGGAGGAAAAAGACGGTTTGCCTTTTAGCATGCTTTCTGATGATAGCCCACAGACATTTTGTAACCCATTTCTCAATTTTGAGAGATTTCCCCATCTTGAAAAGCAGTCACCTTATTTTACATTATTATGACTAAAACCAAGCAGGTCATATACTGCCTGTAGTTCTGCTAATCTATATTGTTGGCTTCAGATAGTCCTAATATTGAAAAACTGAATATTACTAAGAGTAAGGGGCTTAGAAATAAAGACTAAATCAATAACAAATTTGTGAAGTCCTTTACAAAGTGGTAATTCTAGGACACTCAGTAAGATTTGAGCAACAGAGGAATTATATGAATGATAAGAAATTAATTCAGATTTTTACATAAGTGGAAGGCATGAGATCCACTGACTTGCATACTACACTAAAAGAAAGGAGACAGATTTATTTCCATACTTTTATTGTTGTGTGTTAATGGACAAGCTGCTTCACTGGCTCAGTTCTCTCTCTGGTTGATTATATTCAGACTGGCATTCTTCAAGGACATGCATCAATTCTGTATCTGCACAATGCCACCCTGAAACCAGTCATGGGCTTTTAGAAGTGACTGAAATATAGATAGTAAGAAAAAAAGGAGACTTACATCTCAGCTGTAGTGGAGTGGGTTTAGTGTTCTGCAATGCTTGGTTGCTTTATTATTAATTAACAAACAGCAGCACTATGTTCTTTCTTTCTTTTCCCCTCCTTGATATGAGTTGCAGCATGAAGGCAGCTCCTACCAAAACCACTTTTTAATTTCATGGTATAAATTGGGGTTTTTACGCTAGTTAGCAAAAAATAAACAAAGACTTTGTGAATGATTGAAATGGAATTTCTGAAGGAAAGAGCAACAAATAATTACACTTCTATATCACTAATTATTATTGGTAGCTTGAACAAAATTATGTTTCTGGCCTATAGAATTTCTAATCAGTAAAGTCACAGCATCATAATATGATCTCTTCAAACAGATTTATTTTTCAGATGACTGGTTCCTAATGCCATTTTGGCATTGCACAATTCTGCTGTTGGTTATATTTGTCTCCTGCCTATAAATATACTGTTTTCTTTTATTACAAATTATTACTTTGTAGCACAATAATGAATAGAAACTATAGTGAAGGGATAAGGGTGCAGTGCACTAGGAATTATCATAAAGGGAATTCAGAGACTGTCCCTGATACAGATATTATAATTTAAGAAAACTATATAACATTTAAATACATTACAAGCTCTTGTTTCTAGTGATGTTTACCTATTACACTTCTTCCACATATTTGTGAATGTCGGTGGAAAATAATCAAAGCAAGAAAGTTGGGCTTGGGGAATTTTTACACTTAACAACAAAGTAAAGAAATTGCACCTGGGAGGCCTCTAGTTAATGATGCAAACATGGTTTCATCATGGTTACCTTTAGACAGTCAAAGCTTTTAATTTAAAAGCCTGCATACCACAGGTCTTTTCTAAATGTGAGCGATTCAACATGAAAGCTGCATGTAATATTCTCATTTATGTCTGCCACTTAGAGGTAAACACAGAAAAACATCAGGGATTCATATCAAAATCATCCTTCATATTAAAGATTAATGGGATTTATAAGGGTCAATCAAAATGTTAAATGTTGTTTGTGTCCCTTAATAATGCAGTTCAGCCCATTTTAGTTGCAACTTAAAACTCAAAGTTTCCCGCTTGGAAAATCAAAGATTTTGCTCAGTTCTGAGAAAAACTGAAACAGAAAGCTCTGTCTTAAGTATGGACCTCATTAAGTTATGAATGGGGAGATGAGTATAACCAGAAACCACTGAGACAAATAAATAGGGAAATTTGATGGCTAGATAATAAATTTTAAGATGGTGAGTGATGATAGGAAAATGGGAAGACTAGCTAATAAATTTTGAGATGATGAAAGATTTTATGCCTTGAAATGACAAATATTTTGAACTCAAGACTTGTGTACTTAGACATTTATTGAAATTACAAGAACCCTTTTTAAATTTTTTTTTCCTTCATTCAGAACTCTTTAAGAAATGGAGATCCAACACCACATTAACATTAGGGTGAAGTGATGAGTGACAAATAGGTGGCAAGGCATGGGCATGTTAGCAGGTTGTGTCCTTTTAATCACATATGATGAGCCTCTGGTTCACCTCACTGAAAGCTGGTACAAAGGCAAAAAAGATAGCACAGATTGAAAGATTTGGGCTGATAACAAAAAATATTCATTAAAAGCTTTCAACTAAAGGCCCCGTGTGTGAATAAGAAATTCCATCAAAATGTTGGAGATTAGGAGACTTTAAAATAAGTTTTGTACAAGCTGGGAGAGGGAATGCATTTGGTCACTCACAGAGAATGAGTGTGCATTTAGACACTCACTGGCCAAGATGAATAGTGTTTTAATCCAGTCCTCTTATCTCCCTGTTTCTTTGGCCTGAGGCTGTGTGGTGTAAATGAGTGGAGCAGAAGAAACCTGGATGGGCATGGGGCACAAACAATCTTTTAGTGAGAGGTGCTAGTAAGGAGATGGAAATGGGTGCACTGCTATGCTCAGCATGAGCATAGCACAAAGGGTTTCATGTCTCAAAACCTGTGGCACAGAGCTCTCATCAGGTGGAAAAGCCAGCACTTGCAGCAGTGCAGTGGATGCCATAAATACAGACTGCTAACTCAG
Source organism: Urocynchramus pylzowi (assembly GCA_013397555.1). Classification (NCBI taxonomy): domain Eukaryota; kingdom Metazoa; phylum Chordata; class Aves; order Passeriformes; family Fringillidae; genus Urocynchramus; species Urocynchramus pylzowi. Next base: position 1,296,245 of record VZRH01004693.1, on the reverse strand, counting down.
AAACCTTTCTGAAGAGCTTCATCAGAAAGGGAAGCAAATGCTGCCAGCCATTCCCATACAAATGACTGTACCTGGCTGGGCTACAGTATACTAAACAACTGCAGAAAGCAACAAATCACCAGTCTGTTTGTGACAGGTCATCCCAGCTAAATCAAGTTGTCATTTATTTTTGACTTGCTCTTGCCCCAGGATCAGTAGCTGTTTCTTTCAGGTTGAGACTGGAGCAATTTGAAAGTGCAAAAGCCTATTAGAAAAAATGGCATGAAGGGTTAGTTATAGCAGTGGCGGTTGCACTTTGTCATCTGTAGTTAACCCTTTTGCCCCAGGGCTTCAGAGACTTTCTGTATGGTTCACAGGTCATTCAGAAGCTTTGCTGCAAGTAGACGTTTAAAGGTGAAACCTGGGAGCAAAGCTGTCATAAAGGCAAGGGGGGAGGTGGCTGTGTGTGTGTCAGAGGGGAGTTGTTAATCCAGATAATATTTTAAATGGAAATGAGCTCCCTGGTCGGGGGGCAGGGGGGGGCAGGAAGTAAATGTGCCTCTTGTGTTTGGTAGCAAAAAAAAACCAAACCAATCACTTAGGGAAAGTAGACACTTTCAAGCAGTGTTTCAGTTGTTTCAGCTGGAATTTCTGCATCACTGCTGCCTTTTGTAGACTTACACAAGCCAGATACCTCTGCTGAATCCAGAGCTCAGTTGTATCAGGATCTATGACCAAAAATAATATAAAGTAATACAGAAATTATTTGCATAAAGTTCTCCCCATTTCTTCACAAACAAGAGTATGCAAGAGGAAGATAAATGGGTTACTCTGTGAGGAAACCAAACAACTCTTCTGTGGAGAGGATGTTTAGATTAGATATTACAAAGAAATTTTTTACTGTGAGGTGGTGAGGCACTGGCACATGTTGCCCAGAGAAGCTGTGGATGCCCCATTCGTGGAAGGAATGGCCCCATGCCAGGCTGGATGGGGCTCTCAACAACCTGGTCTAGTGCAAGGTGTCCCTGCTCATGGCAGAAGGTTTGGAACTAGATGATCTTCTGATCCCTTCCAACCCAAGAGATTCTGGGACTCTGTGATCCTATGGTCCAGACTCATATCCAGAAAACCATTATCTTGACCTCTGTGTATAGAGCCAAGTATTTAAGGGAAAGGTTACTGAAACTGTGGCTGCACTATTTTGATTTAAACTTAGCTACCTGCTGAAGACACTGTTTATCTGCTGTGTTTCCTATTTTCTTACTGCTTTTTTAAATGGTTCACTTTACAGATTTGGCTTATACCAATGGCAATAGTAGGAGAAAGATTTCCATCATTTTCTCATTACTGCACTAAAAGAAACCCAGTCTGACACGCTGGGCATGGAAGTGGTTGAAAAAGCAGGCTTTAGGAAGGAATTAAGTGCTCTCTGTATGTGACTTTTTAGCCACTGGGCTGGCATAGATACATAGAGCTGCAATACCACCACCACCCCCAAAAAAAAAAAAAAAAAAAAAAAAGGATATTTTCGTGAATTTGCTTAGTCTTGTCAGGATATGTGAATTTGAGATGCATAGTAAGGCTGAAAAAGCATTCCATCTAACACACTAATTGTTTATTCAGCTATTTCTGCAAAAACACTTGTTGGAAGGGCTTACCCTAACAGGGCTAACATTCTATTCTCTGCTAAGGGATGCAGCCATTCCAAGAGACTGCATGGCAGTAATCATTAACAGCATCAGAATAATTACAAATTTGCCCATGATCTGTGTTGTGGGTTTTCCTGCCTTTCTTTTTCTTTTTTCCTCAGGCTTCTTTGCTACATATAAGCATGTACAGTTCTGCCCCTTACTCTGCCAGTCTCGGATATTGGTAATGTGTTGACTATCCTAATCTGCCTAAAGCATTTCCCTTTCTCCCTTCTATTTCCAAGAGACTGAGACAATCCAAGTGTCTAAACAGTTCCCCTTATGGTCCCTGCTCAAATTTGCTATAGCTTTTCTCTCTCATACCTTTTTACAGGCTCTTCTTAAATTCCTTAGGCATCTTAAATTTATGTTCAAAATAAAACAAGGCTGACAGATTTGAACTAATTTCTGATATTGTGAGGAAGAAATTGTAGATAGAAAAGAACCTCTGACAATTCAGAACAAAGATATTTTTTGTTGCAAGCTTGGTAAAGGTGTGAGCTCAACCTTAGTCTCTGCTGAATTGTTAAAATGTGAAAGGCAACTTACCTAAATGGGCAGTGAATGAGGGGACCTGGATGTACCGTGCAAGCAAAGTGAAAACTATCAATCACCATCTATTACTTCACTCTTGGTATTTGAGCAGTGTTTCAGATGTTCTGGAGAGATTAGCTCAGAGTAAGTAAATGCCAAAATGGAAACTGTCTACACATATCCATCCACTGTGTCAGCCAAGCTAATCACAGTGTGCTTTATAGACTGACCACTTCGGTCCCAGATCTATCAGGGATCTTGCAGACATAAATTTAGCAAGGTAGATGAATCTGACTTGTCTCAGTAGAAAGTTCCATATCCTTCAAGCAAGCCATCATGCAGATAAGGAATGAAGATATCTGACTTGGAGATTTGACCTTCTAAATAGGCAAAGTAAATTAGAAGCTACAAAGATTTCCCGCAATCATTCCCTGGATTATGTCTTGATTTCTAATGCTTCATGGATCACAGGTTGAGAAGAACTGAGCTAGCTTAACATGAAAGCTGTCATGTAAAGCAAAACATAAGCCATGAGCCCACTCTCTGAATTTCACACATGATTAGAGGGGATATCCTCAGGCCTCAAAGTAAATTCCCAGTCATTTTACAGAATCCTTTTAGTAAACAGTAACTCATTCCTCATATTAATTTGTAGCTTTGAAGAATATTTTGCTTGAGAAAATGGGACCTCTCTTCTGGATAAATCAGTGCAAATTCCAGTTCAATACAACAGGTTCTCTCTCCACCCAGTTCCAAAGAACTAAAATAATATCTAATTTTTCTGATCTCTTTCAAAGCAATGGTCCTTTGGATCTCTTCCGAGTGAAGGAATGGTCAGCCACTTTAAGCATCAAAACATAACACAGAGGCAGCATGAAAACTATGAGCTTTCCTTAACCTGAATATGGTGCAATAGGCAGAGGGGGTCATAAAAGGTTAAAGGCAAATGTCACTTCCAAGAGTGTGTTTTCTCATGCTGAAGAAAAACCACCACAAGCAATCACAGTGACAAACCTTAGGAGGGAAAATGTCAGTTACTAAGCAGTATCCCCAGGAGGAGAGGAGAAACCTTCCTTGCTCAGGTGAGATTCACTTCTCATTCTGAAATAGAAAAGAAAACAGCAGCAGTAGGAGAGAGACCATCAATTGAAGCAGATACTACAAAAATATTCCTGAAGGCAGAGAGCAAGAGCAATGGTGGTATAACCTAAGACCTGAAAGCATACCAGGGATAGAAGAGTTGTAACATGACAGCAGAAAGTGGTAAAGAGTAGGCAGCATCCCTACTAGCAGAAGAATGGCACAATTTTACAGGCATAAGAAAAGCTGAAGCAAGATAGATTTATCTGCAAGTACCCAAAAGAAAGGAAAAAAAAGAAAAGTCATTGAATGCAGCAAGAGACAGCCATTAAAAAGAGGCATATTTTCTTCCTAAGAAAGGAGACATTTGGAGGTGTAGAAGGTGCAAGAACTGTCCCAGAAGAAGAAGAGAAGGAATAAAAAACAGGCAGTGAAAAAGCAGGACCACACCTGCCCAGGCAATCACTTCAATTGTTCATGTTCTTCTTTTTCTCCAAATAATCATAACAATCACACTCATGATGTGAAGCATGAGCTCATAATTGCTGTCCAGCAACTCATATAAGGAACACGTGACAGCTAAGAGAACCCCCAAGTTGTATTTTAGCAATACATGCACTTAGGTCCTCTAGCCTTTATCAAACTCCATTTGCAAATGACTCTGACATTTGTCCCTTTAGAAGACAGGGAAGTTGAAGCATGAGAAGCAAAAACAAAACTGGCTCAAAGTCTGAAGTAGTAGAGTAAAGACAAGGAAAAAAAGATGGTTTACCTAAGTCCAAAATCTACAGAATTTATATACACCTCATAAGAGAATCAGCAAAGTGTACAATGCAAAGATGAAAAAGAGTGGTCTTTAAAATATGTCTGTCCTTCTTTCCCTCTCCCAAACATGCATGATTTGTATCCATGCTGTATTTGTATGCCTGTGAGTACAAACAGGCACAGATTCATATGGTAAACACAGACAATAGATACAAATGCAGTGACACACAGGATGTGAGAATGGTTCTAGGTGAGATCAAGACAGAATTTATTTATTATTTAATCATTTACAGCTATGAATACATTAAAAGGTAATCTTATCCAAGATAAGAATAACATAACTTAAAAAAAACCTGATGCTTCAAAAATGACTAAGTGTGACTGCAATTATATTTTAAGAGACATTCTAATACATTAACTTACATCCAGAAAAGAAAACCTTTTAAACTATCTGCCCCAGCTTCAGACTTTTATTTTGTTTTGGCTTTTGTTTCTTTATTTGGGTTTTTTTTTGCTTAAAAATTAGCATATAATGCTTTAGCCATTACGTATTTTTCACAATCTGGGATTTCAGTCTGATGCTTCTGTGTTTGGAATTCATCCTTTCTTATGGATGACTCTATTCATGACAAACTGATATTTTCAGAAAACAGTGTTTTACAGTTGACAATTCTCTGAGTCTTTTAACTGACAAATTTCAGCACTCTATGAATAAAGTTAAACAACTTTATTTATATTTATAGCTAAGAATGTCAGAATATTTGTTGTTTAATATGAAGCTACTCCAGAAAAACAAATACTTTGTGACTACATTTTCAAATTTAAGCAAAGCAAATAGCTAAACAAGATTGTTTTCAAACTGACAGAAGGCAAGCAAAGACCTCCAGTGCAAAATTAGCCATCTAAAATAGCTTGATCTTTTTTTT
>VZRH01004693.1:1270854-1291211 GCA_013397555.1 Urocynchramus pylzowi | reverse complement strand
TTTTTTTTTTTTGTTCTGTTTCTCTGAGGCGGAAAACACTGGTTTTTGCAAATCAAAACTTACTATGAAAACATATGACTTTAACAGAACTTCAGGCTGGCCCAGAATTGGAACTGCAAGAGCAAGTGACAGCTCCCCACATATATGATTCAATGCATCACCTTTCTGGAGCTATGAAAATCCATCTCAAGTCCCTGTTCTGTCACGTCACAGAATCATAGAATAAGCTGGGTTGGAAGGGACCCACAATGGTCATCAAATCCAACTTCTGGCCCTGCAAAGGATCCACCCTGTGCCTGTGAGCATTGTCCAAATGTTTCTTGAACTCTGCTAGCCTTGGTGCTGTGATCACTGCACTGGGGGAGCTGTTCCAGTGCCCAATCACCCTCTGGGTGAAGAACCTTTTTCTGATATCCAATCTAAACCTCCCCTGACACAACTTCAGTCCATTCTCTTGGGCCCTGTTATGAGTTACCAAAGAGAGGAGATCAGTGCCTGCTTGTCTTCTGCCTCTCACAAGGATGTTGTAATTACAATGAGGTCTCCCCTCACTCTCCTCTTCTCCAGGCGGAACAGATTAAGTGCCCTCAGAGCTCCCCAAAGCTCTTCATCATATTCTTTTCCTTCTTTGAAAGCTTTCTAATGGTTTAATGTATTTCTTATATTGCAGTGAGCAAAACTGCACACAATATTTAAGGTGTTGAACCAGTCTAGAGAATATAGCTCCCTGTTCTCTGAGGCAGACACTGTACTTTATATAGAGTCTCTTTGCCACAATAAATTAAAATATATATTCAGAAGTCTTGCAGGATCAAAGCTAGAGCTTGGACTTGGATATCTTTCTTTCAGGCAGTGAGCTGTATAACCCACTGCCAAACTATGTCTTGCTTGAGGTAGGCATCCAGTGCGTGCTAGTCCCCTTGGCTCTCTCTGGCATCACCTGCAGAACAGGTGAGAACCTCTGAGGGTTCAACAATGCCACCCAAAAAAGCTGACTGAAATTGCTAGCCTGCTTGAGAAGAGATGTCCCATTTAGCTAAGGATAGGTGAGATTAATTTCATCATTGGTTTTCTATACTCTGAAAAAAGTGACACCAAATCCTTGCTGGAGGTTCAGAATGATGTAGGTTTTTCTTCTTCATCTTCCTCTTGTCATGTATCACATCATTTTCCAGCAGCAGTGAATGCACAGAAAGACTCAGCACACCAGAAAGTGCAACTTGGTGCCTCTTGCTCTTCAGCACCCATCATATTGCTCTATGAGATGTAAATATGTGACCTTATTTTGAAAGGAAAATCCTTCCTAGCTGCTTTTCAGCTCCATCACTTATGCATTATAGACTTTCTACTCAATTGCAGCATAATCTCATAGGAATTTATTATGCATCCTGTATATAAAACAGTATGTACCCTCTACAGAGAACATCAAAAGGTAGTTAATAGAGATGTTAAATTATTATTGGTTGAAAGCAGCTGATGCCCTAGAGTAATCAGATTCTCTCTTTCTCTCTCTCGCTTCATATACTATATATAATATATACAATTAATAGTGCACATATATCAGTCCCCGAATAGATCTCTATAAAGTCTGCTCGAATGTTAGAGGAACTGATGTATTAAACATGTGGAACCAAGCAAAGATGTCACAATAAGGCACATTACAAATACCAGCAAAAGTGTTGATGGATATGGCAAAGGAGAAACTGCGGGTCCCGAGGAAAATAATAATAGAAAAAAAGCTTTATGTTATTTCCTGCTCTCACAATTTATTTGTAGGGGAAGACAGTCAAGGTGCTGCTGACTGGAGTGAATAGCTGCACTGGTATTTATTAATGGTCAGGAGAAAATGTTAGATGCTTACACTGAGCTAATTACTCATTGCCAAAGATCAGGAAAAAGTGTAATTTGGAACTTACTACACAATGATTAGATTAATTGAGATGAGATTGAATTAGATTTGCAGTCTCTGGGATAAGGCTCTGAAATAGGAACCAGGAAATTTCTTCAATGCTATGGATGGGTATACTATGAACTGTTGCCTAAGTTCATCCATTCAAGTTGATGATGTCCTATGCAGAGTCTAATCTCTCTGTTCAGAGAGTTGACTCTCTCCATGTGTTTATTCAAAACACAGCAACATCTCAAACTATGTCTAGATACGTTTTGATGTTTCTATGTCTAGAAACTTAAAATAGTGCTTACATTAGTAGTAAATATCAATGGTAATAGAAAAATTGGTGAAATCTAAATACAGATTTATAAGTTTTTCTTTAAAAGGTAATTGAAAATTTCAGAATAAAAGTAGGTTAATTGAATATTTAAGATGTAGGACAGTGGAAAAAAAAGATAATGGTTCAACTAAATGATGTTAGAGATTTCCAAGTTTAGTGACTTGTGATTCAACAATAACCTATTAAACACATATATTCTAGTTTATGCTTTAGGTGAAGAAAATACTGCAACCCACTGAAATTCAGGTATCTGACTCCTCTAGTCATACACTTGTCTATAGCATGATGTACATTTGCCTGGGGTTTTGCACTGCTCCCTTCTAAATTATCTGGGTCTGTCTCACACCTGAAGGCTCATCCCATGCAAATCACACTGCTGTCATGAAGAAACACCCTAGCAAGATGAAAACTGAAAAAGTTTTCCTACCTGTTTCACTCATTAATTCCAGAAGGGAGCTCAAAGAGCAAGCTTGGACACAAGTGATATGTTTGTGTTAACAAGGCCTGCCATGGGATTCTGTGATAAATGTCCAGACACTGTGCTGTACACTGAAACTTGAAGTGGAGAAGGTTTGTTTGAAGGCTACCATCTTAGCTGACAAAGTGAGCAGATCTCTGAAAAACCCTCCTAAAAATCTTTTTTGTAACTCTGAATATGATGTGGACTGTACTATGAAGACCTGGCAAACCCAGCCTGAAGAACATGTTTTCCTTAATATCCAGGGGAAATTCCAAATCTGCAAAAGCTGTGGGAACAGGCCTGAAGGATGGAAAGGGAGGTGAAAAACTGAGGAAAATCATCCCTCCCTGTTTTATCTACAGATTGGGTATGATGATCAATGGAGTCTCAGAGGTAAGGGCAGGAGAGCAGCACTGAATACACACCCCACATGATCCTCATTGCTTTTGGTTTTATCATGTCATAAGCTGATATTCCAACAAAGAAATCCTGATCCCTCTTCCTGATCTCAAAATGGTCATCTCAGGAGCACATATTGCTTGTATGGAAGTATATCCAGGGTTAGGTACCCACATGAACAGAGCAAACAACTCCAGAGTGACCAGTGGTTCTGTACCTAACACAGCAAATACTTAGATCAAATTTTCTTCTGCTCTGGGCAGATCAGTTGTTATCTCAAACTTTTTTGTCCTACATGGGGTGTCAGTGTAAGCTGTCATGGTTTAGGAAAGGTGTTTCCCAATTTAATACTCCAACAAAAACATGCTGCCACTCACTCCCTCTCCTCCTCCAACAGGAAGCAGAAAAGGCAAAGATTGTGGGCAGACGTAAGAAGAATTTACTGGAAACAGCAAGGAGATAAGAAAACCAACAGTAACAGGAACAATATTAATAACAAAAGGTGTAAGACAAAGGAGTTTACACAGAAAGCCCATACATAACAATCAGCAAATGCCAATTGGCTCTTCCCTGCCCCAATTCCAAGGGAGTGGAGGGAACTCCACTGCCCTTAGAAGTGAGAGTACCATTCCCATTCCCCCTTCCTTGGCAATGACATGTGGAGGTATTGAATAATATTGGTGTCCTGGCCATTTCCCCTCCTGGCTATTGTGAAAAGTTAACCCTGTCCTGGCAGAATCCAGGATGTCAAAGCATATCAAATTTAATACTGGAAGATGAACTGACAACAGCTCAAAATACACTAAGTGCCTGTTCTTTATAAGAAAGTCCAGCAACAAAAGTTCACCTTTGATTTGGACTGAATGTCTCAGGTCAAACAATCCATGTTGAAGAGTGATAAAAGGTGGATTGTTCTCATCTAGCTTGAGATATACAATGCAGATATCTACGTTTGACTGCAAGGAAAGAAATAGGCATGAAATGGAACACATTTACTAAAAGTTTATCTTCAGATACTAACATAGTCAGTGAGATAGAGCAACAAACTCAGCTGCAGATGTCTACCTTGCAATCCTCTGAATGAATCCCATGTGCTGTATCAAATGAGACTATGTTCAAATGCCTTTGTCCAAAAGCAACCGAATTCTGTTTCACTGGTGAGAGTTCCACCTACCTTCTTTTTGTGGGACATTTATTTAAAAGGCAAAACAAAAACAACTCTTGAAGATCTGAGAATTGCTAAAAAATTTGGAGTTGTATTAGAGTTCTGTTTGTTGTGTTTTTCTCTTGTATATGTAACATATGTTTGGTGTCTTTAAACACAATTACTTTTGTATAACAAAAGTGTTGATTTGATGATGTAACATTTTCTGCAAGTGTGTTTAAGACAGTTTATGTTTTCATAAGTTGCAATGAAACTCAATTATGTATGTGTAATAAGGCTCTTGATTGTTACACTTCTACTTTTCTGTATAATGAAGCCAGCAATTAGAATTTGGTTGCTCTATGGCATAGGAAAACACACTTGTTTTCTAGACAAAAGATCTTAATGAACATCTTTAAAAAAAAAAAACAAAAAAACTGTTCCAAAAAACAAAAGGTCAATAATTCACACATGTAATCAGATTTCTTAACAAAAAGGATTTGCTTCCTGAAACTATAATAACTTTAATGGGCAAACAGTTGAGATTACATTAATACACTCATTCCTATGATTAGAGAAATTAAAAAGAAAGTAATTCACCAATAAAGTTATTGTCTTTATATTGTTAAATTACATATTGCTTTGAGTGCAGGTACATGCACACAGTTTGTATAGTAATAAACCCTAATCACACTTATTAACACCAGTCTTTTTCTTTGGGCAAGAAGTGTGCTTCCAAAACAAAATTCCCAGTTGTCTTCATTTACCATGCATTGGTTTGGCTTCTGTGGCAGTCTTGGAGCATGGCAATTATTCTTTTTGGATTAAATTGGACCAGAGGATATTCCAGGAGATCTTCAGAAGCATCACTCCTGCAGTCTGTGAGTTCAGATTATAACTGACCCAAAACAGACACTCTTGAAGTGTCTGTGCTGTGGCCATCAGGTTCTAAACACCATCTGTTTTCCTTACACAGATTTATTTTGTTCACCTTATTAGACATTATAAATAAAGATAACACCTCATCAAGGAGCTGATTTATGATTTTCTAGTAACTCTTCACAGTGGATATTTATCTTGAATTCTCAACCTTTTAGTATAGGGCTATGGAATCAAACTGAGTCCAAACCAACCCATTGGAACCACAGCTTTCTTGCACCATGTGGCACCCCCTTGACCATTTATCAATGCTGTATGGGCACAAACAAAAAAAATCTGAGCAAGTTTCAGTCAATTTTGATGCAGAGCCAGCAAGGCTGGGAAAAGAGACTTGCCATCTTGGAGTGCAGTGGGTGAGACAACAGAAGAAGCAGGACTCACTGAGTGTCATTACAGTTATCTGAATCTGATAAATAAACACTAATCCAATTGTCTTAAAGTTTTGTGCAGTCAAGTAGAGAAATTAGCAATTTTAGGGTATGAGATGGACTGTGACCAAATAGTTTCTCTTTCTTTCCATTGACTGCAAGGAATCATTGGTGACCAGCACAGATGGAAATCTTATGTTTAACCTCCATGAATGATGCCCAAATTGTCTGGTGATCAGCAAAGCAGAAAAAAACCACGAGGATTTTCACCTTCTAGTGAAAGAAAGAGAATCCTAAATTGAGAAGCAGACAGGTAAGTGTCCACGTGAATGACTGTCAGTGCACATTGTTGTGCTATCACAATCACACAGTGCAATCAATGGGACTTCAAATGAACCGACAACAGAGTGTCAAAGGTTTTTACACACTCATTTGGATCCACTCACCATCGTTCATAAAGCCAGGCATTTTACTGGTAAAATACCTGTCTAAAATCTACTTTAAAATGATCCCTAAAAAGAAAAACAAAACAAAACAAAACAAAACAAAAAAAACACCGAAACAAACAAACAAACCAACCCAAAAACATAAGGAGTTTTATTAGGTTGCTCTGATAGCCATACTTTTCATGAAAAAAAAAAAAAAAAATGTAAGCACTGTGTTGTAAATGTATTTCACTACAGTTTAATTTGTCTTTGAAAACCAGCTTTTTTAGAGCTTAATAAAAACACCAATAGAAATATGCTCTGGCTTAAGGTTGTCTTTGGGGCTTTTTTGATTCTGTGAAATGCAAATTATTTCCAAATCCTGAATTAACTAATTTTAAATAATTTCCCCTATTTTTAAGTAGTTTTATAATTGTGCTTGCATTTAATTATGGTCCAAGAGGAGCAAGATTTCTAATTAAAGTATTTTTTTAAAAAACATTGCTGAAACCACTCTTTTTCTATAAAGGCCAATTGCTTTGATAGTCTCTTTTTTTTTTCTTTTTTTTTCCTTTTTTTTTTTCCAAATCACACTACAGTGCCTGACATACTCATCCAGGATAGGCATGTGACATCACATTCTGTCTCCTTTGTGCTTAATAAAAGACCAAAAATAGTACAAAGGAAACCCCCAATCTTGGAAAATGTGTATGCATTTATTGTTACTTTTCAGGTTTTAGGAACATTCAGGTGAGGTTACCACATTGAGTACCACATTGATAATGGTAAAGCATGGAGGTGGAGGTAGAGGTGAGGAAGAATTTGTGGAAGGTGAGGTTTTTTTTTCACCCTGTGTTGCCAAAAATTTGTGGCAGTATAAGGCAGACCTCAGGAAACTCTACAAAACAAGATGTTGCTGTGCCACAGTCAAGTAGCCCAAGATAGTTTAGGCTGGCTACCCTGGGGAAGCAGAGATGTGAATCTTATGGATCTCATGTGCCAAAACCATGCTCTAGGGCCAGGGTGGGTGCCTGGGGTATTATTACTTGAACTGACCAAATAAAACTGATCATGTCTGCATGTGTGCAGCAACTGACCCACCATATGGCAGTGTCATCACAGCCTTAAACAGGTGTTTGGGCTCGGGTAAATTTAATTTGGGTCCAATCCAAAAGATATTTTGGAAGCATAAACATGTGTTAAACTGCTTAATCCCTTTACACTCATCCACACATATGAAGAACACGGATTTCTTTGTTGTGGCTTTTCCATAATAAGCACACAGCATGTTCTGGGTTTAAGTACAGTGTGTGCCTGCTCTTTCACAAATAAATGCAAGAAACATATTTTAGATGTTGTTGGTTTGTTTCTCTTGCTTCATCTTCTTTTTTTTTTTTTTTTTTTTTTTTTTTTTTTTTTTTTTTTTTTTTTTTTTTTTTTTCTTCCCTGCCATCTGGGTTTCTACAATTAGAGATAGGATTCATCTCAACTAACCTTCACTGTCTGAAAGGTGAATGGCCTAAAATAATCACCTAGGGTCTCTCTGCAGTCAGCAGAGAAAAACAGACAACTCCAAGTAGTGATTTGTCCCAACTTCAGCCAGATGTCTGACGCAGACAGGACAAATCAGTCTCTGAGGTGCCCATTTCTCTCTGCTGAATATAAAAAGGGTCCAGTTATCTGCCTTGAACCAAGTATGTAATTTTTAAACAATAACAATAAGTGAAATAAATACTGTCTTTAGCATCTTATGATGCATATTATTCTTTACACACCAGAGTAAAGTACTTATGTGAAAAGGACTTCTTGTATAGGGACTGTCCTAAAAATATTTTAAAATAGGGAAAATGTAACAGACAATGCAGAAATTTAGAATAAAATGGAAAGTTTAATCGTCAATTACTGCAAGACTGTTTGTTTGACTCAGCAATACAGTTACACAGGTGTAGATTATTACGATTAAATCTTTACACCTGGAAACATACATGCATTTTGCCATCAAAAAAGAAATTAATTTTCCATTTCCTTGCACTTGGCCAATTATACATATAATGATAGTAACATACAGTATAAATTTTGCATGCAGATTCTCATTAAAGAAACATCTTAACAAGATATTTTAAAGAAATTGCATACATACTTTGTAGAAGTAATATTTTCAAATGACAGTTCGAAGTTAAGTCACAAGAAAAAATAAAGTAATTACACTTTTTCATAGTTGAAGACACATGGTCAAATAGGACTTTATATGAAAAATTATTCCTTTTAAAAATTACTCTGTATTTCTGAGCAGCATCTTCTGAAGTACTGTGATAATAAATTACTCTTCAGAGTAGTGTCTGATTTAAAAAAGGCTTTCTAAATGTACAATACATGAATGCAGAAGACATTAAAATTACACATCTTATGTTAAGAGAATATTACTAAGTCACAAACTTAAGTACTCAAAAAATAGTACGATTTTTTTTTTAATTTTAAAAAGTTTAATGTAACCTAAGTAATTTTCTAAGAAAAAGTACTCAGTCCTGAATTAATGGCAGAGCTTGTACCTGTTATATCAGTGTATAAACTGATCCATCAGGTAATAAACAAGACAGTTATCATTCAAAATGTTCATCACATCTTCTCTTAATACAAGAATTTTTCCCTTATAATAAGGAGTTAGAGCGTATATCGGGGAAGAGTAGGAGGAAGAAGAGGCTGAAAGGAAAGATAATGAGTTTGTATTCCTCTCAAAAAGATTTCATTGAAACCTTAACTCTGACCCTTTCCTTCTAAAGTGTCTGTCATGTAGTTTTTGCATTGATTTAAAATAAAAAAAAAGCATGAGTCTATGACACCAATTTACATATCTACATGATCTAAATGTGTTTCTGCCCAGTGAGTGTAAGGGAGTCCTGAACTGGCCACCTCATATATAAACTCTGTATTTTGAGAGATGAATTGCACTCTTTCTCCTGGCACTAATGATACTCTGATGGTTCATTAATGGTAACAAAGGACTAAGTCACTGCAGTGAACTGAGGGTTATAAAAGTCTGCAGATGCTTCCAGTGCTGAGAGCCAGTCAGAAGAAGGTTTACAAAGTCTCCCCAACACACGGACATGTATGATTGTCCATTCACAACTACCTCAAATAAGACACCAGATGCCTTGAACAGCTATCAGCAGCAGCTTCCTTTCTGTGAGGTATGAAAATGAAATGAACAGCTGGGGTAAGTTTCTGTTTAATGAAACATTTTACACTTTTTAAAGTATCCTTCCCCAGTTGTATGCATAAAATTTTCCTTCTATCTTACCTAGAAAATGGGAAAATTCTTCCCAATCCTACATGTCCCTAGTGTGACACTTCAGAAATTAAACAATGATACCCTCCAATAAGTTAGTGAATGGATAAACAAATTTCCAAATCTTATTATTACAAGCGGTTGCACCATTAAATAAAGTCCAAATGCTCCTTAAGGAATAATTTCAGGTAAAACTGTGTCATATCATATATATTTTACCTTTTCATCCATTTTCCAACATTATACTTCTGTTTCTTAATGCCGTGATTTTCAGGGCATGATAAAGTGGCAAAATGTGTGTGTCCATATTTTGTGGGATTTTTAATTTAAGGTGTCTGTGTGCCTGTATCTTGTCAGTGTCAGGTTTTGTCCCTGCAGAGCATGCAGACATGTGCTTCAGAGCCATTGGCTTCAATAAGAGCTGAGTTCTTATTGAGGTAGGAGGCTCTGAAGCACATACCTGTGTGTTTGGTGAATCAATGACTTGTGGGCACCCAGCCCTGCCCCAGAGGTGCTGGGTATTTCACCTCCTATGGATCCTAGTGGGAGCAGAATGGTAATCTACCGTGGGAAGCACAAAGATGTTGAAAGGATGTTTGATTTTCCAGAGCTCTGTTAAACTCCTGTGAATTATAAACTCTGTCACCTTCTGAAACTACAGTTCCTTCCAACATCTGCCAGTTTGTGGCAACTGAATTTAAACTGTGCATGTATTTTCATCATGGCCCCACGACCTGTAAAATCTGACAGGTGATGGAACCATCAAGAATGCAAAGCCTCAGGAGACATCCTGCATGCCTGTGTGTGTATGGGCATTTATTGCCTATGTGTGTGTGTGTGTGAGCACATTTTAACATATGTCTGTGTTTCAGTGTTCTCTAGCACCTTCCTTCTTGGGCTTTTTAAATTAGCATCTGATTTTAAAGTGCACTGAATTTATTGAAAAGAATTGCTAAAGAAGAAAGCTGGAAAAAATAATGCTCAGAACACTAAGAGCAGAAATTACCTCGTCTCGCTTAAGGATATAATGGCCACAGGGAGAAATCTCCAATAATTATTTCAGACTAATATTAGTGTTTAAAAGTTAGTATTTTAATGGAAATGTTTGATCTTGATGAAGCACAGAAATTGGCTGTGTCTTTTAAGTTTCCTTGCTCACACACCTCACATACAGACAGTAGACAGGCAGCATAATCCTCTCTAGGCCTTCAGGTACAAAACAAATCATTACAGTTTTCCCATGTATGCCAAGGTTAAACAAACACCTGTAATGCTCAGTAACTCCAGCTCCTCTGTACACTGTATTAGAGGCAGCTTTCCTTAAGGATTTGACTAAGCATATGTCTATCCCGCAAAATGGAGACACGATTTCAGAACAGATTGCATTTAGCCTGCTTGATACAGGTAAAGATAATAGCAATGGTGTGTTGACACAGGCTAGGAAAACTCATATGCACCCACCAAAGGCCCTGGGTAAACATCCAGGCTCCCAGTCCTCACAAATGGACAGGATGCCGATCAGCAAGGACTGACAGCTCACAATCGACACAGGTTAGGGGAAGGCAGTCTAGGAAATCCTGGCTACAGAACCACAGAAGTTTGTGATCAAGTCAGGGTAGTGTGATTCAGCAGCTGTGGTGCTGACTTTCCCTTGTTCCTCACTTTAGCCATTTGATCACTTTGTGTCTCCTTTTTCTTTCATCTAATCTTTTTGGTAGACTGCAGACTATCCAGGGCAGTGGCTGCCTCTTTTGTTGCAGTCATATTCCCTTTGCAGCAATCATTAATAGGTCAGATTTAACTTAGAAATTAATGTTAAAGGCTGACATATTTATTGACAATACAGTCTGCAGGCCTTTTGTTTTTGTTACAGAAGGGCTAATACCATGTTATCTATTTTTATAATTTTCTCTTCTTTGTAATATCCAATGACCCTCAAGTCATCCAGGTATACTATCCTACAACAGGTGGATTTATACCTTTGATTAGAGGTTAAAAATTATCAGCAAGTCCTGCCCGGAATGTCTCTTCTCACATTAAAACCAACATCAAACTTTTTGTTCATTTCCAGAAATCACCACTTCACTTGCTTTTTTCTTCGTATTCAGATCTTTCCCCTTATACCTTTTAGCCCTTGTAGGCAATTTTAACACCTACTCCAGACTGCCTGTTGAGTTGCTGGCAGAGAACATTTGAGCATGAAGGACAATTTTTTTTCTTTATCACTGGTGGAAGGTTTTAACATTGAATTTTTTAGATCCAAAGGTTTTTCCACTTTTTTTCTTTTTCCCCCCTGAACCAAATAATAAGAAAATTATTTGGGGAAGGGTGCAAAGAGAAGACTACTACACAAATAAAAACTAAACTTCAATTCCATGCTTACCTGTTGGAGTAGGGTTTTTATGGGGTACTGTTCATCAGAGTACAAAGGAACTAGTATTATATAAAGAAAGAGTCACAAGACAATTGTTGTACCAGGTATTTACTTTAAAATAATAGATTCAGCTCCAGTGACTTTATTAAAGCAATTATCATTTGCATGTCCTAAAGGTCTTCCTCCTGGGGAGACTGCACTATTTGTTATCAAATGGTCTTTCAGTCTCCCTCTCAGTTTTCTGGACAGCAAAGATCAGTCTGCACAGTTTATCTCCTTTCTATTTACCTTGGTTCTGATAGTGTTGCCTAATTTAATGATGGAGTTGTTAAATTTTCCTGATTGGGCTGTATCTTCCCCTGATTTAGTGACGCCCTTCTTGAGTGCAGTTGTTGCACACTTTGATGATTGAGATGCATAATTTAATTTAATAAATGGAGAGAGTTTACTATCATTTTTGCATATTTTATTATTAGGGAAGATTCACAGTTTTGAGCGCTGGTTTATTCATTCCCCTTATTTATTTATTTTTGGCAAAACCAGATGCACAGACAACACTTCTTCAGCTGCAAAACTCCGCTGACCAAGCTCTACAATTCAGGAATTGAACTTTTGAATCTTCTCCTTATTAAGGTGCATATTCTAGCAGCAGAAATTCCAGATGCTTTTTGCTTCAGCAGCCAGGGCTTATGTGCTAAGCTGTCGACAAATCTGTTGGGGATATCATTTGTTTTAAGATCACTAAAGTGCATTTTCTATAGTTTCAGCTATGGTTTTAGATTCTTTGATAAAGCAAATAAAGATGCAATCAGTTTCTTTGTAAATCTTCCTATTTTGCATATAGTAAGTGGCACAAGCTTTCCATAACCAGCAGCTTCAATCTTTGGGGAAGCATTTATCCTACTATTTGAAAGAAAAC
Source organism: Urocynchramus pylzowi (assembly GCA_013397555.1). Taxonomy (NCBI): domain Eukaryota; kingdom Metazoa; phylum Chordata; class Aves; order Passeriformes; family Fringillidae; genus Urocynchramus; species Urocynchramus pylzowi. The sequence continues at coordinate 1,278,666 of VZRH01004693.1, read as the reverse complement.
CTAAGCATTTTGCTATCTTAGATTCTGAAGACACAGCAGGTTGGAAATACTGTAATTCCTGTTCAGTTTATTTTGCATAATATATTGGGAGAAAAACAAGCTTGAAACTGGACTGGCAAATGCAGAATGAAATAGCTATATAAACAGTGATAATAGATGGCTCAATCAGCAAAGAATACAGCGTGATTATGTATAAAATTTCATCCACTAAAGTTCACAGCTTGATCAGGAAAGGAGGCAGCCAATCAACAGAGCATAGAGCTCTACTGAGAATGAATATGTTTTGAAAACTCAGCTACCCAGAATATTCAATGGGATCAGCAAAGTTCTAAAAGGGGGCATTTGAAGATAATAATGGATATGTCATTATTAGTCAGTAGAACGACGACTCCTTAGCATGCCTGTTTCCAGTAGTGTGTCCAAAAGAATTTAAGTATTATGTACCTGGGAATACAAGTTAATGTTGAGCATGTCACTCATGGTGAGAGCCCTTGGCAGGACTGGTATAAAAATCTGCTTCTATTACACGCTAAAGAATTCACTTCATTACATCCCTACTGTGTTTTAACGCAGTTCATGTTTGCAAAGGCTGCCATATTGACCAACACCCTGAGAATCAAGTGAAGAACTGAAAAACGAGTATATAAGGCTTTTTTTTTTTTAATTTTCTCTGTGAAGAAATAACAAGTTTGTCGTCCTTGAGGAAAGGGCACTCAGAAAAAGTGCTAGCAGCTATCGGTATGTTACACAAGGTGCGTTGGTCCCACTGAATGCTCAAAGCCTTGTCTTTGTGCTTGTGTCACAAAGCACATTTCTCACAGCATGAAAATTTCCATCCAGCCCCTAGAATATAGGCCCATATGATCTGGAAATGAACTGTTGGGACTACTACATGGATGGCAGCTTGGACACCTGCCCCAAAATCCTAAGAAACAGAGAGTATGGAAATTCATTCCACATGGGCCTGTCACTGACCGCTGCAATCATGGTTTTAACATACCATGAGATTGAAAAATCTCATTCTTTTCTGGGTTTCTAAGACCCCTACCATTTCATCTTTCTCTTTATTATAAACAAGTTTCTGAGTACCCCAGGAAACTGCTAGTCAGTGCTATCAGGTCTTAATCTGACAGAACAGCTTCACACAGTCAAGCAGGGTGATGCAACTTCATTAGATATACACAATCAGCTGCTGCTGAGGGCCCAGTATCCACACCATAGGTCCTTCAGGGCATTTTTAGTTTATACTAGCCCTACAGTGGTCCCATAAACCCAAGATGCAGGAGAACATTAGATATTTGATTAAAGTTCACTACTGACATCAGCTTTTTCCATACAAGATCCTGTTCAGACACTCCAAATTCACTTTGTTCCAGATATAATAATCGAGAAAGGTCCAGAAGGTCACTTCTGAAATACACTCCTGATCCAAACTCACTTGACAAGGTAGACATACCTTGAACCATGTCAACTCCTCAGGCTTTTCAGTCAGGTAGGGCACATTTCCTCTCCATAACACTGCAATATTTCCAAAACATAAATGTGCTATGCTGATATTCAAGGAGACCAGTATAAGCTATGTTCCCTGTGGCTGGGGAGCAATCTTGTTAAAAGAGGTCTGGGGGCTCTGGTGAACAACAAGCTAAATATTCATCAGCAGATGCCTGGAGAAGCTGCCCTCTGAGAAAAGACTGAAAGAGTTAGATCTTTTCACCCTGGAAAAGAGAAGGCTTAGGGGCAACTCCATCACTGTGTTCCTGAACCTAAAGAATAGATAGAAAGAGGACAGGGACTCACTCTTTACAAGAAGTCACACAGAGAAGACAAGCAGCAACGGCAGGAAGTACCTGTGGGTAATAATTTTACCTTCATGTAAGCTTTTACAGTCAGAGCAGCAATTCAGAACAACCTCTACACTGACATATACAGTCCTCTTCACTCCAGGGTTTCAAGCTGCAATTGTACAGTGTCATGGATTATGAAATCAATACTATTCTATTTACCATCTGGATGGCAGTTGTCTTCTGTTAAGTGGGCAGTTTTCCTTATCTCTTCCACAACCACTCCTCCCTCCAGGCAGACATCTGCTGATAACAGGCTATTGAATGTCAATGCATGACTGATAAGAACTTTAACATCCCATTGTGAGATGCTCCGCCCAGAGGGAGGAGCCAAGCATTCCTACACAGATAGAGCTGGGAGTCTGGAGAGACAAGACAACGCTTGCTGGGTTTTGCTCAGAAAGAGAATTAGCCCTTTTCAACTGGATCAGCAGAGGAAGATCCTCACCTTTCCTTCGTTAGGATTTTCCTGCTCCAACAGATCCACACCTGAGGACTGAGTCCAGGAAGACTGCAGCCACAATTCTAATTAGACTGAGACTACACCCTGACCAACCGGGTGTCAGGTTGAGTTCTGACTCTGTCTGTGTTGTTTTAATCTACTGCATTTGTTTGTTTTATGTTTTTATTTTTGTTTGTTTGTTTCCCTAGTAAAGGACTGTTCTCCCTACTCCCATATTTCTTGCCTGAGAGCCCCTTAATTTAAATTTTATAACAATTCAGAAGAAAGGGGTTTACATTCTTTATTCCAGGGGAGGCTCTAACCTTCCTTAACAGACACCTGTCTTCCCAAACCAAAACATACAGGATGCTAGATAATCTTATCTAGGCTCCCTTTCCCACAGAAGATGGAATCAGATCCTCTCTGGAGGTCCCTTCCAACCTGGGCAGTTCTGTGGTTCCATGATTTTATGATTTCATGTGCATGCATCTATACATAGGTAAACATGACAAATATTACCTTCCCTTAAAAATGAAACATTCATGTACATGTTATTTTAAAGCCCTTTCTACAGCCACCCTCACATTACTGCCAAACTGATACTGAAAATGGTTGGCTCTCATGAAGACAGCACCAAAGAGTCCCAACACTTGCTTAGTAATAGACTGTTATGCATCACAAGATATTGAGCCTGAGGTGAGAATTACTGGCTAAAATTCCATGACAGGCGCTATGCAAGAGGTCAGAGCACATAATCATAATGTTCCCTTCCAGCCATAAAATCTATTAATCTAAGGATTTCATTCTACTGGGTATTGTGCACAATTTGCTACAACAAATACTGAATTCAATTCACCCAGGTCACACAGGAAAACTGTTGTTTTTAAGATTACACTTAGAAACATTTTACACGTGGTATCAGCTAACTTCATGTACTAAAGAAAAGACCAGAGCAATTTTTTCTTACCTTTTTCTTGTATCAGCACACTTTTTAAATATCTGAGAAATTCCAGTGACTTCAAAGGCTTGATGTTTTAAAAAGAAGTGCCACTTGTTAAGTCAATAAATGTAGATTGAACCTCTCAGATTGTTTTGTTTTCTTTTGTTTGGTTTTTGTTTGGCTTTTTTTGTTTGTTTGTTTGTTTGTTTGTTTGTTAGGTTTTTTTTTTTTTTTTTTTTTTAATTTCTGCATGGCTGAAAGGTCTAATAAAAGAAGATAAGACTCCTTTCATCCCATTCTTTTTTTACAATATATTTGGTTGTGTTGAATTTAGTACTGAAAAAGAGTTTAATTTTAAAACTATTACCATACAATATGAATAAAACATATGCTAAGTGGATTAGGAACTGCCAAACTATAAGGTTTCAAAATGCAGTGCTTAATGTTGTATGATCCCAGGATTTAGGAGCAAGCTGTTTCTAATGTGGTTTAGTAATTGGTGCAGCATTATTCAATATTTTCATCAATAAGTAAATAAGAAATCACTACAGCTAAAATCTGCAGATGGCACAGAGATTGACATGCTGATAAGTAAGGATAGGAAAAAGAAAAATCACCTGGCTGTCTCATGAAATGGCAACCCAATAAATAGAAGATTCACTGTAACATGGTTATACCTGTAAAAAGAAGGTCCAAAATGTCTTTGCCTTCTTTAGAAAGAAGACCCTGAACACTTTTCAAAACAGAAATTCACTATTAGTGAAACTGGACTTGTTGCACAGTCAACAACTCTACATTATCAACCCTGTTTCCTGCACAAATTCAAAATGCAGCCCCATCAGCTGTTATGAAGAAAATTAACTCTATACCAGCAAAACCATCATGGAAATAAAGCTGCTGATATAAAGCAATGGGCAAAGAAGTCTTAAAAATAATAATAATGTTTCAAATATATTCTTATTGAAGGATTGAATAAATAAATTCATTTAATTTTCTGAAATGAAACCCAGGAGTTGACTAGATTAAAACACAAATAGGGCAAGATTAAACTACAAGATATGTAGTTTAATCTTATGCAATATGGCAGAACAAGCAAGAGTGATTGGACACATTCAAACTGGCAGACAATCAGTTTTTTAGGAAGGCACATCTTTTTAATAGCAGGGGTTAGAAACTATGGGAAATCACCCAATAAGTAACAGATTTCCTGTGTTTTGATGTCTTCAGAAGTAGTATGGATGCCTTTTGGGAAGGAATGTAATCAAATACTTTGAATTCAATGCTGAATAACTCTGTGACATTTAATAAATTGCGATATGGAACTATCCACAGTAAGAGTGAATGTGAGTGTCCCTTCTGGCTTTATCATCTCTGCATGTATTATTTTGTATTATAATGGATGTCCCACAGGATTGTTGGCTGGAATCCTTCTCTCCTTTTTATGATAGAAGGACATGCTGCAGACTAACTTAAAAATAATAATAACAATAGAAGGAATTTAAGTTCTACTATTTCTTTTATTTCCACTTTCTGCATCCCCATCCTTCACAGCCATAATGGGACACATCTAGGTGTGTGTTACCACAAGATAACTCTCATCTTGGGTCATTGAAGGCACTCCTCTTTGCCTTGTGTTTCACACTTCCCCAAAGGTATGTGTTATCTCAGTATAACACATGCCTTGTCGTGTCTTATTTCTCATCTTCAGAAGAGACCTTGAAATTAAATAAATAAGTCACCAAACAGTATGGGAGGAATTGAAGGGTATTTTTCCCCCAGTGTTTCTGTTTGTGTGTGCATAGGGGAGTGTGGGCATGTCTTTTGGATTTCTTCAGGAGAGAGGAAGGAAGAGAGAAATGTCTGACAGAAAAAGAGAATTAAGAATTGAAAGAAAGACAGAGATTAAAAAAAAAGTGTTAAGATAGAGGCACAGCTTTGTTACATAGCAACAATATAGGTTTGTGATAATAGCCCCTGATGAAAGAGTCCCAAGAAAATTATTAACACACTTGCACATGTACACAAACCAATAAAAACATTCTAAGATAATAAAACATACATAAAGAAGCAGTGGGGAAAAAGAACAAGTAAGCAAAGTGAGAACAACTGATGCACTGGTTTTCTACCTTACTGTGTAGAAAACCAGTGCATATAAAACCTGGAAATGGGTGAAAATAGAGATTTCACAATCAACACAATTAGGAAATGCAAGCAGAAAACACTGGTATCACATATTTACAGAATGTGTCCTTTTCCCTTCTTTTCACATGCTGTATTTCAGTTCTGATGGTAAGACAGACTGAGTGAGGAGTAGCAGGGAGGTACTGCAGTGACATATGAAACATTTTTACATGGCTGAAAAAATGAAGGCCAGAAGCACACCTGCATCTCATTTCTTCACAGTCTTTATTTCTTAAACTGGTTTGAGATGACTTCAGTGATCCTGATAACCAAAGAAAATGTCAGAAATTATTGCTATTTAGGAAAAAAATGTATTTTCTAAGTAAAATAAGTATTGAAATACTTAATCACTTCTGAAAATAACAGCACTGTTTTCACTGTTGCTTTTTGTGCTTTGGTTATTTTTTTTCATCTATGACTTAGCCACCAACAGACTCATGTCAGTAAATCAAGCTGTCCATACCACAAGTCTCATCAGCACTCACCAAAAGTGAGCGATGAGGAGAGCCTTGGGCTGCTGTTGGTGGTGTCAGCTCCAGAGCTGGGACTAAACTGGCTGTATGAACATATGTCTGCAATCAAACTGCAAAACTGAGCAGCAGGACACATCAGCTGGGATGCAAAACCACTCTGAGTGAGTTAGCCTGTTTTTGGATTCAATTGTGCTTCTGCACGTGTTCTCAGGATGCACAATGTAAAGAAATCCATTTAGGGGAGCACACTGGTTTTTCTCTGAATAAACAGTTGCACTAACTACTAGGCTCTTGGGAAATACAGAAGACTGAGAGAGGTGGAAGCTGCCATTTTTGGTCCTGTCAAGAACTGCAATCAAGTTTGAAAGACCATGGAGCTGGACCTCTATGTGCACAGTCCCACTCTGGTCTTCAGACTGACAAACACAAGACCAGTCCCATGTTTATGAAGCATCTTGGCTTGGGTTGGAAGGATCCTTAAAGTTTACCTAGTACCTCAGCTGGCCTTAGAGTACCAATTTGGAGCTAAGCCTACTGGGTTTTTTTATGTCTATGAAATGCCTACAGCAAGGCAGTCCTGCCCCATTCCTTGAGCATTGGTGATAACTTACATACATCTCTTTAAAACCAGTCTACCCAGAAACCATCTTCTCTTTTGCAGAGCAAAGAGGTGACTGTGATGAAGAAAGAAAGACTAGTCTTTTGCTTTAAAGACCAATTCCCATCACAGTGAAGAAGCTCTCTCCCCCCTGCTTCATCTGAGAGCAAATGACACATGTGTTAGTGTGTCAGGGTCCTGAGTCTCCCTTACTGTCCCTGACCAGGCTCCCTGGGTGCCCTAAAAAGAGTGATCTAGGTCATTTCTAAAAGATCAGTTCATGACAAAAGCTATGAACAACCATTTGCCTCATGAGTTTCCAACCCCACTGCTCACATCGCTTGGTGTGACCTGCTACAGCATTGATTTCATGCAGGATTTAAGTCAGCAGAGGTACTGTTTTCCCTGAGAAGACTCATCACATCCTCATGCAACCTTTCCTTCAACCTCTTGTGGCATATCCTCCCCAGACTCTGATAAAACAAACCTTGATGTGGCCACACCAGGAATTGAGTCAAGGCAAATTTTGCTTTAAGGTAAGCAAAAAAAAAAAAAAAAAATACATATATGTCATCTAATAGATCTGTCTCTCCATAGAGATATAAGAATTTTCTTCTTCAGAGCTAAAGAGGGGGACACAAGGGAGGAGGAAAGAAAGGCATTGAAGACTGTGCTTTTTTTCCACATCAATATTGTCCTGACAGAATGATAAATTACACACAAATCTGCAGCTTAAGCCAGCCACATACAACGAACAGCAGCATCATGTGTAACCAAACACACAACCATGTTCTTACAAGGCTACATGTCTGTCAAAGCTGTAGTCAACAAAAATTTGCTGAAGCCATGAGGGAAAACATAATTTTATTTGTCAGCTAGGTACACCTGAAAAACAGGACAGTAAATAGCTGTTTTGGATGCAATATTTGGAAGTAGAAACCAATAATGGATAGTGAGAGACAACCCAAAGCTTTGTAGAGTGAAGGTGCCTTTCCACACATCTCTACTGGCTTTTGACTGTGAACAAGCATCTCCCCAGTGTATTAACTGCTCTTTTCCAGCTAGCACATAGCTGCACACATCAGCTCACAGATGTGTTCATTTTCTGGATCTCGGCTGCAAGTACAGCACTTCTGGGTAGCAATCCCCTGGTTCCTGCAGATGAGGAGTTCAGATGCCAGGGCTGTAGAGGAAAATGCCACCCCTTTCAGACTTCTCACTGGTTGCCATAAGAGCAAGAACTAGAGGTGCAGAACACACACAAAAAAAAAAAAAAAAAAAAAAAAAAAAAAAAAAAAAAAAAAAAAAAAAAAAAAGCGACATTGGGAGCTTTCCAA
>VZRH01004693.1:1256876-1270797 GCA_013397555.1 Urocynchramus pylzowi | reverse complement strand
AAAAAAAAAAAAAAAAAAAAAAAAATTTGCAGTCTGGGAGATTTCCTAACATTGGTGGAAAAGCACTTGCTTCAGGCCATTGTAGACCGATAAACAGTTCATTTTTTCATTGTTCTAATTAATTTAATTAAGTTAACTTCCAAGGTGTGTTAAGAAGCAATGCCTTGGGTGATTAACTGTTCCCATATCAAGGTGTTTTCACAAACACATTTACCTTGATTAGTGTACACATTATTATGTAATTAAATACCTCACACAGAGGAATTTATTAGTGCCTCCTTGTCTCCTAACAAATAAAGCAGCCCTTGAAATTCTCTCTGAAAAGAGCTCTCCTAAGCTAGGTGAGAAGGACAAGCAGAAATGTGTGGAGAGAAAGATAATCATGGATTCATCACGCAAGCAAGTCCCTCATTGTCTCAGCAAGGCTCTGCATCTCTGTTTTTGCAAGGACTGTGAATGTCTGTCTGGGTCTTCTGGAGACTTTATGGCTAATTAACCCACTTTTTACTGATCTAATGTGCTTTTCTTTTGGCCAGCAGAATCATTGCTGTCCCAGTTCTCTGGAACAAATTTTTTTTTCAAACCTTAATTCAGCTAAATGGAAAACCTCAGTTTAAAGCATTTACTTAAGAACATTTCAAGTCTGAAAAAAAAAATATTACAAAGGAAATTTAAACAGTGTTTAAGAGTTCTTCCTATGGAGCTTAGTCAAAGGAGTGAAGTGAGACAGTTTGACTGAGAGTTTGCTTCTTCTTTCTATCATTTGCAGCCTACAGTCACTCCAGCCAGAGCTCTAGACTTAAACATGTGCTTAAATATTTTGTTGAACCAAGGCCAAGGTTACTCCCATTGGCTTCAGCAGAGATTAGTGCATGAAGCTGAGATTAGTCTTTGCCCTATCTGCAGGCTGTACCTGCTATTTTATTAGGCGTGACCACAATATTTCAGCATTCTCTTCTGGGTTTGTCAGTAGATCATAAATTGCACTCACCATCTGATGAAGCAATAAGATTTGCTTTATGCCTCATTGGTCACTATCCCAAGCATTAAAGCTTAGAATGAACAAAACTCAGATGGTTCAAAGGTTCTGTTACGATATTTGCCCAAACTTTACAAAAATGTATCTTGCAACTCTTGTGTTTATAAAATAAATGAGTGTTTTTCATTAAATTCTCATATTATTAATTATTTATTCCAGATAAGCAAAGCAGTTAGATGAAAAATTCTTTTAGGCTAGTTAAATATGATTATCAAGTTCCCTGTAGACCAGGAATTTAGTGCTGGAACAGCAAGGTGCAAATTCACTATCATTACCCCAGTTTATCTGTGAGAAGGGAATTTCAGACTTATATCTACAGTCCACATAATTTTCCTCTACTATGAAAGTCCCTCTTGAGATAAATTTTAAATGCTAAGTTGCTGCTATTATACTCTTTAGAAGAATTTCATCTAGAGTGAATACAACTTGTTTAATTTTTATTTTCTTTTCTCCCTAAAAAAAAAAGATTCTAGCTCTTCTTCAGTTTATCTTACTCAGAGAAATGACGACAGTCTTGAAGGTTCTTTCAAGAGTTTAAATCCTCAAATTCATTATTATTGATTTGAATCATTACCCATAATTCCGTCAAACAATAAATTTTTAAAAATTAAAATATTTACTTTTTTTTCTATTGTATGGAAAATAGAAGAAATGTAAAAAATAAGGAACAGTATTAGACAGCTGTCCAACTATCCAGTGAGGAGAGGAAAGAACATTTTGGATGACTGCCTTTTTAAAAAAGGTTTACATTGCTTAGCTCTTGCAGCAGTGTTTGAAATTTCAAAATCTCTGATCCCCCAAGCATCCTCTTACACAACCCACTTATAAAGCATGAGCTTGCCAGTCTTGATTACACAATATCTCAAATATGGGCATTGCCATTTCATGACCTAATGCCAGTTGTGCCTGAGAGAAGTCACCCATCCATCCATCCATCCATCCATCCATCCATCCATCCATCCATCCATCCATCTGTCCATCCGTCCGTCCGTCCGTCCTCCACATCCCTTTCCTCATCTCATTCCAGGTTCAGCACATTGGTGACTACAGAGTGAATCTCATCAGTTCTCTCCTTCAATCAAAAATCAAACATTCAGGGTTTTTCTTTTTTTTTTCCCCAAAATCATTTCCAGCCAGGACATTGCACTGTGTCGTCTCACTCCATGGCTGCATGATTTCTGGGACTCACGTAAGGTAGTAGCAGGAGATCACTGTCAGGAGCTGGGGATGGTTGACATCACTCTTTTAGCTTGTAGCACAATCAGGTCAGGCCAAGTGGAAAGAGAAATGTAACCTCCTGAATCTCTGTGCACTGGTGATTGGGACTGTAAACTTTTGTTTACTCTCCTACCCACCCTCAGCATGGCAGGAACACTGAAAGAAGTTTTGCACTTTCTGGAAAAGTGCTCTACCCAGCAGATTTAAAGATTTTACCAGCTCTGCTTCCAATGAGTAAAATTTGATGCAGATTTATAAGCTCCAAATACCAGCTTTCAAGATTTCAAGTCCTGAATTACAAGAAGAACATATGCAGAAGAGAACACTATAAATGCACTGCACTCTTTAACATATAATTAGCTAATTACATATCCTAGTGTTTGGAAGCTGGCTTGTTCTGTCCCTGTCTAGGACTAAGAATAATAAAAAGGAAAATAGAAGAAGAAATAAATACACAAAGCCACTTTTTTCCCTTGTCCTACGAGTATAGCAACTGTGCTCCCGAGCAGCGCTCCAAATTCTTGGAATTCAGTGTGCTTACTTATCCTGATATTTTCCAGGGCACTGTGCCTCAGGGAATGAAAAAAAATTAAGAAGGAAAAAAAAAAAAGAAAAAAGGAAAAAAAGGAAAAAAAAAAAAGTCAAATCTTAATGCTACTGCATAAGCTTTAAACATGTAGGGCCCAGCTTTCATTCCAAGGTAAGCATAGGTCCTGGCTCACAACAGTGTTGTAGTGCAGACCAATGCCTCTGAGTTGCCATTGGAATACAAATAATAAGGCTTACTGATTAACCTACCTGCTGACAGACCTGAAAAGCCTGACTGAGTTAAAAGCACTCAAAAGCTTTTAACAGCCCTCCTTGTGTGTCTACCTTCCCCTCCATCAAATCACATGCACAAAAGGCAATAGAGGAACCAACAGGACCTTGTTTTCTATTCAGCTCTTAGAGTGTAAAGTATTACCAGGAAAAAGAAAAAAAAACCCAAAAAAACCAACAAGTATTAAGGTCCTCTAATATACAAGCATCACCACCCTTTTTAGAGAGGATGAATTAGGTGACATTTTCTGGGAATCTGGAAAATACTCCTGAATGCCAAGTGAATCAATGTTGAAATAAGAACAAATACAATCCCTACAAATGGGACAAGAGCTATCAGGTCTGTGGCAGTGGGAGAGAATTATGTTTGCCTGGGGCCAGCTCCTCAGGGAGCGAAGATTGATTCTTTATGATTGATGACTCGGCACTTGAATGCCAAGTCATCAATTCCCTGTGTTCATGGCATTGACTGCATCAAGATAACTTTTCCCTCGTGCCTAAGCATGGATATGGTCCTTGCTTGGAGTGCAGCCTCAGAGGGCTCAGGTACAGAACCTGAATCACTTGCTTTAAATAAGAAACAGAAAAAAACTCCAGGTGCCTGGCTGCAAGAAACAGGCAGCGCTGAAAAATTAATTGGGAATGGTGCATGGAAGGCTTGGCCATCCCTCTACTGTAGGAGGTCCAGATCATACATCCTAAAATAAATGGGTTTGCATTATGCAGCTATGTACTCTGAAATGCAAAATAAATATTTCTGGTTTTGTTGGCTGTACTGTCAAATTTTGTCTGTGAGAACTCAACACTCATTCCACTGCAACACTGTAAGCTGTGCAGCTCACATCATAGAGGAAAGTGGCAACCAGAAATACATACTTTTATCTGTATATCTGAGGGGGTGTTGGAAAATACACCTGTCCTATGGATCTTGACAACTATTGACAAAAATGCACAAAATAACTACCCACTGAAAGAGGAGCGGGATGTGATTTCATTGTCAAAAAAAAATCTGAAAAAAACAAACACCATTAAAAAGTCCACTCCATATTTGGAAGAAAGTCCATTCCTTGTCTCATTTGTTCCATCCCTAAAGTCCAAGAAAATAAGTTACTTTTCCCAAGTAAAATTTAGGATAGTCTTGATTAACCTTCCTCTTCCAATTGCCACAGTATTTTAAAGGACAGCTCCAGCTGCCTTAAACTAACCACTAAGAATTTCCCCATCAGGGAAGGATCCACAGCTGACACAAAGGCCCCCCTGGCTGGGGGCCATGCCAGTGGTGTAGAAAGGAGGAGGAAGTTGAGTAGGACTGCGATGCCTCTCAGCTGAATCCAGGCTGACAGAAATGTTCAATCAGTGCATGTTAGAGAAACTGTGTGGCTGTTCTTTCACAGCCTTCAGAATGTTTAAGCCTGGACAAGCCACTATCAGAGCAGGTCAGGAACTCTGCTGTAAAGTCACCCATCAGTCTCACTTCAAGAGGAACCATCCCACTTTTTTTCTTTCCTTTTTCCTTTGTTTTTCTTTTACTTGGCTACCTTTAATCCTGAAAAAAAAAAACCATAATGTCATTTTCATTAGATGTTTGAAAAAGGTTGGATTTTTGAGGATTTTTTTTTTCATTTTTTTGTTTGTTTGGTCTGGTTTTGTTTATTTGGTTGATTATTTTAATAACTCAGTTTGCAGGACTCAGACTTTGAAAACATTCTTTGCAAGTTCAGATTGAGTTTCAGAAATTATACATGAAAAAATAGGGGAACATCTTTATTCTGAACTTTCTTCCATCCCTTTTCATTTTTTACTTCCAGGAAGACTGATGTGTGATGCCTTTAAAGAAAGTGTTAAAAATTTTGCAAGCAGTAATTAGAGACTTCAAAGCTTTTCAAAATATTACTGGTCAGGTTTTTACTTTGCTAAAAACAAAACAAAATTTAAGCAGAAAAGCAAACTCACACTTCCACTTCCCATAGCCAAAATGCCCAGTGTCTCAAACTGGTCAAAAAGGCAGAAAAGTGGTCACAATAACAAAGAAATGTAGTGTAGATTCCACCTCTAGCCACATGTAAGAACATGTTGTTCATTCACATGTTTACTAACAATCCATGATCACTATTGCTTAATGTTTATCTAGTGATTCCTCTTCCTTGATTAAGACTTAATGTGCTGTTGTCAAAACCAGTTACAAGGGAGTATTTGTAATACCAGCTTATTAATGCTTTGGGACATACAATATTAAAATCATCCTTTTAATCTCATCACATTGCATTTGCCCTATTCAGAAGCAAGGAGTTGTTTCACACCTCCTGCTAGAATCTTTTTTGACTCAGAGGTTATGTGCCATATGCTAAAAGTTCTATGTATAGAAATAGATGTGAGCTATTTCCAGCCTTCCCTCAAGCCCAGGCTGTTGGATTTCTACTCTTGGCTTATAACTATATGATGTGTTGTACATTTAAGTTGCTTTCAAACTTGTTTTTAAGTGGCGAATACTTGAAGATGAAAGGCTGAGAGTTATAGTGTGTTTTCCTCTACAGCAGAATAAAAGTGGTGACACCTTTTGAAGGTTGTGAAAGAGCTGTTAATGATTTTCCATTAACTTTTGACGCAATGCTAGAAGGAAAAAAATATAGTATTATACTAAAAAGAGATGACCTCGTTCACACAAACTGCAGCCACACAACCGAATCTATAGTCATCTGTAGCCTGGCCATTCATACTAAACAAATCCAGTTCTATTCCTTGTGAAATATTCTAATTTTCTAATTCTATTTTCTCTGGGTTGGGCCCTTGCTACCAATAAATCATCATAGCTGTTTTTTTTTTTTTTCTTTTTGTCTTGAAATGCACTTTTTTACAGACGCTCTAAAAGATTTTGAGATCCCTTCTGCATGAATGTGATTTTTATCTTACATACCCATAACGTTGATGTTACACACCAGAACTTGCATTAGTTAAAGCAAGCAGTGTACATAACAATCTTTTTCTCAGTAGACTGAAATACAGAGGTGTAGATATGTACACAAATGTGCACACAGTTATTTCAGCCCACGGAAAGTTCAGTTCCTTTGTTGGTCGGGAAGAATCCAGAAGTTTTAGAAGTTTGGACACATGCATAAGGTCTTGATCATCAGGGCCTAAAACTGTGCATTGCCAGGAGAAGCAAAGAAGCAAAGCATCACTCTGTGCTTGGCTGATTTTTTAATATACTTTCACAAAGCAGATGTGGTTGGCCTGAGGTAGACTTGATGCTTTATAGGACTTTCTGTTTGACTCTGTATATGGAAGATTTCCTAAGGAAAAGGCCATCCTGAAAAGAAGCAATGCTTCAACTAGTGAGCTCAGTGTGTGCACAGATGCTCCCAGCTCCACTTTCCTAGAGGTTTTAGTACAAGTCACTAAGAGTATTTGTCAATTTGTTGACAATTTTAATTACAACAAGACTTGATTATAACTACTTGGCAGACTCTATTCAGTGTTTCTCTTCATTAACATCTTATCAGCAGTATAATTGCAGGCTGGAGTAAACTCACAATTCCTTTTACCTTCTTCAAAGCTTCATTCAAAATGTGAAGACAACTTCCAATTCAGTCCTGTGGAGCTAAAGGAGAGACACTCCTTCAAACATTTCACCAATCTGATGTTAAAGCAACAAAACCTGAGTACTTTTTGAACAATCAAGATCGTATGAGAATCCTACTCATTAAAGTATTGCACTGTCTTAAAGAATATGAATCTTCCCAGCACCTTAGCAACTGTATTTGCAGTCAGAAAAGGGACTGAGTTATCTGTCTTCTGGAAGATGACACAGTTCAATTTTTTTTCTGTTTCCAAAAATTTGGTTTGTTCAACAGGGCAAGAGGACATAGCCTCAAGCTGTCCAGGGAGGTTCAGGTTGGACATCAGCAAGGATTTCTGCACTGAAATTGTGGTCAGGCATTAAAGAAGGATGTCAAAGGAGGTGGTGCAGCCACCATCCCTGGGAATGTTCAAGAAAAGACTAGAATTGGCTTAAAAATCAAAAAAGTTATTTTTCTTCTCTGAAAACCTATAACAATAATATAAATTTTAAAAATTCTGTGGGCCACTCAACTCCTTTTTTTCCCTCCATTTAAGGTAAGTTGCTTCACTCTTAATGACAGTATGTATTACCATTTTGTCCTTGCAGGATGCCCACCTTTTTCTTCAAAACTACATTGGAGGCTACCAAGCCAGGCTTGTTCTGAGTACACAGGACAGACAGTGAGTGACTACACCAGCTTGTAGTCCTGGTGTGTGCCCATCACGGTGGAAACATCTCTCCCAGTGTCAGGAAATGCCTGAAGGATGTATTTCTTTAGATTCTATCAGCCACAGGGGAGGAAGAGAACAAAACCAGTGGATCTCCACTGCCACAGCTTCTCTGAGAAGAGATGCAGACCCAGCCTGATGTATACTCAGATACTGTAATAAGAGTTCACTCTGCTTGGCCAGCAGAGAGACACTGTGATAACAACAATTTAACAACCAATGGGGAATTATGGCCTGTGATTTTTCTGTTCAAATGTAAAGAGCAGATAGAGCCAAGAAACACTTTCCCCTTTCCTTCATTGTTTCAACCACTATGTCTACTGAGATCTGCTAGTCCTCTACCAAGAAGTCAGATTCTGAATCAGGATATTTATTTACATGTATTAATTAAGTATATGCCTACATAACTGCACTTAAGGTCAGTTCTTAGCAATTTAATTACAAAAGAAAGTTAATCACATTTAGGCAGGCTCTCCCAAGCTTGCTTTTTCTTTTTTTTTTTTCCTTCAATCATTTTTCCTCTGTGTTCAAAATTAATTAGTGCTAGCTAAAAAAAAAAGTTACTAGATTGACACCACAGAGTCTGTTATTCTTTCTCTATTCATTGAACAGGCAGCGTGTAAGCAAGACAAATATTTTTCATCCAGGTGTTCTTTGTTATTGACATTTTTAGAAGTTTGTGTGCTAATATATATTTAATATGTACAAACTTTGAGGCCACCAGATATTATGATGCTTACCCACACTGCTCAGGAATATGAATACCTAAATTCAGCCCTTCTCCCTAACAAATCATGAAACACATTGAAAATTGTGAGAATGTGCTGACAAATGCTTTCCTCATTTTTTTCCAGTTGATTTAGTCTTATTTTTCTCAAGGAATCTTCTCATGCCATGTTCATAAACTCAATTCTGTAGCCACAGACACTACAAATTACTTAGGAAAATACAGACATATAACCAGACATTTTCCAAAACACATACCTCCAGAAAGCAGGCATTTAAAGAGAAAAAATTACCATGAGAAATGAAACAAAATCATGGGGAGTTCACAATCAATTTTCAGAGTACAGCTATGGGATCTTCACCCAGTAATTCATGTACAGCACCCAATAAACATGCCTCCTAAGACAAATGTCTTACCCTGACTGAACAGCAGGTTTGGCCACAGATAAATCCGCAGGAACTTGTAGCCCTGATTCACATCCATGTGTGCTGAGGGTATCAGACCTTCCAGATCACTGCCATTTTTCACAGCTACTGGGGCTCATACTGAGGGTGCCAGTCCAGAAAAGTGAGTTTTTGTTTCCTTTTGGGATGCCATCCCCTCTAGAAGGACAGACACTTGCATTTCTTTTCATGTTGGTGTGCCTTTTAAAGAGGAAATTTCCCAGCAAGGTAGCTCTGTCTTATGTATCTTGCATATTAATTTGAAGATGTTTGAATCAGACTTTTTTTCTTTTTTTTTTTTTTTCTGGATAAGAAGGATGCAAAATATTAGTGAAAATCCATTTATAAACTCTTCCTCTCCTCCTCCCTGGAGAGCTGCTCTAAGTCTTTTCCTCCACTACAGAGCAGTGTGCGTGAAGGTGACAAAACACCACTTTTAAGTCTGCCCTCCAGGGTCCTTTTGTCCTCCATGTTCAAACAATAAAAATACAGAAAGAGAAAAAAAAAAATAGAGGAAAAGCAAAGATGAATAAGAAAAAAAACCAACAAAACAAACAAACCAGTGCACTTAGAAAACAGTTTCTAAAAAGCCTTTAAATTGTATAAGGAGCTTGTGTTTCAGATAAGCTGTTTTGACACAAATGCACTGCAAAGTCACTGATACCTTTTAAACAGAAAACTTCCCACCTTTCTCAAGTAGATAAATTGTTCTGGTCAATATTGTCCCATCTGAAAATCATCTGAGTGACAAAATAACTGACCAACATCCAGATTTATATTTTCTATTAGTGCAGTTACCTGAACAGTTATTACTTTCCTCTCAGATAATAACAATATTATGAATAACCTTAATAAATATTCCACACAATGATGGCAGTTCTGAACAAAATAGCAAAGGAGAAAAAATGAAAAAAAAAAGAAACAATGAAAGGAAGGACAAAATACCCCAGCTGCTACCAAATCTCGAGCTATGGCTGTGTGCTCTGCATTTGAAACTTCATCAAAAAGCAACAGGCACAGATCCAGGGCAGGGGGGATGAGGGGAAAAGATATATAAGCTATAAGAAATATCAAAGGACACCTTTGTTGGTGGAATATTTTTCATAATATCTTGACATTACAGAAGGCAGGATGGTGATCAGTAAAAATGAGTACAAGTATGAAACAAATAGAAAAGTCAATGAACACATAGAATGCATCAGGTATATTCAATAGATCATCAGCAAAGGAAATCAGCCCAGAGTATTTTCAACTCTCTGTCAGTCTATTTATGTATATATCTATTTATCCAAACATCATTCAACCCGAACAGGAAGGTCAAGAAGCCCAAGAGATTCAAAAGGAAATCTGATGATTGTACAGGGGTGTGATAGTCACGTGTGTGTTTGTCAGCAGTGGTGGACAGACGGACTCAGTGAACTGGTTGGTCACTTTATATCCTTTTGTCTCTCTTTCCCATGGTACATACAAGATCTTGAGAAATGCCTGGAAAAACTAAACTCATTTTGTTTAAGAGATCGAAATGCCTATGTCCTTATCAGGATGTAACATCCAATCACTACTAGCAATAATGAGTTTTTTAGACTGTAGGCCCTTAAATGACCAAACACACCATTGAATACAGAATTAACCAAAGAGATAAAATGACAGTGAATTCCCAAATATCCCAAAAGTTATTTTAAAGGAGGAGGAAAAAATTAAGTTTTCAACTTGTGGGAAAGCAGATGGGAAAACAAGTCTGTGTGCTAAATGAAAGTATTCAGATCCCCACAATAAATGCTGATTTGTTTTTTTGTTTGTTTGTTTTTTGTTTTTTAGATCAGCTATTTCAAATTTTGAAATGAATTAGAAATCTTCCTGTTTACTCTAGTTTTGTATTTGCACCATAGACAGCATAACAAGTGGAGTAGGGTCTTAACCAGGAAAAAAAATAGGTGAATAAAGTCTCTTGAGATAACCATTCATTTCTGAAAGCCATTCATAATGATGAATGTCTGTGAAGTGCACTGTTAGGGGAAAATTGCTCATCTAATCTCCACCTTGTTGTTGATGGTGACAATGAAGAGTTAGTAGAGAAAATTGAAATTCATGGAGAACTTTAAAGTCTTTTCAAGATTCCTCAAATGTTTGCTACATTTCTTTGAGTTAGTTAGTCTTTGCCTTCTGTTACACAAGTGTTAGAAAGCGAAAAGAAAGGTGATTATCTTGTTTTCTAAAGACTAAGAAAATGTCCTGTCCATATGAATGACGAGAACATATGTAAGTATAATCTGCAGTTATTGTTATATAAATTCAGGTCAGTGGTAAGGTAGAACATATGACTTACTAAAGTATCTTTGTCTGTTTCTCTCTTGCCCTTATTAACCACTCATTATTATGGGCTTGAATTTCCTATTACAGATTTCCTGGGTCAGTTAAATCCATATTTCCTGCACAGGAGTCAAGAAGACTTTGAACCATGCTCCATGTCCTCTTCTTCCCCTGTTCTTTACATCTCTTGCCTGGAAAGCCTTCATTTCCTTGATTCCCAGTTGGTATCTCTGATGGAGCAGAACAACATGACCTTGGGGACCATCAGTCAGTCCTGGTTAAAGCTGTAGCCCTGACATGACAGGCCTGGAGGTTTTTTCTTTTTTTTTCCTCTTAATTTACCATGCTGAGTATGACTCAATATTTTCTGCTTATGGTTCATCCTTGTCCTCCTGCACACAAGGGAGCTTTCACTATCCATCTATCTCTAAAAAAGTACTTGCAAACAGAAAAGCATCAGGATGCAGGCGACCTAAGGAATGCCAAACCATGGTGTGACTATACTCTTTTAGCACTCCAACAAGAGACATGTCAGAAATGGGCTTGGGTTTGATGATTGCTATAGACTCCAGCACCATGGATTGAACCAGGTACCATCCAACCTGAGAAGGAGGTGTCTTCAACAGCTGCAGCAAAACAGGCTGTCTTCTTGATATGATGAGGGCCACAGAATGCCTGCTGCACAGTAGGAAATCCTAGCAAATATCACAGTGCAAAGCCAGTCCACGAGGAAACAAACAGGTTAAACAAAACAATTTGTCTGATTTGATAAATAATGAAAAAATTGTTTTCTTTCCAAAGCTTCCCAAGTATATTTAGCTAAGATATTATTAATAATTTAATAATCTCTCCCATCTCCCTCCTGACTCAGATCAGTTGGAGAGTCTGACACATCCAGATAAAAAAACAGCATCACTTTATCTTTAAACAAACAACCCTTTAATATGGGCAACAATCTTTGCTCTTTCGCTTTCCTGTGAATGAGAAGTGACAAATTTATATATATTTTCTTTTTAATTTCTAGATTATGCCAGCTTCAATATAGTGGCTTGTACCATTTTAATATAATATCCCAAGACCTCCTTAGCTGACTCAATAGTAATGTCTGTAAAAAGAAGCTTGATTGATCATATCTGAACTGTGTGAGAAGGAAACATGGAACAAACTACTCTATACCTTTGCCAACACATGGATACACAGCATAGCAGACCTCACTCAGGAGAGAGAAAAGAATTTGACAAGAGTAAATGCAAGCATCAGTGGTCCCTTCAGAGATAAGGGTCCACATTGCATAAGCAAAGGTCTTGCAGAGGCAGCCTGTGTGTTCCCAGGGGTTATCAGCATGCCCTCCTGGCTATCACACAAAGTCACAACTTGGTTGTGGCTCTTACAAGGTTGTGTACAGAATATGAATTATTGATCCTTGGATTTCTACATGCACCTTGATGTGAAGGTAATATTGGTGAAGAATTGGTGTAGGTCACCTGCTCATATTTGTATGGTTATCTTACAGCTCTTTTTTAATTTATATTGATTGCTCCTTCTGTCTTCAGACTTTGGACAAGTGTCTCTCTAGGGTACATTCTGCCCTAAGTTAATCTGGGAATGAGTTTATGGACTTGACAGTGCTAGGTTAAAGGTTTGACTCAATGACCTTAATGGCCTTTTCCAGCCTAACTGATTCTATGATTCCAAGACAGATTGTGCTTCAGGCAAGGGGAACAGTCAGAAGTGTGCTGATCTGCAAATTATTTATATGAGACTGACCATTTCTTAGCCTTTAACTCCTCTGTTTTCCTGAACTTTTTTCCTTCCTAAATCACCTAATTCCTCAGTATCTCATAACAGGTCTGGTGCAATCCAAAAGCACTTTTCCTCTGCACTTTTTATCACATCCCACACTTTTGGCATCTTTGTCTGGAAGGTGATCCCAAGAGCTGCTCCTGATGCCTTGTGGTGATGGGTGTCACACATGCATAGTGGGGCAAAGGATTTTTTGGGTCAGGGAAGACAGGGAATTTCTTTACAGGAATTCCTTGATTGTACCCTTTGTGGTCCTGTGGGTTAGTGGGCATGGGTATTTAATGGATTTATGGACTCTGGGATAGGCATGAAGTAACCTGGCAGTGCACTGAGCTCCCCCACCTGCTGTGTTCTCTAGCTGCTACTGTCTGATGGTCTGAAAATAAGCTTTTGTCATAAAACCTAAAATAAGTGCTAAACCTAAATCTCTGTAACAGAATTTGTCCTAGAACTGGGTCTAGCTCCAGGTCTGAGTAAAATCTGATTTTTTTATCCTTTTAATTTTTGAACTCAGGCAACAAGGATCATTATTCCATGAACAAAACAAAACCACTGTGTTTGAGTTGGTTTCTTTTTGGTTTGTTTGTGGGGGTTTTTTTGTTTTATTTTGTTTGGGGGTTTTGTACGTTTGTTTATTTTGGGTTTTTTGTTTGGTTTTTTTTGGGGTTTTTTTGTTTCTTTGGTTGGTTTTTTGTTTTGGTTTGGGTTTTTTTTGTTTGTTTTGGTTTGGTTTGTTTTGCCTGAATTAAATGTTGATCTGTTTTGGAAAAGATTAAATGTCTCCAAGCTTTGGTAAAACTATGGCCAAAATCTGGTAATCACAGAACATTCCCCTCACAGCAATGTATCTTCTTCTAGACAGCAAAGACTTCCCCAATATGGCAAAATCAAACATATTTGAAAATATCAGTTTGTAGAGGTTATGTGGCACTATATTTATTCTGCTAAATATCTTGCTAATTTTCTTTTTCTGATAAGCATTAATAATAAAAAGTCTCTGGTTGAATTCAGGGTGGACTAGACCCAGAACTGGGTGATAGATTTTGTCCAACAGAATGGGTGAAATAAATCTGAGCCAGCTTTTGAAGACCAAGTGGATAGAGAGTTGGAACTGAAAGGGCACAGCCCTTGGCATGGATAGGGACCAGGAATGAGGTAGATGAAGACCAGTAGTGTTTTAGCACGAATAAAGAAAACAAATTACAGGGGATCTGAGCAGTAAAAAGCTGCAATGGGGAAGAAGAAACAGAGGAGAGCCTACCCCCCACCCCTCCC
>VZRH01004693.1:1235596-1248189 GCA_013397555.1 Urocynchramus pylzowi | reverse complement strand
TTTTTTTTTTTTTTTTTTTTTTTCTTTTTAACTGCAGTAGAAATCAAACACCAGAGCCTTAAAGGAAAAAAATCTGACTTCTTTTTTTTTTTTTTTCCTGGGAAGAAGGAGAAGATGGGAGAGAGGAGGAGGGAAAAAAAAAAGCTAAGCAACTGTCAGATCAGCTCAGGATCTCCATTAGAATGCAGAGTGCTCCAGAGTAATTACAAAACAGCTGTAATGGAAAATTGGTAGTCAAACCCATTTTCCACCAACTAGAACGGTGAATGGGCTCCATTATGTTCCTAATTCTCATTAACTTAATTTGCATAGGAAACAATGAAGGAATACCTAATGAGTTAGACTCAGCTAGCAGCAGATCGATACCCCTGTGAACAGGGGTTCGACCCATAATTACAGGACATGTGGCAAAGCCAGAATGTTTCTCCTCTTACATAGGGGAGATGGAAAGGTTGGCCTTGCTGTTGTTATTTATTTAAAGGCTGGAAATGTGGTGCCTACAGGGGCGGGAATTTGTTGCTGTTTGGAGGTGGGAGAGAGGGAGGGTTAGCTTTTTTCTTTCCCACTTTGTTCCGTGTCTTTTAGGAAGAAGTTTATTATTTGACTTCCACTGCTGCCTTAAAGAAGGAGATTCTTAAAAAATTATCTTTTCAGTCCAAAGTTTAATAGCTGTGATGTGGTGATGCTGTACACTGAGGGCTGCAACCAGCACACTCACTGTGTGTGCTCTGGGCTGACTAAAACCTGGACAAATACACTTCATGTGCCATTACGCCCCAGACTGTGAGCCCAGACAAAAGGCAGAGCCTGCTCACCTGGGCTCAGCTCTGTGCAAACACAATCACACGGTATTAGAGGACCTACAGATGTAAATATCTCTGGCTCAGGGTGCTTGTGTGTCTTTTTGCAGTGTAATCCCAGGAAGGTCTCTGTTCAATTCCTGTTCTTGGCAGCGTGGCTGTATTTGCAGTCTTGGAACATGTGAGTTCAGCTCTCTGGCCTTTAACTCCTGCATGTGGGACAAGGATAGCAAATCCCTGCTCTGGTTTAGACCCTGCATTGTGTGGGGAAGGCTCTAGATGATCGAAAAATTCAGGTAATCTGAATGAGGAATATTTACTCTGACAAGTAAAGATGGTAAGCAAGGTGAGATTCTGCCACTTCTGTACGTTGAGACAATTTTTCTGTTTTTCCTGATTTATCAGTCCTAGACCACAGTAGCTAGATCATGCTTGTAGATATCAATACAGTTACTGGAAGTGGTTGAATCTCTCCCAGTGGTTTCATAGCTTAATTTAGTATCTATTGTTTTTTTCTGAGTGAAATTTCCCTTGTGAAGAAGACTTTAAAAAAATGAAAAAGGAGAAAGTCCAAAAACAGCATTATGTGAGTCCTCCAAAGACTTTTAAATTAATGTTACCATATTTTTGTATGTACTGCAGCTGTGTAGTCCTCACAATGCCAGAGGGAACATGCTGTGGCAGATTCTGAAAGAAATGCATTAAAAGAAAAAGTGCCTGCCTTAACAAGCTCACAGCCCACCCAGATCTGGAAAACAGAAGAAATTGTCCCATTCCCCTTTTCACAGACAGAGATCTGAGTCACTGAATGATTCAGTGACAAGTCCAATGTTATACCCAACTTCACATTGATGATTTATTGCTGCAACATCTTTAATGTATTAATATAAGCAAAAATTACAGGACACATAGATTTTGGTGTCCCACTGTGTTAATTTTTCCATATGACATAAGAAAAAGGAGGTGGCACTATGAAGGCATTATGCTATGAAGGCGTGCTCTAGGTGTAGGAATCTCTAGCAGACATTGTGTTCATAGGACCCAAGGAAAACTTTGGGCTCATGTCAAGACTGTAGGTAAAGGTTGGGTGTTGGAAAAGGCTTTTAGCTTAAAAATCATTGCATCTTAGAGTGGATGAGTGATTGTACAGTTGTGAGATCTTCAGGAAATGGCAATCAGTGGGAACAACCAGGAAAGCATCTCCCTTATAAGTGTTACATGACAGGGAAGGGTAACAGGCTTGCTCTCAATGGGGTGGGGAGCATCTGCAGACCCAAAGGAGCAGTGAGGTGACCGGTGGGTTCTGCCTCACTTCCCCATGGCAGGGGTCAGCAGGTGGCACTCACACACAGCCTCAGGAGGTGCCAATGCCACTGGAGTAGTGGCAAGTTTCTCTTTTTAGAAATGCTGCATCACTCTTAGATCTTTGCTGCAGTTCCTTTGTGGGAAGCGGTGGCAAACAGCTCAGGAAGGGTTTTTTCTGACTTCTGACTTAACACAGAATTGCACTTTGGGAAGTGGTTTGAAGTCCGTGAAAGCCGGATGGTCCAAACTCTGATTTTATAAGTTCTGTTAAATAAGTAACATATATAATAACCATAGGTTATCAAGCTGAACCCTTATATTAGCATCATGAATTCCTCCTTCAGCTGAAAGACCAAGATATGTGCAAGACCAAGACACCTCTCTGCCATGAGAAGTAGCACTGTTCAATGTTACTCAATCTCTTTAAAAAACCCTCTTGTATGTTTTCTTTGCAAATGTTTATTAATATCCAATTTCTCATCTGTTTTAAAATGGAGAATCTTCTTGGAAGTCAACATTTTTTTTTTTTTTCCCATTGATGTGTTGATCATATGTGATGTTTGTAAGTTTGTAGCTGGTAAAGAGGATACAACAATATTCTGGGCCTCTTGAGACCAGAGGTTCATCTCCTGTGTAATTGATTCAGGAGGGTACTTGGCCAAGTGATTTTGTCATTCTTCACTCCCCTTCTCCTTTTCAGTTGTTTTTCATCTTCTCTGTTCAGATATCTCTGCTCATGTTCTCACTCATCCTTTCTTTATTTGATTTCACCACAACAAATAGAAAAAATAATCACAATAATATAAAATACACTATTCTGGGTTTTGACTCACGACAAAAACCTTTTGTCCAGCTTTAGACTGTAAGACTCCTTTGATTTGAAGGAACTGTAAGCAATCACTGCATTTAAAAAAATTATGGAAACCAAAACACCAATCTTTCTGCAAAATAAAATCCTGCATTCACCCTCCACTGGTTAAACTAAACTCAGGATCAATGGCTTGTACTTGAGAATTTCATTCTGAATTATCTTTGCTTTGTATGACTAGTTACATTTGTTTAATTAAAGTAACACATCTGTACAGTATATAGCCTGTGATCAGGCAGTAACATAATACTGTACGAGCACAGCAGTAATTGGATAGCATAATGAAATGAATGGTGGTTTTGGGTTTTTTTGTTTTGTTTTGTTTTGTTTTTTTAATATAATGAGATTTCATCATTTTATACAAACAGGTAATTAGTTCTTAGAAATACAGGTAGAGTAAATTATCTGCAGATTTGAACTGTCAGCAAGTATTTTATGTAGCGCAGCTGAAGAGGTAAAAATGTTCTGTTTTAAGTCGCTTGAAATTCAAAGCAAAATGAGGCCAGTATTAAATTAAGGTACTAGTAAGAGCTGAAAGGTTTCAGCTTTTTTCAGGCCATCTGCCATAATGCCTACCAAGCTAGCAGGTGAACTTGTGTAGGTGACAGCATGTTTCCCATTGTCTGGGCAGTACCACACACAACCTCAAGCATGAGATTCCTTTTCTTTAGACTTTTCAGACTAACTTCTTTTTAAGCCCACTCACCAAATGTGCCACAATTTGGAGACACTTCCCATAAATGGATGATTCAAAACCAGATGCTTGTGGTAATAGGAATATGTATAGAAGAAAGGTGCCAGGTTCTGATCTGGAGCTGCAGCCAGTGCAGATCTGCTTCTGGGCTAATACTGAATCTGTGTTACTCACTTTTGGAAAATTAATGCTGTTCCCTTTATGTGTCACAATCACGTCCTGGTAGGGAAGGGTGAGGAGGGAGATAGATAAAACACATTAGCATAGGTTAACATTCAGAGGGTTTGGCAGGCAAGATCAGAAGTCAGGGGAGGAGACTGCCTGCATTGTGTCCTGAAAACAATCCATCTTCCTGCTCAGACAGTCCTGATGCTTAATTGATACATTTCCGCCTTCCCCCTTGTTGTTAATATTTAAGCAGGTGAGCACAGTGGGCAATGGGCTGCTTGCAGTAGCCAGGTGGCCCTTGTCAGCAGCCTGCTGCACTGATCACCTCCCCTGAAATTTGCATTGCTTTTGCTCTCCTCTGAATGTGCACCAACAGCCCCTGTTTGAAAATGCAAACAAACAAACACATATCTAAACTTTCTCTGAAAGAAGCCTAACCCCCTTGAAGAAAGTTCCGCAGGGCCACCACTAGTTTCTTTTATTCTTCTCTCTATATATTTTTTTTCCTCTCTGCCTTTTTGTTTGGCTTTCACTCTTGTTCTTAGCATTGCCTTCTTTCCTTTGTACTTTGATGTTTCTTTGGGGATGTGAGGAAGAAAAGCAATAACAAAACAAAGCAAAACAACAACAACAAAAAATGAAAAAAAGAACTCAAAACAAACCCAAACTCTAAGGCATTTACAGTTTGTATTCACATTAACTACACCTGACAGCAAGTATAGGGGAGTGTGGAAAATGAGGGGAATATAACCAAGAAATACAGAGGCAGAAGACTGGGGTAGAGGGAACCATTATCCTTCCCCAGGGTCTCTGCCCTGAGAGCACAGCCTTCCAATCATCCAGAGTGAAGGGCACTCTGCCTGACTTACTGGCTGGATCATTTTCTCTTCTCCTACCCCACTCTGGCTCTTTTCCAGAGCAGCAACCAGCTTGCAGGCAACTGATATATTTGCTCTCATATAAGGGACAGCTGGTTCAGGTTAAGAGCCTCCAGCATGCAATGGTCAGCTGCTTGGTGCAGAGTTAGGTTAATGGAAGTAGTCTGTGGTTAGTGTTTGCCCAGTTATCACTGAAGTGTCTGGGTCCAAATTCTCCATTGTACAACATTTAGGCCCATAAGAATCTGTCCCACACCAATCTCCTACTATGGTAGCTCAACAGCATAGACACACTGGACTCTGGGCTTGTGCTCAAGTCCTGTGCTAGAAATGGTTTCCTTTTGTACAGATTTTTTTAGATATTGAAGGGGTTAAGAAGGTACTGAAGAGCTTATTTTATCTTTATGTCATTAAAACCTCTTCTTTGGGAGCCTGGCTGAAATGAAAAGGCTGGCCTGAAGCTTTCTCAGATTTTTGGACTTTCTCAGTTCATTTATGAACACCTCTGAAACATTCTAGGCACAAATATAATATTTCCATGCATGAAACAATATACTGTCTTGAAGCTAGTAGAGTCATCCACAACTGAGAAAGTCTGAATTTAAATCAATATAAACACAGAGGGAAGCCAGACTGTGATTCGGCTACTGAGATTACAGCAAACTTACAACTACCAACTTGGCTAAACTTGAAAGAGCATTTGTGGCTGTGAATGGAAGAAGGTGGCAATCATTCAAGCAATCCAGAATTAGGAATCTGTTTTCCTGAGAAAGGCAGCTTTAAATCAACGGAGAAGTTTGCATGTGTTTTGCTCTGAGAATATGAGTTCAAGGATTCATCTTTTTTTATGTGTTCATTCACATCTATTTAGCCCTTTACCCTCAATGCATGCTGCAATTTGATGTAAAAGCTGGTCCTGTTGTATTCATCACTCTAGCCATTGTATCCATTGAAGTTTTAGAGCCCTATAGAGGGTTAAAATAATTTCAAAGTGTCCCAGTGCCTGAGATCTACTTGCGCTGTAAACAAGTGTCATTCAAAGACCTGTGAATACCCTGAGTTACAGACAGCTAGTTCTATTTCTTTTTTTGCTGTGATTTACCATGTATCCTGGTGAGTCCTTGTCTTACCTTATCTAATGATGTGAAAGTCATTGTCCTTATGAATTTACTAGTTGGTTTTGATTTAGTTTGGTTTGGGGTTTTTTGCGGGGTTTTTTAATGGGGTTTGTTTGTTTGTTTGTTGGGTTTTGTTTGTTTGTTTGTTTGTTTTGCTTTTGGTTTTTTGGGGTTTTTTTGGTTGGTGTTTTTTTCGGGTTTTTTGTTTTGGTTTGGTTTTTGGTTTTTTTGTTATTATATATAGTTTATTGTTTAGCAAAGCAGGCTTCCAATATTCCTGTCCTGGTTTGACACAAGACACAGCTTGCTGTCCTGGCTAAATCAGTGGACCTGCAAGGAGGTAAAGACAATTATAGTCACCCATCTCTCTGTGTGGAATGCCAGATCATGACAAAGATGTTCCCATTGCTGTATGAAGGTAGACAAACCTCAACCAAAATAGTGGAGGTTCTGGATAGAAGCAATGTCACTGAGAGAAATCGCAATTCTTAATCTTTTACCCCATTTCATTTCTTTGTAACGCAGAGCTGATACTGTTAAAAACTTAATACTAGCAGAAGTTCTCCAACCTCTGTGATTCTCTTGATGGGGCCACAAGTGGCTGAGAAGTAGTGGAAATGGGAAGGAATTAGCAATCTCTGAGTGGGAGAAAGGACTGGAGTAGGATGGAGTGTTCTTCTATAATGTTAACTTAGAGGAAACAACTCAGAAAAGATGTTTGATTAATCCCCACACACTCTCCTATACTTCTGAATTTTCCCAATAACTATTTTTTTTCACAAGAAATTAGAAACTTCTCATTTCTAGCAGAAGCAGACACCATTTAACTAAGAATCCACTGTAGTGCACATTCACAGCTTTCTTATATATTAGTCAGGGGTGATAATGGTCTCCCAAGCCCTTGAGTAAAACAGTCACTGTGATTTTATTGTGTGTGTTTACTGTGTTTATATTGGAGAGCTCAACATCTGAACCACAAAACATCACTTTTACCACAGATTAATTTTATAAATCCAACACTGGGCAATCAAAGGCTCCTTTGTATTCATTTTTTTACATCTACTGCATCCTCAGGTTCTTTGTATGATGGCGATTTTGCCTGCATTATGTGCTTTGTCTACAATGAAGCACCTTCCCCCATGCTCATTTTGGAATGCAGAGGGCAATTTAATAGCCCCACTTCATTGACAAAGAAAGAAAACCAGTAAAATGCAGGCTATTTATTTATATGGACAAAATGGTTTGATGTTGTTCCTTGTTGACAGAGTGTTCTGGCCAGAATTCCATTCTATTGATAAAACTGGGAAGGAATGCCATTCATTGACCACATGAAGTTAGGGGATTGGGGAAAATTTGTCCATGGAAACTTATTTCCCAAACTGTCAGATGTTTCTGGAGATTTGAACAGCCTTATGCTCACATTTGTGTTCACATCTACTTTATTTGTTCAACCATTTTGTCCTTACAGGACATTTGTGTAAATTAGTGCTTTTACAGGCACACATTCCTGTAAAAGCAGCAAAATTTGAACAGTCAGTTTCAGCAGTTAGCTGAAACATCTAATACATGAGACTTTTATCTTGGTGGGTCTCCAGAATATTTTGAACTTTCCCTATCACTAAATAAGTAAATTCCTAAAGAACACAGTAGTGGTTTTTTTGGGATTGTGCAAGATTTCCCTTCTCATACATCAGAATATACAATCTGAAGACTTGGGACCAGTTATTTCCACAACAGATTCTCCCCATGCACGTCACAATTCTCCACATACCATGTGATTCTTATAGTTAGTTTTACACTAACTAGTCTGAGTTTGCACTGCTCAGACTGAAAGGTAAAAGACCTCTTCACACAGAACAAGATGAACAGGCACATTTTAAGAGGGTAGGAAATTCAAACAAGTCTTAGTATCTGAAATCATCCATTACATCTATTTGTTTCTTTTATCTACTTTTCTCTTGGGCTCTGCTCATGATACTTCACTAAAACGTTTCGTTTCACAAACACACACACTTGGGGACCTGTCATCTTTAAATAAGGAGTCCACAGGGAAAGGTAAGTACTTTTAATTTAGATCTGTCTTAACCAGAATTAAACTGAGCTTTAGATCCCATGGTGGTGGTGTAAGTTTGACATTTGCTTCTTGCTTTGTTCCAAGCTAGCGAGCACAAATGTGCTTCCTCTATAAAGTAACAGAAAAGCTAAGATTGAATGTAATTAAAATGAAATACAACAATATTAAAATAATATTAAAGGAAGGAAATGTAGTGCATAAACTAATCATTAACCCCAGCATCCTCAATAGATTTAAATTTAAGTAACTCTTGGTTGATTTGCCTACTTATAATTCCAACTCTAGTTTTAGCTGGATATTATATTCTTTTTCATTCATTAAAGCCTTGCAGCTGCTTCCCACTCCAGTGAGGGGTGCACTGTCATGCCGAAGGGAATGATTCCTAGACAAAAAGAAGTTTTCAGTCCTTTGGGAATTTCTATAATGATTCCAAAGGGGTCTAGTATTTTACCCATAGGCTCATATCAATGCTATAGATTAACCTGATATATTGCATCTAAATTCTCCTGAATCCTAATCAAGTCAGTTAAGCAAAATGTTAATGTAAATAAGTGCACAGACTACCAGAATACCCCAAAGCAGGATTTTTTCCAGCTATGATCTGAATTTGGATCCTGACACTGCGTTACTGCCCTTTCCTTTCTCTCTGTGTGTGCATATACATACATGTATATATGTGTACATACATATAGCCTAGTGAGACATACTAAAATGCTTTAGGATGAAAGATCCTGGGTAACCTGTAGTCATAAAATGTTATTTATGCAGTTTCCTTGGAGGAAGATTAATTGAGCTGAGGTATGTACACTAATGCATGAGTCAGCTGTGGTATCATCACTGCAGATACATGGCTGATTCAGATGATTTAAAACACACAGCCATACTACAAAGCAGCTCAGGACAGGAAGTTAAGAATGATTTCAAAGCCAGCAGATACTGCAGGAGAAACCTGAGCTGGTAGAATATAATTACACCAGTCAGCATGTTGTCTAGGCGAGTGAATGAATATTCTCCTTTCTGCATGAGAGCCAGAGGCTTCTTTCAAATATCCATAACTCCAAGTTTGGACATGATTATGAGGATACTTTGGATTTAATATTGATTTAGAGAGCACAAGATACTGGATGGAGTCCTGCAAAGTAAATCTCAGGACTGACAATCCCAGTAAAGGCTCTAGTCACCAGAATGAGTTCTGAAGTCTAGTCCTGAAGCTGCCCTCTTTGTCCATATGTTGGGCAACTTCAGTTACGGCATTTGACACAGTTCCAGCACTTCCAGAAATGTATCTGAAGCCTTGCAGCTTCCAGAAGCTCAAGGACATGGCCCTGTAAGAGATTTTTGAAGTGACTTAATCAGTTATCATAAGAACTGTACATTTTAAAGGACAAGGCAGACAAAGAAATTGAAACCATACTTTTGCGAATGAAGATGGTGCAAAGGGACCATGCAGAACTCTCAGCAATTTGGAAGCATGATTCTGGATTCACCAGCCACTGATAGAGCATTGGTGGCTCTGGAGTGCCCAGGTTTCCTCATCAAAGCATCCTTCCCTGGCTTTATCTAGAAATGGGTTTAAAGAATTGAAGTTGAAAAACCTCCCATGAATCTGTAGCTTGAACTGACAGAAGAATCCAGCATGTAAGAGGGTGGGGACAGGGGTACAGAGAAGAGTCCCAAATTCATAACAAAGATCCAACCCAGCCCCCTCAGCTACTTCACTATAAAGTTGTTGCATCCCTGTCATTTATTTCTTTAATTAATGAGAAGGCACACATAGTCTTCACTCCTCCCACCACACACCTTGCTGCCAGCCCCTTCTTGCTCCATTTCATGCCCAATCAATATTATTTGACAACATACAGGTCAGCAATGATGGCAGTTATATCAGCAGCATGGAAATTACAAAAGAAACTATTGTTTGTCTTGAAATTAAGGGCTACTGAAATCAATAGAACATTTGAAAATTGATATCGACCACTCTGTGTTTGTGTCTTTGTATATATGTGTGTGTATTTGCATGTTTATGTACAAGAAGAATTTTGGGGGTCAAGTCCTCTTTCAGCTACATAATTTCTGTTTCTTTTTGACAAAGCCAATGAAATCACCCTAAAAATTATACACATCTGAATCTTTCTGAAGCAATTGAAAGGAGAACAATATTGACAACTCATAATTGTATTTCCCCACTTATAATGGTAATAGCCACTGTTTTGTAATTATTTTCCAGGTCTTGTGTGTTGGTTTATTGTTTTTGAGGTTTGCTCTGGGTTTTGTTTTATTTATTTAAAGGTTTCTATTGAAGTCATATCAAGGAGAGGGGAGGAATAATGTCTGCAAATGCCATTTGGATCAAACAAGCCAAGAATAGTAATAGTTATTGTTTGGCATGTTTGAGAGCTATTGTGTGACAAATAGATTTGGAGTCATCATTTGTTTAAAAAGGCAGTAAATGAAACTTTATGAGATGGGGACAGAGTAACAACACAAAATTACCCATCCAGAACTCCTGATGGTGATCAGTAAAATGAAATAGATTAACTGTTTGTTTTTCCCCCCTCCAAGACACCAAGAAAATAAGATGCAATCAAAAATATTTGTTATCCTTGACCTACAGTGAACCAAAAAATTGCATAGTAGTGGCTCATGACAGCAGAGTTTGATGGGTAATGACTAGATAACCAGAAGCAGATGAGAACATAACAAAAGGCCAACTAAGTATTGTCACAGTCAGAACAACAACATTTTTTGATGAGAAAAATGATACCAGTATGAAGTATGACAGTTGTCTCCTGGTATATGCTAAGCTCATGCTTCATGACTTCTTGTCACTACCTGAATGGACAAGGAAAGATTTTTCTCTTCACCTTCTTCTCCACCTGTGTTTAATGAATTTTATTTGTTCACCTTCTCTGAATTTCATTTACAAATCACATGTGAGAGCATTTGTATAAAACCCAAGAATGGTGCTGAAGTGCCTCTTGGTTTACTCTTATGGAATAGGTGTCACACTCAGTGCAGACCTGGGGGCAGGAACCGCTCCCTTGGACGGTTGCCTGGCACAAAATAGTCCTACTTGTTTTTTTCTTTTTTCTCTTATGCCACTTGCCTTCATTGGATTTTTGGCTAATTAGAGAAAGGGAACAGAAAGAGAGGTGAATTGTAGAAGTCCTTGAAGTAGTGGCTCAAACACAATGACTTGTGGATCACATCATTTGAGATTATCAGGTTTTACACAGACAGTGGGGAGGACCTCTGTACTGTCAGGGCTGTGTCAAATATTGCTCTCTATTGTGCAAAGGATGTTGAGACAGACTCTTTACAGGTGAGATTGTGGCAAACCAAGGTTTTTTTCCCTCATCTTTCCTTAGTCTGTATTTGTTTGGATTTTTTTTTAATTTCTCTGCTTTGCTTGTATCAATTTTCTGGATAAAATTTCTAGAAGTCAGTTATTTTTCCTGGAATTTCCACAAATTCCTTTTTCTAACTTCAATTTCAAGTCACCCCACCCCCTCCAACCCCCCTGAAAAAGCCAAATAAAAAAAACAAAACAAACCAAACACAAAAACAAAGAAACAAACAAAAACAGACAACAAAAAAACCCCAAGCCACACAACAAAGCAACATATAAAAAATGCAACCAACCAATGAAAGAAAATCTACATTCCAGCATTATTGCTCAAACAATTAATCTGTTAAACCTGACTTATGAGAAAGGTGTCTACTTACGTCTTGATTACCAAGACAATTCTTCACACAGATGTTGTAAATGTTATTTATTGATTAGGTCGCATGTGTCACTATGGCTAGAAGCTCTTTCCCCTGAATTGTAAACTACTTGGCCAAATTTTGATCTCTCTTACACCTTGATGTTACAGATCCCCAGATGGAAGACACTATAAAGAGAGTGCTAAATTTGAAGAATATTCATTTGAACATTGACAGACAGCAAGAAGACTCTTTCCAGGCCGTGGGCCAAACTGTGCTATGAAACTCACTGCTCCAAGTCTAGTATAACTCCCCTGAGTCATCACCACTCTCAATATTTCGAGTCTCAAGTTTTTCCTTGCAGGTATATCTGCTTCTTAGCCTAATTAATAATTTTCTAGCTTTTCTTTGCCTCTCCTGATAATCCCAAATCCTCATCCATTCCCTTCAGGTTAAAATGAAACTACACAAAGTATTTCTTAATCTAAACAAATATCCATTTCCCTCAAACTTAGATCCTCACCTAATTATATAATTCTAATAATTTCAGTTCACTGAAGTTGCCTTAACTGTCCTAATTTATACCAATAAGAAATCTTACACATAAATAAATTTTAAAATATTGAAAACATTGTGCTGAAAACCCATGGAATAGTCTTTCAGTAATCTGCTTCAAATGTATTGTATTTTGACATTCTTCATTCTGCAATTCACAATTTGGATCTTTTTCTGCTCTTATGTGTTTTTTCTACAAAACAACCTCTTCCCTCTTGAAGCTACGTATTGATTCTAAAATTTCTCCTGAAAGCCATGTGGACAACCCTGAAGTCTGCTTTTAGGTTAAATTGTGACTGAAATAGGAAGATGTATCAATCTGGGATATCTGGAATATGAAATAGGAGATAGATTCTAACAAAAGCTTAAGTAGCTGCACAAATTAAAAGCTTTTTTTTTTTTTTTTTTTTTTTTTTTTTTTTGGGATT
>VZRH01004693.1:1220037-1235542 GCA_013397555.1 Urocynchramus pylzowi | reverse complement strand
ATCAAAAAAAATACAAGGGGCTCAAAAAAAAAAATTTTTTTTTTTTTTTTTTTTTTTTTTTTTTTTTTTTTTTTTTTTTTGTCTTTCAGGACATTAGGAAATCAAGGAAACTTAATCTGTATCCTGGACTATGAGGCCACAAGCTTTATCCTTTCAAAGCCCTAATACAGCAGATTTAGGAACCCAGGTCTCCTGGTGTGATTTAGGAATAGATTTATTTGTCTAGAATTTACAGAAAAGGTCAGCCTCTACCCTGACATGGTTGTCTGGATCCTCCTGGTTGTCAGTGAGAAACAATAAGCCCTTCTCTTTTGGTGGTCTCTGTTTGGAGCACACAGTGGTGGTGGGGATCTCTCCAGATGGGAGATCAGTTGAGAATTGATACCCACATCATCATCCAGATGGGCCAGATGGGTTAAACAAATCCCACATCTAGGGCTTTCAGCAACATACAGCAAGGAAATTCCATTATTTGAATTTGCAATTGTAACTTCTGACAGAGACATTTCCCTGATATATACAGAAGAAATACACTTTCTTTATTAGGAAATATAACCTACTTACATGCATTTCTTATCTATTACTTATGGACTTTAATATCAGTAAAAATTAGTGTTATATTAATGCTCATTATGACACATTTTGTTTAATATTGTATCCCAAACATTGGGTTGGAAAACTCTAATCACCATAAAAAACATACATAAATGGCATCTGGAAAAATCAAAAAGGAAGATTGAGACAGGTAATGGAGAGAGAATAGGATTTTTTTTTTTTTTTGGTAGGTTGTTCTTTTTTATTACTATAATTTTATTTTATTTTAGCTCACAGAATTCAAGCTATAGAAAATAATGAAACATAATCCAACTTCCAAATAATAACAATAATGATAAAAATAAAAACTATGTGGGAGAAGTGGAGAACAAAACTGTTCAGCAGAAATGAGCGAGCAGCAGATTGGAAGTATGAACAAACCTGCCCAATGTCATAGCATGCCAAATTCTTGAAGATGACAGATGGTAGAATTTTCTTTTACTGCACTCTACAGAAATACACAATAAAGTAAAGTGCACCTCCTTCTCCTCCATCCTCTAGCAGGTCATTACCAGATTTCTTGATACATTATGCCTGTCCTCCCTTGTTTTTCCATGACTTATTTTATTTTGCATCATTTACCTTATTTTTTGCATTTCTTTTTTTTCTCATTGTTTAATGCCAGAATATTGATGTTTTGTTTCTGTTCCATGTGATTAGAGTCTTTTGTTAAATGTTCAAAAAAGAAGACTAGCTTTTTAATGAAAATTTTCCTCAAAATAATGAGTGTTAACATCTAAGAGGAAGAGTTTTAATTTATAATGTGGTCCATACCTGTATTTTCATATTTCAGAGGCTACAGATTGTCTTTGGCAATAACTATCCTTGTGACATCCCCACATCACCAATCTTTTATTATCTTTCCTCTCAGATGGTATTACTCATATGCATTTAATAAAACTCACATGTGGTGATTCTCTTTCTCTGGCCATCAGAGAACTCCCCTGAGGGGACAGAAAGGGAATGGTTACCTTAATGAGCAAAACACTTCCTAGGAACATTCATGGACACTGGAAGATGATTACTGATACCACTGAACAGAAAAGCTCCAGATATGGGTTTGGATTATGACAATTATCAACCTCGCAAGATATTCCTTGGCACACAACCAGGATGGGTTAGGGTCTGTTCTTAGTAGGCAGTGAAAGTCATGTTTTAAAAGCTGAGAAATTGTTGCAATGTGGATGAGTCATTTTATGACATTCAGTCATCAAGGAATGGACCAGCAAAATTTTAATTTACGCCTAATTATATTGTCTAAGAACAGGTCTGGAGTACCTCTGCACAGAAAACCATGGGATATACCCAAAAACACACTAAGGTGAGGGCAGAGAATGAGGGAAGAGTTGCATGCATGTTTGGAACCAGTTTGTATTCTCAAATGACATGTACTGTGTGGAAAACACACTTTCATTTTGTTCTCCATGCTCCTTCTCAATTTTTTTCTATTTTCGGCCTTCAAACAGTCAGATTTTCAGGTCAGGGGCTTTTTTACTATGTTTATGACTAACTCTTAGCACAAAACATCATATCTCTGTCATAGCTAAAGGAGTTATGACAATTGTTGTTAACCTACAGGTCTTGATCTTCAACTCTCATTGTCAAAACAATGCGATTATTAATAAAAATAAAATGATCCTTCTGAAGATTTTTATGGAAAAGCCTACATTAATGCTCATCTTCTCCTTCTTTTGTCTTGTTTAATATGAAAACACCATCCTTCTCAAAAATATTTCCTATATTTTATTAAACGACTAATTTGAAGAGCTTTATAACTCCTTCTAATAACAAAATAGCTCTTCAAGATGGACTGCCATCTCCTTATTTCTGTGAAATAGCAAGATCCTGACAAAAAAAAATCAGAGAAAAGGAGGATAGAGAGCACCTTCTCTGAACGATTTCCAAGAAAATAATCCTGCTAAACTAGTTTTGGGAGAATGAATGAAGCATAGTGGTACAGCAAACACATTAAAAGTTACCACACAAAGAGAGATATTTTTTATTTGTTTGTTTCTCTCCTTCTTGTGTCATCCATGGCCTGTCCGGAGGCAAAGAGACTGACACTTGTAATATCCTCCCTCTCAAGCCGTCTGTCAGCTGGGAAATAATGAAGGGAATTGAGCTTGTTTCAGCAGAGATCAAGATTTCTAATGGGAAACTGGTGATGGAGATTGTCTGAGTGCTTGTGCCCTGAGCATGGATGAGTTAGTCAATGTCAAAACATAAACTATCACTCAGGGAATGTGGATAAGCTTGTTTGGCTCCACAGCTGCTTGCTGTGGTGGGAAAACTCCATTATGTGCTACGCTTTTCTAATTATTATTTATTTTCAAAAGCAGAATTTTCTTTTGTAAATGTGCAGTCAGAAAAAAAAGAAATAAAAACAAACAATCCTGCTAGGTATAGAAGTCTTTGTTGCCATTTTGAGTATGTGGGAGAGGTGGGTTATACAGGAGTCCCACACAGAGGTTTTTTTTTTGTCTTCTGCATGTTATTTGTGCAATATGTAGTGATTTCTGTTAACACAAGTTGTGGTCAGCTGGAGGTTTGCTATTAGCTGTAAAACATCCAAGATGGATTAGGCTAATATTAAAAAGTTAGAAATTCTATACAAAATAACCATGATGACACATTATTTCTCTTTCCCTCAGCTGCTTTTTCTGCTGAGACTCAGGCTGTTTGGAACTGGAATTGCTTCTTTCTACAGGTTTGCACAGTGTCAGCTGGTAAGACTTTAATCTGGCCTGTATTCTCCAAATTCTGGTGTAATATATGGTTTGCAATACATCACTGGTCATTACTGAGAACATGAAATAGACAATCTTCTCTTGCAAATGGCTTAGAATAGTTGATCCTGCCTTGGGGAAAGAACTACATGGATTACACACCCTCTTAAGACCCTTTGCAATGCTGTTTTTCTGTGATTGTATCTAATACATGCTTCACAGACATTAAGGCATTTGGAATCTAAAACAGGACTCCTTTTACTTAAAGGGAAGTGGGAGTAAGTCCAGCTGAAAAACAAAGCAAACTAAAACAAAACGAATCTTTGTTTCTGAATTGGTTTAATAAATAAATGTGTTTTTTAAAAGTTCCTGAGTCAGATGTTGTTCAGAAGCAGCCTTTTGGATTGCTGGATTGGATCTATTTCCAACTGTACATCTATTGTTCTTTATTCTATTGAGTGTGCTCACTTGCTGTGAGCTTGAGTAGAAAGGCATCTGTCAGAAAGGGGAAGCATGCCCATCTTTTGAAGGGAGAAGCAATGCCTAAAAGCTTCTGTAGCCATAGTTGCAAAGATGATTCTATCTGCGTTTTGTCACTGGTTTCTTCCTGTGCTTTGCTCAGGGATACTGCAGGCAGCATTTCTCCACCTTTACACCAAGCTCAAAACAATATTTTATCTACAACTACCTTTTGCTTTCCAGTTCTGTGGGAAGAGCAATGCCTTTTCTTTTAAATTACCTAATCAAAATTATGCAGTGATGAACAAATATCTGCCTAACAAATAGAAGGGAAGATTTGAGGACTAAATATAAAAGTTAAAAGTTTGCCTAGATCTGCTTAACCTCCTGTCTCACTGCCGTGCAAAGCCTGGTCAGACATCTCCCTGCAGATACAGACACTGGTGAGGTCCCCTCTCAGTTACCTCTTCTCCAGGACAAAGAGGCACAGGTCCCTCATCCTTTCCTCATAAGAGAGGTGCTCTAGGTCATTAATCATCCTTGTAGCCCTCCACTGGATCTGCACATCTCTCCTGTTTTGAGGAGCCCAGAACTGGGCACAGCGCTCCAAGTAAGGCCTCACTGCAGCCTATACATGACAACAAAAGTCCTTGTGGCAAGTTCAAGATGAGAAATTTTCTTTTTGGCTAGGACAGTGCTGTGCTGGTCTGTGTGATGACCTTGTGCCATGCTGGGTCATTACTCTGAGCTGTTTGGTGTCTGAACTTGGTCTCTCCGACTGGCTTGGGAGCTCTGGTTCGGCATCTGCAGATAAAACATCTCTCTTATCTTTGCTTTAGCTCAGAAGACTTGCATAACACTGCACACTATGAGCTATGGTTAAGCATTCAGAACACCTTCCTCTTCGTGACCAGGCATTTCTCTGTCCTCCAGAACAGATAAAGGTCATATACAGAAATTTAAAGTGTACCTCATGAAATTATCATATGTTAATCGACCTCTTCAGATACCGACCTGTACTCTGGATTATTACAAAATCTTGGATTTTTTTTATCACCACCCCCCAGTGGGACCTTTTGAGTAAGAAGTCCAGCAACATATGAGGCCTTTATATTTATTTATTTTTCACGTCCATTTAGAAGATGCTCCTGCTGAGTACAACTCCTCATTCTCAGGGGCTTCTCATGACACAGAGGTCTAAAAGTTCAACCACAGCCTCTACAGGATGAGGCTTACATCCTCTTCTGTGCTTTTTGAATTGCTGGAAACTCTCTCATTCTTCATCTAATAATAAATAATTGCAATAATTAGTATTATTAATAATGCAGGATCTCAGAGGGTATAAGCACTGGTAAAACAGAGCATCCAAAAGATTTCTGTGAGCACAGAAATGCCCCCCAAGGAAATAAAGTAATCAGAGGGAAATATTTTGAAAACAATGTAACTTTGGGAGAAATGTGTTGTTTCTAATATGCTTTTGGTTCTCTATGGAACAACAATAACAAAAAAAAAACCCATTAATTATTATAATTGTTGATTATTTGTTAGGCACTAAAAAAAAGTCAGGGTAATGAATGATTTTTAATTTTCAAGGCTTTAGGATACCTAAGTGAAAAGACTTTGGTGGATTTCAGTCAGTCTCATGCTGGAGAGGTCACAGAGCACAAACACAAAAAAGTGAGCACTTCTTTTCACAGTGCTATCTATAAACTGTAGGCCAAATAAAACTGAGCAATTAATTTTCTCTTTTTTGTTGCCTGCCAGGAATACTTCAGCATGGAACTCATTCTGTCCAGAATATCAGTGTCCAGACTATTTTGAGCATCTGAGTATAATTGGTAAGCTTTGAGTATCTATTCCATGAATAGACCTATTTCATCCAATAAATGCAGGTACAAAATTTTACTTTCAAGGTCAAACCAAGAACTTTTGGAAATTATCCCAGAAGAACACTGCCTTTATAGGCTGAAGTTTACCCGGAATTTCATGTTCATATGGCTTCACAGTTCTTTCCAGTGGTCAGAGCCCTCCACTACTGTTTGTAACACAGAATAAAACTACCCCAAAAGAAAAAGCTTATTCATGCCTGAGTAGATTTAAAAGAGAGACTACCAGCTCCCAAAGGATTACCACAGGTTGCCTCTAGTCTTATGAAGACATGGAGAGACATGGAAAGACAGAGACCCTGAGCATGTCTTGGAGCATCAGGTAGCATTGGCAGGAAGGACTAGGGAGGCAGCAACCTACTGGATTTTGGTGAGGGGCACAAGTGTCTTACTCCTCCTGTCAAGCAAGCCACTACCAAGACTTACAAATCAAGGCTGGAATAGGGAAAACTCCACAGCAAATGAATCTCCTGTCTTTTTAGGTATATAACCAAATTTCCTTATACAAATCTTGAATTGCCTCCCAAACTCTTCTGAACAACCCAAGAAAAGGATTTTCATACACAAATGTGAATTTTCTGTCCAGTGATGAACAGTACCCTTTAGTACCCCAGCCTCTTCATTCTTGATCCCATGCTACATCCATGAATCCTAACCCCATGCTGTTTCTTCCTTCCTCTGGTCTCATAGGAAGAGGGGTTTTTTTACAGTAGAAACTCCTGTTTTCAGCTGGAAAAGTAGCAACACTGGGCCTGATTGTCAGCCTTTCTGGGCTGGTGAGGTTTTTTATGAAATTAGACATATTTGTCTTGATGTTTAGTAGAGAGCATGAAATTCAAATCTCTGTGTTTGGCATTCCGCAGGCCAGCGCTTTAATATTCAATGACATAACTTCATTGCAGTTTTGACAACACTATATAGGAGTTGTGCTTACCATTGAAAATTAAAGCCACTGAAAGAGTTGACAACAGCAGAATTGTGAATGCTTCCAGGCTCCTGAAGTGATTGTTATTCCAGTTTGTCTAGAAGTGCTTATTGTGTTTGTAATACCGTCAGTTCCACTTAAGGGCTACTTGAAGTCAATGCAATACGGGTAAGTATTACAGAAATCTTTCTTTCCTCCTGAACATTTATACCTCTGTGTCTCATTTGCATTTTCATTTGCCTGTATGTTTATTGATTAGATTTTTGCTTGAAATCTTATCCAGGGTTAGTGTTTATATCTGTCTATCCTATCCACCAAGATTCTTATCTGTTCCTTGTCTCCATCATATTTTAGCACCTCAGAATCACACACAGGCTTTTATCCTCAGCTCTGAGGGAGGGAAGTGCTGTCTGTGTTTCAGAAATTGGAGATTTGTATGCAAGCCCACGAATTATGAAAACTCTATCCTAATTTCCTGTACATGTTAGTTACACAGATTGATCTTGCTATGGTTTCTGCACTGAAAAGGGATTGTGTACTGAGCATCCAAACCCAGTTCAAAAAACAAAAGCTGTTGAAAACATTATAAAAATCAACCTCCAAAATGTAATAAATTTAAAGCAATGAAGCTATAGAGCTGAAAAATTGTTATGCATAAAAGTCAGGGAATTAAGAATTTTGTTTTTCTCAGTGACTTTTACATGCATATCACAAAGCAAAATTGTTTGCTCAGGTTTACTGTGCTGATCTCATTTCTTCAGATTGTATCTTGTAATATCTCTACACTGATATGTAGGACCAAGCCTAAATTTATTCTTAACCAATTTGAGGCATGTGAAGCTCCTCACCTTATCTTCGTCGTACCTCTCAGTTCAATGCAAAGATTTGCTGACAGAACTTATTTCTCAAGAGTGTCATTAAGACACAACCCATAATCCTCTGTTTTACAAACCCAAATCTTTCTTAGAAATTAATATGAAATACAATTTTCTTATTTTCATTAGCTCTTCTCCCTGCATGGCTGGAGACCCTGAGGGACAAAGGTCAAATGCCAGAGAGATGACAGTTATCCAGGTCCTTTCACTGGCAAAGTTGGAGCTTCCAATTGGCTTGACAGCCTCGATGGCTTCTGCATAATCTGGCTCCTGAATTTGAATTTTAAACCTCTCACTAACTTAATTTAAACACTTTAAAAATTCAGTCAAAATTTTTACTTCCATTAACATAATATGGTACTCTGCCTGAGTTTGTTGCAATTATATCAACATTTAAGCAGTGGAATAAAATAAATATGCAATGAATATTCACATTAATGAAGTAAAATTATTAATACCCATAAAATTTGTGAAATACATTGAAACAAATTTATATGAACTAAATTCTTCTTATACAATCAGTATCACAGGAATGTAGAGAATTTCTGTTCACAAAATGCAGGTATTACATCTGAAAATTGCTTTTATTATTTATTGAACTAAAAGAGAATTAGGTTTCCTTTTCCTGATCCTCATATTACAAGGCTGGGACATCCATGTTATGCACATAAATTAAAGATAAATTTTAAAATTAACTTTTTTTTTTTGGCCAGGAATGTTCTTTCTATTTCCATTTCACATATATTCATTGCCAATTTATCTCCATATACCCTTGTGCCAACAATGCCTTTTAACATAATAGTTTCTTCTTGCTCCCTGATGTTTATTTCCCTTTCCCTTCACATGCAGGCATTCCAAAAAGCACCCACATTTCTTATCATCCTCTAATATGACATCAGTGTTGGTTATACACTTATGCAAATTTTGGGATGGACTTCATCTCACTAGTGGTTTAGGCTGTGCAAATTGCTCAAGCAGTGATGGTATCAATGTAAGAAACATCAAGAGCAACAATGATTCAACAGAGATTGACATCATTGTCCAAGATAAGACCTGCAAATCACTGCATACATCCCTCTCCTGAATCCTGGGAGAACCTAGGTGAGCCATCTTAGATATAGCATTTAAGATACAGCATTTAAGATAGATATAGCATTTAAGAATGAAAAGCCTAGGTGAAAATCTGCCCTGTTTTCCCTGCAGGCCACGGGTAATTGTGAATCCTTTTCCATGCTTTGTCATTATTTGGAAGATCCATATGAACAAAAGCAGATAATGCATAATACAGGAACACAGGGCCCATTCTGCTGTCTCAGAACAAGAGATGATGGATTCAGTGTTCTGTCTCCCATGAAAAGAGACTTGCTTGACTTAAAGAAAAATCACAGACATCAACACCAGACAGAAAATAATCGTGAATAAAAAAGACAAACAAACAAATAAACAAACATCCAAATTTAAAAAGGCTGTTATGGGTTACTGAATAACCTGCCCCAGGAAAATTCCTTCTTAAAACCTGAAAGATGGTAGTTGTTAAAAACCTATTCTAATTCTTTGTATTCATCTTACATAGGTATCTGTCTCAGCCTTTGAGTCATGACATCTCCTTGGAGAAACAGGCTATCCAGGCCCATGGCCATAATATTTCCAATTTTCTTTTTTATTTCTGGTCCTCTTATTCCTTGTTTAAGAAGCTACTATCTTGTTATCTGCTGCAGATGAATCTCCATGCCAAGATTTTGTTTTCCCAAACACTGAATTATTTGTGCACAAGCAAAGCACCTGAAATGGTCTTCAGGCACGAAAAGTGCTTGCGATTCCCAGATAACTCCAACCATGAGATTTGAAAACATTTTATGAACAAAAAAATAAACCCCAAACTCTTCATCTCAGAAAGTGAGAAGTGTTTCAGCCTGGAGAAATTTGTCCCATGCCAAAAGATTTTTTCAAACTGCTAAAGGTGCTGAGGCTGTGCTGTGAGGGTCTTAGTTGGAGTTAAACCAGACAATACTCTCATGAGAGGCGCTGGAACTCTGCAGCAAATGATCAAGTTGAGAGCAGCTGAACGTTTCTAGCCTTACTACTCACGAATGTCCCTCTGCAGACTTCAAAAGCCTGGGAGTCTCAGAAACCTTGTGTTTTCAATCAATTTCTTTCCAAAAACATTTTAACAGAAATTGGACACTATTTTCCCTTGTTGGTGCAAGAGTTGCTCACATGGTTTTCACTTTCTTCTTCTCTGTCAATCTTTTTCCAG
This sequence comes from Urocynchramus pylzowi, assembly GCA_013397555.1. Lineage (NCBI taxonomy): Eukaryota > Metazoa > Chordata > Aves > Passeriformes > Fringillidae > Urocynchramus > Urocynchramus pylzowi. The sequence continues at coordinate 1,225,820 of VZRH01004693.1, read as the reverse complement.
CGGTTCTATTGAATTATTTTAAATCCTCCTGATAAAAGGCCATGAAAACTCACTCCACAGGTTGGCTGTTGTTTATTTCTTTTCCCCTTGTTCAGAGACATAAAGTGGTTCTAGTGCACAAAAAGGAATCAGGCTCCCATTTGGTCTGCTGGGTCAAACACTGGGCTCCCGGTGACGGAGATATGAATATACCAGAGCATGTCCAGCAAAGGGCCATAATGATGATGAAGAACATGGAGCATTTGGTATATGAAGAGAAGCTGAGAGGGCTGGAACTCTTCATCCTAGAGGAAGGAAGGCTCAGGGGGATCTTACATCAATCTGCATAAATTCTTCAGGAGAGAAGTAAAGTCACAGTAAACAGGACAAGAGGCAGTGGGCATAAATGAAAACACAGGAAAATTTATTCAAACAAACACAGGAAGAAGCATTCTAACTGTAAGGGTGGTCAAACGCTGCATTAAGTCATCCAGAGAGGTTAGAGAATATCCACTCTTGAAAATGCTGGAATCACAAATGGGCATGATCCTGAGTAATCTGTTGAGGGGACCCTAATCAGCTGGGGGTATGACCAGAGGAGCTCCAGAGGCACCTCCCATTCTCACCTATTCTGTGACTTTATGATTGCTCGATGCTGTGAACACCTACACATGCAGAGAGGAAATAGGTTTCAGTCTGCTTTTCTTTCCTGGCACCATGTTATTTATTATTCCTTCTGAACAGTTGCTTCTGCCCTTAGATGTTCACCTCTGTGCCGATAATGTTCAGAAATATGGTAGCCCCCAGGTGCCAAATCCCAACTAGTTAACTTTTTTCTATGTGACTTTTCTCATAGTTTTTCTTTCTCAAAATCATTGTGTCAACACATCTTTCCTAATTTTTTTGTTAATTCTTTAAGTCAGCTTTCAAACCCACTAATGCTATCATCATTTCAGCCTTAGTACTTTTGTAGAACTTGATCCTACCTGTTACCTTTAATCCTGTGAGTCATTTTGTCAGCATTAATGATTTCTTCGCATTAGTCCACATAAAGTATGCAAGATTTGGCACAATCCAAAAATCAGAAATAAATCCTGAATGGTTCAAAAAAGTCCTACGAATTAGCAGGATCTATTTCATGAGTAAAGTCTGAGTAAATGCTTAGTGAATATGAGAAGTCATCCAGGAATATCTGAACAGTCAGACTGTTCTCACAGGAGCTACTTGTCATGAATTCTAGTCAGCAAGATTGCACTTGTATTTCATGTTGGTACATGCATGGTGCTTATCGAAGAAAAAGATCGCTCTTCTGACACCAATCTCCAAGGCTTTGGTTTCCTGTCCAAACACTGACATGTTGACAGATATAAAGCTCCCCATTTCTCTGGCAATATTGTTCTGATCATGATGGTTTTGACGAAATTCCATCTTTATCCCCAATCCATTTTATTTTTTATCATGGCGATTGCTTCCTAGTTTCCCTCAGATTACTTAGTAGCTCAGCATCAATAGACAGTGGTACTAAAGGGAATACACTTTAGTGCTTGTACAAAGACCATCCATCATGGAGAGATGGATTTGGGTATTTTTATAGGATTCTCCTCCATGGTTGGCTGAGTGCTGTTCTGCTGCTGTCTAACATGGGGGGATTAGAGGTGTCTCTCTGTTGTACCTGCTGCTTTCATATTGCAAAGCAGGGGGGTTATTAATAGCAATTGTTTTCAGCTGGAGCTTTTAAAGCTTGTAATACCAATACACAGGATTGAAAGTTATTAAATGAACTGCCAGTACTGCAGCAGAGATGATAGTGTCTAGCTCTGGGCACTTTATTCCTCAGTTTCCTGGATAAGCAGACTTTATGTTGAATGCTTTTTCACCATAGTGCTCTCCTTTAGCAGACTGCTTTCTATACAGAGTTTCCAAACAATGCTAATCTTTCTTTAATTCCTTTTTTTAACCTTTCTCTATCTTTTATTCTCTGACAAATTATACCCTTGGCATCAGGCTCTTCATCATCTTTCAGCTCACTCAGCCTTTCTTGTAGATAACAGCTTTCTGTGAGCGTTTTCACTCAGTACATCTTGCCTAGGATCATTATCTAAAGGTATTAGTGTATCTAGAACTTCTTGTCCCTTACTTTCCTTTTCCTCACACAAAGAACTCAGTCCCAGCTTTTGCTGATGAACCTGGGAACCGAAATCTTCTCTTTATTTGTGCCATGATGGGCTCAGAGCTATTTGGAAATGAGGTCTTGGGATGATAAAAGATACTGCTAAGAACATATCATCTCACCAATAGTTAAATTTAGGAATGTAAGAGAGAGAAAAGCACTGCAAGTCTGCAGAGTCCCTTAACATGATGTTGTGTGCAGTTCTACTTTTCCTCATCTCTTAGAGCAAGTAAGAGAACTAGAGAAAATACAGAAAAAAGGCAACAAGAGAGATCACAGGTATAAAATAGCATCCATCCATGAAACTATGAGGCCTAAATAAAGAGATGACTGAAAGAAGATATGATAAGGGTCTGTGAAAACAATGTTTATGAAATCTTTCAAAATACAAGCTAAGGCATGAAGTGAAGCTGGTAGATGGGAATTTAGAAATTAACAAAAGGAAGCACTTCTTGGAACTCCTTACAGCAGGTTGTTGGGCATGGTAGAATTCTTATGGCTTTGAAAAACAGATAGACTGAGTAGAAAATTTGTTGATAGTTATTATTCTCAAAGATATTGCCCTGGGAACAGGAACAAGCAATGTTTCTGAAAAAATAGATCCTCGGAGGATATTTAGGAAAAAAAATCATTCCCCTCTTCTCATGCAACATTTCTAACTCTGTAGCTCTTCAATGGAGCTGGTCAGAAAATTATTTTTAAAATTTATTTCCATCAGAAATGTTATTTCAATAGGACTATTGTTTGTGTGTACATGTGTGCATGCATGTACATCTGTGAAATGAAACACTGATGAATATTTTTGCTTCAAGTATCTTAGGAGAAACTTTGAGTAGTACATTTTCTGTTCAAACATCTTAATGGGATATTTAAATTTAATATCTCAAAATACAGTTGAACAAAGAAAATTACCTTATTTCATATGGAATACATAAATGCACAGATAATCAGAATTACATATTTTTAAAAATGTTTTGACAATTCGAAGCAAGTATGTTTACATATATTTCTAGGGGGGAATTCTTAAAAAGTTTTTTTCAGATTTGTATTGGAATTATATGGCACTGTTTCTCTGCAATGACATTTTGTACAGTAAAGAATTTACACTTGTTTCTGCATCAAAAAAGTATTATTACCATATAATCTTAGCAGACAGAGATCATAAGGACCTCACATTATTAAAATATTCCATTTCTCTCCCAGGGTAGGATTATTATCCGCACTTACACTGTCTAGTGATTTTCTTCTATCTCTAGTTTTAAAAATCCAAGCAAATGAGTTTACTGGGAAAAAAATGACCCATAAAACTGCTCAAACTATTTTTTATACAACTTTTCTTTTCCCCCTTGAAAATGCCATGTAAGCAAAACCAAAATGTTTCTGGAATGTGCTAATTTTGATAAAATTCTCCATGGAAACTTTTTTTAACATTTCCAGGTGGTAGTGATATCTGTGTTTGCTGTGCTTCTGACATTTCCCTCTGTAAATATTCTCTTTCACATGAAATTCCAGACTACATTTTGTTCTAAATTAAAATAAAATTTTTAAAAAAATTAAAAAGTCTTTAAGAGTTGAAATATTTCTGAAAAAATCCATTTTCGGGTGAGTTCTATGTATCACTTAAAGAACAAAGTACATTTACTAATGCTTTCCTTTTCTTTTATGATGAACCATGATGAGATGAGCTTCTCAAATGTTGCAAGTATGGGTGGCAACTCCACCCATGAAAAATGCTTTACAAAAGGTTTTATTCTCCTTATCATTATCAATTTCATTCTCTTTACATTATCAACTGTAAAGATGCCAAATCCTTTCTTATTTGTATTTATTGGTTTTGTTCTTATTCTTACTAAGCTAGTCTGTTCCAGCTTTGCCTCTCATACAGTTTGCCATGGTGTGGACCAGATTTGCTAGAACTGATGAGCCAGACCAGAGATCCAGGTTGGAGGATATTGCTCAAATAGGCTCCCAAGCAGCAGTCAAACATCTCTTTAACCTCTGAGCCTTGAATAGAAATGCTCATGCACTCAAGAGAGATCACGAAAAAAATAAAAACAACCAGGGTCACCAAAAAAACTGGGAAATAAACTCTCCAAACAATTTGCTAGGTTAGAGAGCCGAAATTACTTCATTAGCAGTGTCGGGTGCATGCCCAGTAACCTAAGAGACCAGGTTATATTCCTGAAATTAATATATATTCAGCACGTTTTCTCAATGCATTCATATATGCTAATGATTTCAGTGGACTTATTTGGATATAGTTCTGGATCTTCTGATTAATCTTTTTCCCCTTGAGAGTATTGCAAAGAGAAGGTCAGGTCATAGTGTACTTCCCTTGTCATTCTTTGTTCTGACACACAATCCTTGTTCTCAAAACTAAGACATCTACTAGTACATATTAGTCACTGATATAAGTAAATAAGGAAACATTAGCTGGCACAAGACTTACTAGTCGTGATGTAGGGAGTTAATACAAGGCCACATTAATCTCTGGCATTTGCACTAAGCACTCCATGTACAAACCTAAGTATTAACCACAAATATAGGGATCATTCAGTATGTGCCAAAGTTGAAAGAATTTTCCAACTTCTTCCCCCATAGACTCCTTCTTAAAGAAACACAAATTGTTCAGGAACAAGGGTATCGCAGATTATATGGTACAGACTGTAAATTGGGCTGGGAGAGGGGATGCAGTTAGATGCTGAGGCCCCAGAGAGCCTGGCTTAGCACTGAGAGGGATGCTTCCACATGAGCAGAGACAGGGAAGGCAAAGCTTAAACAAAGATGTAGCTGCAGCTACAAAATCACGGGACACAGGCCTATCTGCACCCAAGGGAGGATGAGCAATGCAGTCTGGCACTGACACCGTCTAATCTCTTCTTAAAAACCTCCCAAGCAACAAAGTTTCACAACATTGCATCTCCATCACAAGAAGTAATGACCTGACATTCACTGAATGATTGTATCCCATTCCCTCTCCTTTCCAATCCTTCATGTGAGATGGGGAAATGCTGTTAGCCTTGCTTTGGAGGAGACAGTGAAAAAAATAAATGTTTTGGCCAACATCACACAGGAAGGCAGAGTAGAAAGCTTGAAGCCACTGCCACACTCTGTTCCTGCTGTTCTTCCACAGCTCTCTGCGCCTCTAAAACATGACTATTATTCTTAGTCTTTCTTCTTCCCTTCTTTTTCAGTCCCTGCTATGGTTGGAAACACTTCACTGTTCTCCACTTGGCCATCCTCCCCAGGCTCCTGTGTGGGTGCCTCAGCCCAGGGGAAGCAGCAGAGCAGGAGCTCAGCCCTGGGATGGGCTGCCTACACCAGCCACATAGAACTGCTTCAGGATCAACTCTAATTTCTCTCCAACCCCCAGTCAAGGAATTCAGAGAAAGAAGAAGTATCAGGAGGGGGATGGGAGAAAGGTGAGGCATTTTGTCATTAACAATACAGCCTCACTTATCACTTACAACTGGAAGTGCAGATAGCAGTTATTAAAAGATGTACCATTAGTACAAAAGCTCATTACCGAGTTGTAATCCTTGTAAGCATTTGTGACTGATACCAATGGAGTTGGCAGTGTGTTGAGGTTTCTTTTTTTTTTGGCTTTTTTTTCCCTTTTTTTTTTTTTTTTTTT